>JASPKZ010007370.1:885000-1235000 GCA_030220185.1 Diploptera punctata | reverse complement strand
ACGAACTTAAAGTCGTGGGTCCCGAGTCAGAAGATTTTTGGATTCGTAAAAGGATCTCAAGCCTATATTTAGAGTCTCTCAGCAAATTTTAATCGGCCTTTCTCATTCAAGTAATATATTTGAGGCGTTGTGCGAACCATATGTTACTCACTAACGTCTGTAAGGAAATATTTTTTTCTAAATTATCTGGGTTAAAATCTTCCCGCTACGGAGCAGCACTCTTGTCCCACGTGGGTATGTATGAGTATAGATATATGTAAAAATATATTTATGGGCCCAGAGCAGTATCAGGGCAGCAGTCTCTCACCGTGCTTATTAGGATAATATATTCATATAACGAGATGATTACGTGTATGGTAGACCGTTGTAAATGTTCTCACATTTCAGGTTAGTCCCCATCCTTGATGATCCGATTTTGCTGAATAACACACTGGATATTACTTTTCTTATTCAAATTTTACAAACATGGCGGCCGCTAGATCCAGCATTTTAATTTACACTTTCAGTTTAATCCTCCTCTACCATTGGTCGAATGTCGCTGATTTTTGGACAATACCTTTCTCGTTTTATTTCAGTAGCTTATACCGAGTATGGAAAATTTCGGTCACTAGGGCGATATTTGAACTTTCGGTGCAGTCAAACCCTTGCTTCTAATGGTCTGTTTTTACTGTTTGACGAACTTGACTTTACTTTTCTTAATGTATTATTATATACCGAGTTTCGTTTAAAAAGGAAATCAGAATTACGGCTGCTAGAGCGTTGATAAACACACACGCACACATAATACATATACATATTTTTGTCATGGTAATTTTTTATATGTAACAAGTAGAATCAATGAAAGTTTCTAAAAAGTTTAAAAAATATTTTCTTGAGAAAAACCTCCATAGGCACATCCCTTCGAAATTCGCTAAAATATACGAACTTCTGATATTACAGTTAATAAGAAACCCATTATCAGTTTAGCCATATACAACTAAACTCTAATACAACTTCTAATGATGTGTGTAATCTCATTATATTAAGATGTTGCCACACGGTAGGCCTATCAATATTCTTGTCTCCAATTCCTAAATTAACATTAGAGAGAGATTTTCGTAGATAAAAATTGTTTAATTTTCTAATGAGAATCTCAAGGCGCTGGTAGGTTTGCCCGTGAATTTATTTGATTCTATATATTATTAAATAATAGTTGTCTGCCCATGAGCAATCCTTCACTACAAACTCAGTACTTTCCACTCTTCTCTCTGCTATGTCATTATCTTTAAGTCTATCCTATAGTATTTAATTATCTTTATACTAAGATTTTACAATCTATTTTCTTTTTTTCGGGGCAATTCTTTCGTCTACTCTTCATTTATAATTTTTTTAGCAGTGGCCAATTTCTAGTTCCTTCTTAATTATTTTCTTAAGTGTTCTTCTTTTCCCAATTGTTCTTTCTACAACTGTGTTTCTTATTTTGTCTGCACATTTCACACATTCATTCTTATGGGATGCAAGAAATGATCAAATCAGTTAAAAAACTGAATTGTAATATGGGACAATGATGACAAAAGAAAATGGCTATAATGGCTATAATGGAACCAAAAGTCTGAGAAGAAATAAATTCGAATGTAAGTTTTATTCAAGTGATCAATGTTTAAAGATGACATTTAAATTTGTATTTAAAATCAGGCAGTCTCAACCTAGTAAACAATTTGACAGATACAATTTTTGTGTTTTTACTGTATTTTTTACAGCTAATTCCATATTTCGCAGCGTAACTTCCTAAACTTTCTATCAATCCAGTTTTCATCTTTTAATTGGCCTTTCTATGTTCGCATTCACTTCTTCCGTAGAATATTTTGTTAATATATTGGTCTCCATTTATATATTATTATTATTATTATTATTATTATTATTATTATTATTATTATTATTATTATTATTATTATTATTTGGCAATCAAACTGTTTTTATGTTATTATTTTGTTAAAAACGCGAGAATATAAATCTTTCTTTATTAGGAATTTCTCTACAATAAAGTAGTTTTCCTACAACCCATTGTAAATTTTACTCCTCCATAAATCTCTATTCTCTGCATCACTCTCTGTTAATCCTCTCGACACCATACTCCTATGCACTCCTTGAAATCACTGTTATTTTGGTCTCCCCTTTCTTCTGTTGTCCTCCGCTTCAAAATTTAATATCTTAGGTACATAAGATTATGAATTGATGACAAATAACATAAATAAGACTTAGAACACTAATTTGGCAAAGCCAATTCTAGTCTCGATCAGAACTGCATGCTATAGCACCTTCTATGTGATTGTTTTCACAAACGGTTTTTGACTGCATTACAAACACTGTTAGAATGCAGACAATGCGCACCTCGTTAACAAAACAAGCGAGAAATTTATAATGCGGAGTTCTGGCGATCTCAAACTGCGTTGTTCAATTGAATTCATGTCCTCATGAACATTGGGTTTTCAACGTCGTGTCGAGAAAGAAAGAAAGAAAGAAAGAAAGAAAGAAAGAAAGAAAGAAAGAAAGAGAGAGAGAGAGAGAGAGAGAGAGAGAGAGAGAGAGATGCACTGCATTATATTTGAAGGAATTTGAATTTCAAAAATTGCAAAAGGGTTTTAACATTTCGACAAAATTTAATAATAAATGCATTATCGTGTTGTGTATTGGGCGATAGCAAAGAGATACTAAAGGCCAACATGCACACACTATTGAGTAACATTAAGAAATTGGGACTGGAAGTAAATATTAATAAAACTAAATATATGGTCACACACAGAAATAAATTATAAAACGGAAATGAACAGCTAATGACAAACGAGGGAAGTTTTGAGGAAGTGGCTGAATTCAAATACCTAGGAACAATAATCACAAATAGAAATGAGATGCGCAGAGAAATTAAACATAGGCCCAATTCTGGAAATGCGTGCTATTATGCATTACAGAGACTCTTGATGTCCCAACTCCTTTAAAAAAACGTTAAACTGAAAAATATATATAACTATTATTCTACCAATTATATTATATGGATACGAAACATGGACTCTTATTTTAAGGGAGGAAAGGATATTACAAATATTTGAGAATAAAATTCTTAGAAAAATTTTTGGACCAAAGAGAGATGAACGGACAGGTGAATGGAGAAGAATACATATCAGTGAAATACATGGTCTTTATAGGAAGCCAGATATAATAAGAACAGTTAAGTCTCATAGACTGTGATGGGCAGAACATGTGGCACGAATGGAGAAAGAAAGACGTGCATAGAAGCTTCTCGTAGGAAAACCAGAGGCAAAACCCCAGTTGGTAGACCAAGAATGAGGTGGGAGAATAACTAACTACTATTTGAGGAAGTAGATTACACAGGAGATGATTGGAAAACATTAGCTCAGGATGGGGATGTATGGAGAGCGTATGTCCACGCGGCCTCGAACCTATGGGTTCGATAGTGCCAGTAAGTTAGTTATTATTGTGTTCTGTATGCTTGCATGTGTTTGGAGGGAGGGGAATTGGTGAGTGTAGGTACTTGCTGAAATTGTTAATAAATGTACTGTAATATAGCCTACAAATAATTACGATAATAAATGCGAATGTATGTTTAATTAAATTATTTTTTTGGAGCTTTTCTAGAATACTGTGGTTTCCTACAACTGGATAAGGCCCTCCTCAAATTTCTATTTTCCGCATCATCTTTATTCATTCCTCTGTTGTTCATGCTAATTTTCACTCCGTCCATCCATTGTTTCTTAGGCCTTACTCTTCCTCTTCTGATCTAAATGTCCACTCCAATATCATATTCGGTATTCTGTCTGCATCAGCGTTCGAACAAGCCCAAACAATTTCAATCTTCTTTCTTCAATCCCAACAATATTTTTTTTTCATATCTATTATAACTCTAATAATTAGAGTAAATGTTTTATTTTATCCAATCAGGATTTTCTTACAGCCCTCCTCGAGAAGTCCATTTCAACAGCATATAATAATCGTTTATTTTACCTGATGGAATTAAGAAGGTAAAGAATTCGCTTCCATTTCACAAGAGTTAAATTACACTGGTCAACATGATTTTTTGTCTCATGAGTACCAATAGTTGTACTTAATGCAGTTTTTATCGTGTTTTCAAATATGTATTCGGAATTTCTCCATCACCCACAGTTTTTTTTTATTTCAATTTCAATTAATGGATTTAAATAATTATTTTTTTAATAAACGTTTTTCGTCCATTTACAATTGTAAAATAAAGCGGGGAACACTTTCATCAGGAGATTTCAGCTATGAAAAAGAGATATCAAAGCAAATGGAATCCTAATATGCTGGCCGATTATTGTTGGACCATCAAGAGGGATGCTCCACAGGCGAAATATAGCAGAAAATCGTCATTTCTTACTTTCTAGGTGAGTCCGAATGTTCGAATATTGTGTAGTTACGAATGTAGAAAATATTAAAATGTTTGAAATTATAAATTCCTACCTCTCGGAAACCTTGCGTGATGGAGAAACACCGATATCATATTTGAATTCAGGAGAAAAAATACTATCAGGATCACATACTTTTCTTTCTGAGACAAAAAAAAGTTTCATTTTTGTTGCTCAGTGTTATTTTATTAACAATTATGAATTATATATACTTAAATTAATAACATGTAATTCGCGTAAACTATTCAGGCCGTCAGCTGAAAAGGAAAGAACAAAGTATAGAAAAAATAATAAATTTAACAATAACTTAATTAAATTATTGGCTTGAAAGGAATTATTTGAATAAAATATGTAAATAGGCTTAAGTGGTTTATACTTTAATATAATTTATTACTATTTCAGCTATAAATAAGATATTTTTAAGTAATCCCACTACAGGCCTCGGGAGGCCCTTCGGGTAGTAGGAGGTTAAGGCTCCCACTTTTTCTAGACAATTGGCACTTGATGTCAGCCGGGTTGTCAGCCCTGCGTGACGGCCGCCTTTACCCCAGAGCAAGCGTCTGGTACTCATTTCCGTTAGAGGCTGAGTCGATCCCAGGGCCATAGTGCCACCGGAAGGTTTTGGTCAGTTTAAAAATCCTGACCCTACCGTGACTTGAACCCTCGACCTTCCTACTTGTAGCGCAGTGCCTTAACCATTACGCTACGGCGTGCCCCATAAATAAGATATATTAAGTTCATTTTAAAATCCATATAATTACCTCGATGGACCTTTTTAAAATTAATTTATATTCCTTGCAAAACTATTTATTTTTTTAATACGTATACACCCAGCTCTAGTTGTACATTTTCATCATTTGGACATTTCAGTAACGGCAAAAACTTTATTGAGTAACAACTAAGAAGTTGGAACTGGAAGTAAACATTAATATAACTTAATATATGTTCACACATAGAAATATATTATATAGTGCAAATAGACATTTAATGACAAATGAGGGAAATTTTGAAGAAGTGTCTTAATTCAAATACCTAGGAACAACAATTGCAAAATGGATTGAGATGCACAAATAAATTTAAAATAGGCTCAAATCTGGAAATGCGTGCTATTATGTATTACGGGGACTCATGTCGTTCCAACTTATCTCAATCAACGTTAAACTGAAGATATGTAATACTGTTATCCTCCCGTTATATCATATGGTTCCATAACATGGACTCTCAATTTAAGGGCGGAGAAAAGATTACCAGTATTTGAGTATAAAGTTCTTAGGATTTTTTTTTTATTATTTGATCAAAGAGAGTTGAACAGACAGGCGAATGGAGAAGACTCATAACAATGAGCTACAGGATCTTTATAGGAAACCAGATATAATAATAACAGTTATGCCTCGTAGATTGCGAAGGGCAGGACATGTGGCACGAATGGGGAATCAAAGAGTGAGATGGAAGCTTATTGTAGGAAAACCATGGGAAAACGCCCAGTTGGTAGACAGAACGAGGTGAGAGAATAACATTAATCATGATTTTAGGGAAGTAGATTATACAAGTAAATAAATTTCAGGCTATTTGTGGAACCATAAAAAGAACCTTAGGTCGGAAAACAAGAAAAGATACGAAGCTTAAATTATATAAAACAATGGCTGTTCCTTTGTTGTTGTATGAAAGTGAAAATTGGATAATGAAATCAAGGGATAAAAGCAGGATACAGACTGCGGAAATGCTATTTTTACGTAATGTGAAAGGATGCACAAGAGCGGATAGAATAAGGAATGAAACTATACGAGAAGAATTAAATATATATAAAATTGAAGATAAAATCAGCGAAAATAATAAGAAATGGACAGAACACTTAATGAGAATGAACAACGAAAGAATACCAAAAAGAACCTTCCTGTATAATCCCAGAGGAACAAGAGATGTTGGCCGACCACGTAGAAGATGGACTCCACTTTTAACTTCGCCGGAACAGGCTGCATAGCCTAAACCTTGTAGTAGAAGAAGAAGAAGAAGATTATACAAGGGATGATTGGAAAACATTAGCTCAGGGTAGTAATGAGTGGAGAGCTTCTAAGATGTTAATTATATACTTTTTTTTACCTGGTAAGTCAGTCGTCCTCTACTAAGTTATTAACCCTTAAATTCGTAACGTATCCTTTTGGATACATCAGTTGGTTCAATTAATTTAATATTTTTAGTAAATGAGAAGAAAACGAACAAAAAAAACACTCAAATGTGTGTCTAATTATACAATATATCTAATAATAACAGTTGCACAAGATTCCGTTTTCACTGCGGTCCGCCACATTCAAATAACTAACAGGAGAAATTTGTGTTTTGCCAATTTAAGGGTTAAACTTCTTCAAGTTATTCTAATATGGAGGCCTTTCAAAAATATAGACATAAATCCGTTATACAACCTATACAACACCATCAGTTCCAGTTAAAATGCAGAAGATGAAACATTGTTTTGGAAAGGCCTCCATATTAGAAGAAGTTTAATAACTTAGTTGAGGATGACTGACTTACCAGGTAAAAAAAAATATATAATTAACATCTTATTACATAACCTCAACGGTGCTTTAATATGAATTTCAAAAGTGTTGATGGAGAGCTTATGTCCGCGCGACCTAAGTACGGGTTCGATAGTGCCAGTGAGTTAGTTAGTTTTGAATTCGGAAATTCTCAAAGACGAGTCTCAAACGGCACCACCTGGGCCTACTCGCTCAGTTGTGATTCTTTATCGACGTTTTAAGATAGACGTGGAGAAAGATCCCTAGAAACAAAGGAAGTGTACACATCCTGCTGGTACATTTTGTGTTGCTAATAAGCTAGTGGTAAAATATGAGCATACAGCACTTACTTCAAGCATCGAATTACAAGATTTCCTGGTGATGGAACTGATAGGGCAAGCTTGACAAACGGAAGTGATTTGCACTACTTTATTTTATTACAGCCAAATGCAGCGCGACAAAGACGTATCCGGCGTGTTTCTGGGTATCCGCCTACGTACGATAACAGTGGTGTAGGTCAAGATATTATCGCTGGAAACATTATTATTTATAGATAATTCTCACTTCCTGTGAATCACACCTTCACACTCTCGGCGTCGCGCCGTGTTCTTTATTTAGGGATATATATTTTAAACCAGCATATTCTGAAATATTTCTTTCCTGTAACTTTCTTGACCTATGCAAATAGGTTAGTCCTATCCAGATACAGGGTCATATTGATCAAAGGATCTTATATACAATTTCTGTCTGTGTATACCAGATTAAGCATATTATTCAATTAGGAGGGAGAAGTTATATAGTATCCTGCTGGAGTTCGGAATTCCTAAAAAGTTAGTTAGACTTATACGAATATGTCTAAATGGCACAAAGAGTAGGGTGCGTGTAGGCAAACAGTTTTCGGACACTTTTGAAATCCAGAATGCGTTGAAGCAAGGAGATGCACTATCTCCTCTACTATTTAATTTTATACTAGAGCATGCCATTAACTCTTTAGAGAATAAGGAAGGCTTACAACTCAATGGTATTAATAAGCTGTTAGTTTATGCTGATGATGTAGTATTATTGGCCGATAGCGAGGAGATACTAAAGGACAACACGCACACACTATTGAGTAACACTAAGAAATTAGGACTGGAAGTAAATATGAATAAAACTAAATATATGGCCACATGTTATTTGAGAATAAAGTTCTTAGGAAAATTTTTGGACCAAAGAGAGATGAACAGACAGGTGAATGGAGAAGACTCCATAACAATGAACTACATGGTCTTTATAGGAAGCCAGATATAATAAGAACAGTTAAGTCCCGTAGACTGCGATGGGCAGGACATGTTGCGCGTATGAGGAATGAAAGACGTGCATGGAAACTTCTTGTAGGAAAGCCAGAAGGAAAACGCCCAGTTGGTAGACCAAAAATGAGGTGGGAGAACAACATTAACTATGATTTGAGGGAAGTAGATTATACAGGGAATGATTGGAAAGCATTAGCTCAGGATAGGGATGTATGGAGAACTTATGTCCGTGCGGCCATGAACCTACGGGTTCGATAGTGCCAGTGAGTAAGTAAGTAAGTAAGTACATGTAGAAATTCATTATATAATGGAAATGGACAGCTAATGACAAATGAGGGAAATTTTGAGGAAGTGGCTGAATTCAAATACCTAGGAACAATAATCACAAATAGGAATGATATGCACAAAGAAATTAAACATAGGCTCAATTCTGCAAATGCGTGCTATTATGCATTGCAGAGACTCTTGATGTCCCAACTTCTTTCAAAAAACGTTAAACTGAAAATATATAAAACTATTATTCTACCAGTTATGTTATATGGGTGCGAAACATGGACTTTAAGGGAGGAAAGGAGATTACAAGTATTTGAGAATAAAGTTCTTAGGAAAATTTTTGGACCAAAGAGAGATGAACAGACAGGTGAATGGAGAAGACTACATAACAATGAATTAGGCCTACATGGTCTTTATAAGAAGCCAGATATAATAAGAACAGGTAAGTCTCGTAGACTGCGATGGGCAGGACATGTTGCACGTATGGGGAATGAAATACTTGCATGGAAG
This sequence comes from Diploptera punctata, assembly GCA_030220185.1. Classification (NCBI taxonomy): domain Eukaryota; kingdom Metazoa; phylum Arthropoda; class Insecta; order Blattodea; family Blaberidae; genus Diploptera; species Diploptera punctata. Next base: position 1,225,994 of record JASPKZ010007370.1, on the reverse strand, counting down.
CTTCTTGTAGGAAAGCCAGAGGGAAAACGCCCAGTTGGTAGACCAAGAATGAGGTGGGAGAATAACATTAACTATGATTTGAGGGAAGTAGATTATACAGGGAATGATTGGAAATCATTAGCTCAGGATAGGGATGTATGGAGAGCTTATATCCGCGCGGCCATGAACCTACGGGTTCGATAGTGCCAGTGAGTAAGTAAGTAAGTATACCAGATTATCTCAACGTGGGAAAAGGTGCTTTCTTGTGGGAGTTAGTTAAGCAAGCTAATTTAGTTATGATTATTTTCCTTCAGATGTCAGCCAGTGAAAGTGGTTAGCTCATCGCCTGAAAGTGGCATGTAGTAGGCGACCAAGATATTATTTGTATGGGATTAAATCTTGTTTAAAGGCTCTAATTTAGTCGTAAGATTCTTTTAGGAGCCAGAAAATAAAAATAACTCGGGACATAGACCTATGGCTTCAAGCTCCTTCCGGAGGAATTCTTCCTTGGATTTTTCAATCCGACTCTTCCATCGACCCACTGGGATTTGAATCCGCGACCCTCGGGACCAAAGACAATGAACTTAACTCCTACACTACCGAGGCGGATATTATACTAGTTCTCAGAGGTTCGCAATTTCTATGTCTCTCTCTCTCTCTCTCTCTCTCTCTCTCTCTCTCTCTCTCCCTCTCTCTCTCTCTCTCTCTCTCTCTCTCTCTCTCTTATATTATTTTCCTCCTTCTCTTGTTACCAAATATGTTTGTTGATTAGATCATTCTTTGGCATTTTGATCTTCACACCTCTATTATTTTCCATATTTAGAATAAAATATTTTAAATCACTATACTCAGAACTGTCCACCGCTGTGGTCTCGAGGTAGCGTGCTGCCTTGTCACGCAGCGGGCCGGGTTCGATCCCCGGTCGGGGCAGTTTTTCTGGGTGAGGTTTTTATCGGGGTTTTTCCTCACCTGTAAGACAAATATCGGGAAAACTTTAAGGCCCAAACCGTCCCCGAAATCATATGGCCATCATCATCCGTATCATTATCATCATCATCATCCTCCTTCACCGGTGTGGAAAGCAACGGGAAGCTACCACACCTATAATTCCACAGTAAAGCTGTAAGCATAGCATGAAAATGCTATGATTGCAGTGAAGGACCTGCCTTCGGGCAGAATTACTATGGATAGATACTCAGAACTGTTTCGTTCCTGTAACTTCCTTGACTTACGCAAGTATTTTAGCCCTCTCCAGTTACAGATAGATGTAAAGAAGGCGCTTATACCATACTTCAGCGTTCTCGGCATTCGGCATTCTCAACATTATTTATACGCTCAGAATCGTTGAAGGATTTTGCGGAAAATGTAGATCAAAACATGAACATAACAATTGACTTAAAAAAATCCAACTCCAAGCGCTACAGGCTTAGAAGGCCCTTGGCCTACCATCCGGCTGCTCGCCTCATATCCATATTCGTTAATCACAGAGGTAGAAGATCATCTAGCCAGTGTAGGGGTGACATGTGTAAGCATGTCGGGTCCCCCAGCCGTTATAGCTGGTCTTATCAACCTAGAGTCTATACTTATTGTAGCTACCCAAATGCCTCACGATGCTGGATAGGCACCAGTCCCACACTGGCCGAAATTCCATGAGAAAATGTCTTCCCTCATGGAGATCCGAACCAGCGCAAGTTCCGTAGCTCTGCGCCAAGGCAATGAACTGAAGTAGAAATAAAATATATTTCTCTAATGTTTTAAGGTAAATGTTGGAAATGCTGTCCCTCCTGATCTATTTATTTCTCGATTAAAAAATTCCAGGGACACTTTCTGGAGCACTGCTTATGATAGTCCGCCGATTTCTTGCGTAATTGCAGTCTTTAATTCGTCGATAAAAAATAAAATACTCACAAAGAAAAATAATTAAACACAAAAATTAGATCTTACTTTAACGTCAGCAGGATGTAATCTATGAACATGACAATTTTTTATGGATACATTTCAAAATTTCAAGTCCTCACACGAATCGACGTGATTTTACAACTTCCTGAGCTAGATGCCGGCTGGATTTTCTAGGACTTAATTCAGTTCTTGCGGGAATATCGATATTTTCTTGAGTAAGAGCTTATTGGGGCACAATTTATCCTTATTTAACGCTAAAACAGTTTTTCGCTACTTTAACAAGCTCAAAAGGCACGATTTTGACAAAAATTTACTTGTACGGTAACGTTGTTGAAATTTCCGAATAGCCTACAACTTTCGAGAATGAAAAATGCGCTGATGAATATTGTTTTTAACTACGGTAAGTGGTTCACCAATTCAATGATTACATGGGATACATATCGCGAGAAATAGGCAGGAAACATAGTTCATTGGAAGGTGGAGTAAAGGCGCCAACGCAGTCTACCCCCCCACCCCACACTTAGTTTGCATCTCACTGTATATGTGTATAATATCCTACAGTTTTAAAGGGAGACGACTGTATAAAGGAATAAATATTGACCCGTAAATAAAAATTGTATATTTATAATATGCTAGCTAATACCCGGCGTGCGCTGCTACTCCTAAATAAATGTTAATGTGTTTTTACCACCAGCCTTGAGCTGCTATGCTTGCCCGGGAATCAGCTTATCCCGATCTTCTTGGCATCAATGAAAGACAAAAATAGTTATCGTGAGTTATCCGTGAAACATAAACATATGCTGTCGCAGACTTTTTGTAGAGTTTTTTTATATATTCAATTCTGTGTACATTAATATGTTGTATTTGTTATGGTTTAGGCAGCATAAGCTATTTAAGCGTCAAAATAGGGACTTTATTTCACGTTTTTCGCTACAAAGGGTGATATTTAGGGGTGAAGGGGTTGAGTATTACAACTCTCTTATATAGCCTATGTTCATCCCGGGAATCTCCTGAACATTTCGCAAAAAAAACGTCAAAATCGGATCAACGGTATGGCCGCGCATAGAATACGAACAAACAAGCATTGATTTTTATATATTAGATTATAGGGCCTATGACATTATTGCAAATTTTTTAGCTATTTAAATATACATTCGCCTTTAAAATGTATGCATTTTGAGATTTCTTATACAATTCAGTCTGGATTAATTCATAAATAATTCTTGAAAAATATTCACAGAAAAATAAAATGAAAGACTGAATGAAATACGTCTGTCTTCACTTTGTTTACATAAGTGGTATTCTGGAATATCAAATAGCAAATATAATACTAACTCTAAGAATGGTTAGGGCTGCTGAGTTAGCAAACAAGCTATTTTTTTTTTTTTTCCAAGCAGAGCTAACAAATCCCCAATCATGTAAACAATTCAACAGTTTACTTCAGATTGTCAGCGTGTTCGCATCGCTTGTAATCTACAAGTTGAAGATAATATGGGCGAAATAACTCGTGCATCCGTGAAGACTTCGATATAAATTCTAAAAAACACAAGTAAGTGCAAAAAAAAAAAGTTTAAAAATATTTTGGCTCAACTGCACTTCTACTAGCGCATGATTTTTCATTTATATTGTTGTAAACTATAGCTCTTCTTCTGTATTTACTAACATTATTTAATATTTTAAACTTTGTCAAACAATTTCTATAACATTATTCGACAATTTTGAAGTATTTATTTAAATACGCAAATCACAATATTATGACACTATTAGACAATATTATGATGCTAACTGCTATTTTCTCACAGAGTATATTACTTAGTCTATGATTTTTCTATCGCTGTTTTGGGTTATCGCTTGTTGGATCAGCGTTAGGGAGTGATAAGTAAGTGTACATCCATTTTTAATAAACGTTTGGCAATTTTAATATTATTAATATTTTTTTAAACATAGATTTGGGGATTTATTTCAAATATTGGACATTTAAATTTCATAGCGACGGATAGTAATCGAGGATGATAATCAATATGTGGTTCGATTGTGGGTTATCACTGGCTCTATAAACTCTGGCGCATGCGCACTGTTGTTCTATAGGACTTATAAAATATTTCACGCTAGTTTAAGTGCAGTTTTTCCAATATATTAATTGCGTGTATGGGTGTAACATGAAATGCCGTATTGTTAAACTTTATAGGAAGAAAATACTCCAATTACAGTGAGTAAAAGTAAATTTTGTCAAACTTTATATTTCGGAATTTAAAAAATATTCCTCACGAATTAACAGTATTATTGATCGAAAAGATTTTGCTCAGAAATAAGTTCAAGGTAATAATCACTCCTAATAAAAATTAATTTTAAAAATTACCAGATAAAAATTTCCATTGGATATATTTTTTATTTATTTGATTTTTATCGATTTCAACCCCTGGCATTATCTTTATGGAAAATCTGAAGTAATAATTACAGTTAACAGTAAGTTTTGTAGACTGCGATAGGCAGGGCGTTTAAGCACGAATGGAAAATAAGAGAGATGCATGGGAAACTTCTTGTAGGAAAGCCAAAGAAATAAATAATAGTTTTAAAAACCAAAAGAACACGCTTTATTAGAAAACTAAAAAATGAAAAATAATTTTAATTTCCAATACGCTTGGGATAGAATTAAAGTGGTCAACAAAAAAATCATCTTCAACACATATAGAATAAAACTAGAGTTATCAACAAAAAGAAAATAATTTTACCATCAAAAGCGTGGGGTGCTCTATATCAATTAATATATTTGATAATAAACAGATATTGGTAAAAGTAGCTCTCTAAGAAGAAAATGTAAACATCATAAAAAGCACCCCACGCTTTTGATGGTAAAATTATTTTATTTTTGTTGATAACTCTAGTTTTATTCTATATGTGTTGGAGATGATTTTTTTGTTGACCACTTTAATTTTATCCCAAGCGTATTGGAAATTAAAATTATTTTTTATTTTTTAGTTTTCTAATAAAGCGTGTTCTTTTAGTTTTTTAAAACTATTATTTATTTTTTATTGTTTAGTTTTAATATTTTACAGAATAAGATAAGAATGTAAATATCTTTAAATTCGATACTATTGTAGTATGAGCTAAAAGTAATACTCTTCTATAAAAAAAACCCTCCCAGCCGGATTTGAACCAGCGACGTATGGATTACTGAAATTATACACCACTAGAGTTCACCGCTCTACCAACTGAGCTCTTACAACGATTGGCTAAAAACTCGACAAGTCCGCAACCTATTATTCCAGTTTTAATTTTTTTGTTTTTCGGATGATTCTGGCCAGGATTTTAGAAACAAAATATGAAATTATTGTATTGTCACGGGTCCTCTACACGTATACAAAGTTTCAAGTCGGTCCAATGTTTCTAAGTGGGTGAAAATCGCGTTGAAAGATTCCGTTACATTGATACTAAAACACTTTTTTTATTTTTTTATGATTATGGCCAGGATTTTACAAAATAAATATGAAATTATTGTATTGTCACGGGTCCTCTACAAGTATACAAAGTTTCAAGTCGATCCAATGTTTCTAAGTGGGTGAAAATCGCGTTTAAAGGTTCCGTTACATTGATACTAAAGTATACAAAGTTTCAAGTCGATCCAATGATTTAAGTGGGTGAAAATCGCGTTGAAAGATTCCGTTAGATATATATATATATATATATATATATATATATGTATATATACAGGTCAAGCTAATATAAAGCGTGTAAAAAGGTACCAGTCAAGATTGAGGCGTAATAATATTATTAAGCACGCTTTGAGGGAGGTACATTAAAGAGGGAATTGTTGGGAAACATAACTTAGTTTGGAATAGGGATGAATGTAGGGGCGCGGTCATGTACCTCCAGGTTGGATAGTGCAAGTGAATTAGTATGTTTTATCGTACTTCTGAAAATCCTGTAAAATTGATTATTATTTTAGGGATGTCTTCGGGGTTAATTTAGTTAATAGTTAAGACGTAGTAGTTAATTTGGCTATTCTATGCCACCTGTGAATATTCGATCGAAGAAAAAGTGACTGCTAGTGTCATGTTGGCCAATGTGATGACACGCGTTCCCGCTAGAGCCAATTCCAACATGTTTACTCAGATATAAGGGGATCATATCCCAGGAATCCACGTACATTAATAGGCAAGTTAGTTTTAGTTTGGGTAAGTTAGGGTTAGAAAATGGGCGACTTAGTTATAGCCTATATTAGTGGGATTTTTGTGATAAGTTGGCTATACTGTCTGAGCAATGAATAAATAATATATTACGATGCGAGGTTGGAAGTGGTTTTTACAGAATGAAGAAAAATGTTAAAAACCGAGCGATAACGAGGTTTTTAATTTCCGAGACGCTGACATAGAAATATTTGCGTTCATTACAAACAATCGAATAACGTTAACAGTGGTGTGGCAATGTTTATTAGTTGAAACTACAGAAGACCGTGAGACCAATTAGTGATAACATGGCGGCAACTATTTATTGTTTTATATTGCTTCAAATAAAGATCAGTTCATTTAAAATGCAGTGATTTGTTATGTATAATGTATATTAACACTATCTTTCGGATATTTTTTTATATAGGTTACATTGTATGTAGTATACATAAAGGGCAGTGGTTTTACTTCTCACTCGTGCGTTTGTAATATGTAATATTACAGTATAGTTATTTAAATTGAAAATCTAGAAATGTAGTAAGTTGAACTTTCAATCATGGTCGCCATTCCTGTAGTACGACAAAACGCACTATCGCGCAAAAACATATTTTACTTTGAAAGTTTGGTAATTGTAGATTACTTTGAGCTCAACTTCTTACTTATTTTTAAGGCATTTCTCTTCTTTTTTTTCTCTCTCTCATGTAATATGGGGGCGCGCCGTAGCGTAGTTTTTAAGGCACTACGCTACAAGCCGTAAGGTCGAGGGTTCTAGTCCCGATGGGAGTCAGGATTTTTAAACTCACCCAAACCTTCTGGCGGCATTATGGCCCTGGGATGGACTCAGCTTCTAACGTAAATGAGTACCAGACACTTCTTCTGGTGGTAAAGGCGGCCGTCACGCAGGGCTGACAATCCAGCTAACTTCTAGTGCCGATTGTCCGGAAAAAGTGGGAGCCTTAACCTCATACTAACCCTAAACGCCTCCTGAGGCCTATAGTGGGATTGCTTTACCTCTAATTATTCACATGCTGCAAAATAAATGCGTGTTTTTCGGTTTTTATTAGAATTTTTGTAGGTGACATGGTGGCATAGAACCCATGTCAAATTTATTATCTTTTAACTCATGTTAAAGAATTCGATGAACTATAATGTACACTGTAGCAATTTATTTAACGAGAAACATATGACGACATATACGCAATTTCTGGATGAGTGATTCTAAAATTGTTTTGCATCTAGCTTAGTGTTTTAAATGAATCACAATGAGTTAAGATTGTACGATATTTCAAACTAGCGAAGAAGTAAGTATATCGACAAGTTGAATTGCAGAAGTAAACCTGTTGCAGGTCACGTAGACCTCCACGATCGCAACCATTTTTATGATTCTTTCGTACCTCCCAACACCTCTTACAATATCAATACTACAGCCGCACTACTTTATACAGAATATTCTGACAGAAAAATCCAATGTTTACATCAATATCCAGTGAATTTACGTAAGAATATTACAGCCTATACCAGGGATGTCAATGCAAGCGCATTTATAAAACCATAAAGCTAGTCATGCGTACCAGGCTCTCAATGTTAGGACGACGGCGAAGTAAACAGTAGGGAGGGTACGTAAACATAGGATTGCAGTAGGCAATGGAAGAGGAAATCGGTGGTTAACAAAAGTGTGACTAAATTTGATGTAAACTATAGCTTTATAAAGTGAAGAGTATGCTCAACGGAGCTGCGGGCACGCCAAGCTCTCGAGCACAAAGAGCTTCACTTGACATCACCAGCTTTCACCACGAAACATTTCAGCACTAACTCCTGTACTATTCAATTTTAAACTAGAGCACGCCAACAAATCTTTTGAGAATGTAAAAGACCTACAACTCAGTGGTACTATTAAGCTGTTAGTTTCTGCTGATGGTGTAATATTATTAGGCGATACCGAGGAGATGCTAAGGGCCAACACGCACTCTCTATTGATAACATTAAGAAATTGGGACGGGAAGCAAATGTCATTAAACTATATATATATGTTCGCACATACAAATACATTATATAACGGAATTGGAAAGTTATTGACAAATGAGGGGCAATTTTGAAGCAGTGGCTGAATCCAAATATCTAGGAACAATAACACTGGTCAACAAGATTTTCTTGACAAGAAATCTGATTAGTGAATCTAATGCATTTTTTCATACTGAATTCAAATATGTAGTCAGAATTCATCCATCAGGCACAGTTTTTTTTTGTGACAGCTTTTTAAAAAAAAATTTAGCACTCTTTGACCTGTCATAGGAACCTTTACCTTATATGTAGCGATTTTGTTCAAGCTTTATTTAAGGGCTGTCTCTGATGAGAATGGTCAGCGTTTTCATCAGCAAATTTCCACAATGGAAAAGAGGTACCAAGGCAAGTGGAGTTCTAATATGCTGGCTGATTACTGTTGGACCAAGAAGAGAGATGTTCCAGATACAAAATATGCCCGAAATTCACTATCTACCACTTTCTAGGTAAGTCAGAATGAGTTAGATGGATGTTATTAAAAATTATAAAAATGTAAATGAATATCACAGAAAACTCTTGCCTGATATGAAAAAAAAAAACTGAAATGATATTTAAATTCAGGATGGAAAATACTTCTCAAAGCTCATATTTATAGGCTATTCTTGTGAAAGAAAAAAGTTCATTTTTGTCCACCAGTGTAATTAGAAATGGGAATGAGGTGCACAAAGAAATTAAACCCAGGCTCAATTCTGCAAAAGCATGCCATTATGCATTATAGGGTCTCTTGTTGTCCCAACTTCTCTCAAAAAGAAACTTTTTAATGTATCTAACAGAAGGAATTTATCTTTAACACCTGAGCACTTATAGGCCTATTACTTCGTCTTGTAGAGTGACGATAGAGAGAGATCAAACCCGCAGGTATTGGGCCGCACGACATAAGATCTCCATATATCCCTATCCTGAGCTAATGTCTGTTCTTATTATAACTGATTTCCTATAAAGATCATGTAGTTCGCTGTTAAGTATATTCGCCTGTCTATTCATCTCTCTTGGTCCAAAATTTTTCGTAAGGACTTTTCTCAAATACTCGTAATCTTTACTCCTCCCTTAAAGTAAGAGTCCATGTTTCGCATCCATACAATATAACTGGGAGAATAACAATTTTACATATTTTAAGAAAAATCAAAAGCATAATAATTAATTGTATGAAGAATTAAGATCCGTTTTGAGACTCATAGTGGCAAACTCTAAAAAGAAAGCCATATATGAGCCAACAGTTGACTATTACAAAGATAAAGACCAATTAGATAGTTTAACTGTCGCAGGATTGATGATCGGTGCAAGAGGTGGTATACCAGGATTCTTACTAAATTTTAGAAGTTCTTGGATTTGGAAAGAGTGTATCTTTCTAAAATTGCCATCGCTGCCATTAGAGGATCAATTTCAATTTTATGAAACCATCTTTAAATTTATACTTTATAGAATATACTTCAGTTACAATTTAAATTTTTAAATGTATTTTCAAAATGTATTTCATCAATTTCGAAAATTAACTGCTGTATCACTTTGTCCTTGTGGCAATCCTCTAATGAGGAAATTTTATATAATAATACAGTACTACAGATGCAGGTGTATCGAGATTCATGACATGGCAGCTGGATACACAAAATTGAATCAAGAGGAATGAGGAGGTTTTGGAAGAATTACTAATCGAAATAGTATTACAGTATTTAAGAACGTAAGAAAATTATTGTATAAGAAATTAATTAACAGAATAAGCAGATAAAGAACCCAGAAATCTGTCCATCGATACAGACCTTAAGAGAAAATGTCAGTTATACGACCAAATGAAGTATGGTTTGAATCCTTAACAAGTCGCATGGCCTAGCACATGATACAAAGATGATGACTAAGATGTAAAAACATTCAGATTGTTATTTGAGAATAAAGTTCTTAGGAAACTTGTTGGACCAAAGAGAGATGAGCTGACACGTGAATAGAGAACAGTTAACTACATGGTCTTTATAGGAAGCCAGATATAATAAGAACAGTTAAGTCTCGTAGATTACGATAGGCAGGACATGTGGCACGAATGGGAAATTGAATACTTGCATGGAAGCTTCTTTTAGGAAAACCAGAGGGAAAACTCCCAGTTGGTTGACCAAGAATGAGGTGGGAGAATAAAATTAACATATGATTGAGGGAAGTAGATTATACAGGGAATGACTGGAAAACACTAGCTCAGGATAGGGATGTATGGAGAGCTTATATTCGCGAGGCCATGAACCTACGGGTTCGATAGTGCCAGTGAGTTAATTAGTTTATTAAGTAATGCCACGAGTGATTTCCAATTTATCAAGAGAATTTGGAAATCAAGACTGGCATTTGTTAGGACTATTTAACGAATAAAATTAAGCTGTTTACTCACAAATAATTATTTAACTATAGTTATTTTAAAATATTTATATATTTAATGTAAACGACGATGTTCGAAAAAAATGAGAAACGATTGGTACGCTTAATTTATTTCTTTTGTTCATCGCTGCAACCATATCATATTATTTATTGCCAAAGGATCGCAATATTGTAAGAATGCACATAGTGGAGAAATTTATAACCAACATTATAGGTGTTAATTAATTTCTGATGTCCTGTGATGTAAATATGTCAATTATATTTTTCTGCAATGTCATTTCCTGGAAAATAATTCGTTTAAGAAACTGCAATGTTTTTTTTTGTGGTATAATCAATTGCTGGAAATGTTTTTATATTATCTCCCGCATGCGCTATCTGATGACATCCATGCACTATATATACAATCTGGTAGCCGTATTTCTTAGAGGGTCAGTCACTGCAAAATAATGCTATGACCTATCCAGAATGTTAAAAAGGAGGAGCTTTCTTTAATATGATCAACTTCAGTTGATAATTCCAGGCGAAATAAGACTGTGATTGGTTGTAAATAAAAAATCATTGAAATATGTTTGGTCATTGACTCCCATTTGGGGCATGATTAAATAGTCCTAGTAAATAGCCTAGTCTATCAATAAGTTAATATATTTTGAAAGAGAGTCTATTAATGTTATATGTTACATTTAATAGAAACAAATAATGGAGATAGCAAAGAACAGTGTAGTTCGGTCGTCAAGGAGTATACTGGTTTAATGCCCTATAAAGAGCGTTATCAGGTACACAACCTGCTATTTCACGACCCACGTGTCACACCGTGAACCACCGCACCGCGACAGGGAGACACTTAACAATTTACACCTTTTTCAGAACTCGCACGCAATTTTGAAATAACAGTGCATTAATCTATTAAAACGAAAAATAAATAAACAATTTTATTTTTATATACATATTTTCAATATTTACACATATTTCTGTGCCTAAAGTTTTATTTTCCTTCTCCATTTGTCCCTATCCATCACCTCATGTTCTCCAGTCCTCTTGTTCTCATTCCAATTCTTATTTCTTACAACCAAGAGTTTCGAGGTCTTCCTTTTTCTAGAAGGACACCATTCCAATATTCTCCTGGGCGACCTTTATCCTTGAATTCGTCGTATATGCCTATATCAACTTAATTCCTTATAAATAATAATAATAATAATAATAATAATAATTAATAATAATAATAATTTTGAGAATTTTCCTCATCATTGAGGGTATTTTTCCAAAAATCTTAGAAATTAACATGACTACGGACTGATAAGACTATCAGTTTGCAACAAACATTCACAATTTTTCCTTAATTAAAGTTATCCTTCGTTCTCTGTCCTCTGTGTCTTCATCTGTTACACCAAATTCCCTCCTTGAATTTTGAATGTTGTTCTTCCAGGTTGTTCTTGTTCTTCATTATCTGTTCCTTCTTTCAATATTTCATGCATAGACGGCCTTTGGTAGTCTTCCATCCTGCAATTTTCTTACGTGTCCATATAATTGTAGTCTTCTGTGTTCAATCTCATCCATTTTATTTCTTTCTGCATTCATCCATTTTGTAATTTCTGTATTTCTAATTTTTTCCAGTCGAGATTTTCTGGCAGCTCTTCTCCAAAAATCCATTTCAACAGAAGTTATTCTGTTGACATGTTGTCATACTCTAATAATAATATAATATTATAATGATATCGTGAAAAGAAAAATTGATGTATGAACCAGGAATCGAACCGTGGACCTCTAGTTCTCCAGACTAGTGTGCAGCCCACTACACCATTCTAGACCTGGCACAAACATTAACAATTCTTTCAACATATACAAATCTATAATTCTCGTATCGTTCTGTATATGTGGAAAGAATTGTTAATGTTTGTGCCAGGTCTAGAATGGTGTAGTGGGCTGCATACCAGTCGGGAGAACTAGAGGTCCGCGGTTCGATTCCTGGTTCAGACATTAATTTTTCTTTTCACAATATCATTATAATATTATAATATGATCCATTATTAGAACTGTGTTAAAAATAACAGTAGTCTATTGGAAAATGTAAAGTAATAGTAATAATAATAATAATAATAATGATAATAATAATTATAATAATGATAATAATAATAATAATAATAATAATAATGATAATGATAATAATGAGAATATTGATAATAATGAGAATAATTATAATATTGATAATATGTTGATAAAGTGGTTATAAGGGAGTTTTTAATTCGATGTAGGGAACACAAGGTCTCGACGGGAAATATCTGGGTCATCAGTTTTCCATGTTTTAGTGAATTCCTATGGAATGTAGATATTGAGCTGTTTCTCATGACAATATGTCTAAATAATGCTTTTAAATCTTTACGTTTCCTACTTACTAAAAGTAAAGTAATTCTTTTTCAGGCGTTAGGAGATCTGTGTTAGCCTAGAGGAAGTTAATGCTTCAAGCTATCTAGACACGAGATGGCAGCAGGGTTATCATATGTATATGACGGCCGCCTTTACTCCCACTATATACATATGGTTCTCAATTCGGTTAGAGGCTGAGACGACCCTAGGATAATGATGCCGCTAGAAAGTTTAACACTGCTTTAAAATCCAGACACTTCGGAGCTCGAACCCGCGACCTTCCGACTTCTAGCTTGTTACCATAACCAAATAAACGTGTTCTCTCGTCGACTTCGGAGCATTGCACGATTTCTGTCATTCCTTTAGGCACTGTTTCCCTCATTTTCTTAAATGTATACACTACAGTACTCTGTAGTCTTCAAAATTGAGGCGGATAAAAGCACGGGGGTGTAAATGATTTTTTTTGCAAAAAATTGTTTGGTGCATAATTACATTCTTGAAGCATAATTGTATTTAGTGGCAAAAGGATATAAGTGTATGCGTTAGGAGTAGATAAAGAATGATTGTTATAAATTTCAGTTACCTATGCCTATGATTTTCTTACAACTAATTAACTAACTCACTGGCACTATCGCACCCGTAGGTTCATGGCCGCGCGGACATATGCTCTCCATAAATCCCTATCCTGAGCTAATGATTTCCAATCATGCCCTGTATAATCTACTTCCCTCAAATCATAGTTAATGTTATTGTTCCACCTCATTCTTGGTCTACCAACGGGGCATTTTCCCTCTGGTTTTCCTAAAAGAAGCTTCCATACACGTCTTTCATTCCCATAGTGCCACATGCCCTGCCCATCGCAGTCAACGAGACTTAACTGTTCTTATTATATCTGACTTCCTATAAAGACCACGTAGTTCACAGATATGTAGTCTTCTCCATTCACCTGTCTGTTCATCTCTCTTTGGTCCAAAAATGTTCCTAAGTACTTTATTCTCAAATACTCGTAATCCCTGTTCCACCCTTAAAGTAAGAGTTCATGTTTCGCATCCATATAATATATCTGGTAGAATAATAACTACCTAATTAACTAACTCACTTTCCCTATCGAACCCGTAGGTTCATGGCCGCGCGGACATAAGCTCTCCATACATCCCTATCCTGAGTCAATGCTTTCTAATTGTTCCCTGTATAATCTACTTCCCTCAAATCATGATTCATGTTATTCTCCCACATCATACTTGGTCTACCAACGGGGCATTTTCCCTCTGGTTTTCCTACAAGAAGTTTCCATGCACGTCTTTCATTCCCCATACGTGCAACATGTCCTGCCCATCGCAGTCTACGAGACTTAACTGTTCTTATTATATCTGGCTTCCTATAAAGACCATGTAATTCACTGTTATACAGTATTCTCCATTCACCTGTCTGTTCATCTCTCTTTGGTCCAAAAATGTTCCTAAGAACTTTATTCAAATACTCGTAATCTCCTTTCCTCCCTTAAAGTAAGAGTCCATGTTTCACATTCGTATAATATAACCGGTAGAATAATAGTTTTATATATCTTCAATTTAACGTTTTTTGAAAGGAGTTGGGAAGTCAAAAGTCTCTGTAATGCATAATAATACGCATTTCCAGAATTGATCCTATGTTTAATTACTTTATGCATTGCATTCCTGTTTGTGATTATTGTTCCCAGGTATTTGAGTTCAGCCACTTCCTCAAAATTTCCCTCATTTGTCATTAGCCGTCCATTTCCATTATATAATGTATTTCTATATGTGACCATATATATTCAATTTAACGTTTTTTGAAAGGAGTTGGGACATCAAGAGTCTCTGCAATGCATAATAGCACGCATTTCCAGAATTGAGCCTATGTTTAATTTCTTTGTGCATCTCATTCCTATTTGTGATTATTGTTCCTAGGTATTTGAATTCAGCCACTTCCTCAAAATTTCCCTCATTTGTCATTAGCCGTTCATTTCCATTATATAATATATTTTTATGTGTGACCATATATTTCAGTTTAACGTTTTTTGAAAGGAGTTGGGACGTCAATATCATTTTCTTATACAACTTCAATTTTAAACCAGTTTTTCTTTAATACTGCAGAACTAGCTCTTGCGCTCCTTTGCTTGTAACCGCCTCAATTCCACTAAATTCCTAAGAACTTAGCTTAAAAGACTGTAAAGTAAAGAACTTACTCATTTCAATATAGAGAATATATACGGTAAAAACCCTGTCAACATCCCTAAGATATCCTGGAACAACCCTCAACTTTACAATCCGTCCTAAAGCCAAATAAATGTAAATTTATTCCCTTGTTCAGGAAAGGAGCTCACACAGATGAAGTAGAAGGGAATATTCTCTTCTATGCGACGCGTCCCGTCGCGACGGGATGTTTTATAAAATATGGGTTTGCGCATGTGTGGGCCGCACAATCTTTCATTACATTATAACATGCGCCTCTTTGAGGTATTGTAAAAAAATGCAACTAACTGAAAGTCGACTTCATTCAAAATTGATGTCTGTGAAATAAAAAAATCTCACTCACATTACAGTATTAACAATATTTTTTTATCGAAAGGATACGTTGTAAATTAAATAGATTAATATTTTGAAGCTTTTCATTGATTAGGGCTTTTAAAAATTACATTACAGACGATAATAAAAATAAAACTCTGGACAAATTTATAATAAGAAGATATTTCTAATTTTCAAGTCCAATTATTTATAATTTTAATGTGTGTTCAAATTCCATCTACTGCACTTTTCGTGCTTCGGTTTTGGCTTTGCCGTTAATGTTTTCAATGTACATACGACTTCCACAGACCACTTTATATACCCTAGGCGTTGTACACAGGGAGGAATTTAGGATGAAAATATGTGTGTTGTGTAATGCGAGTCTTTTCACATCTAGTAACCACTTAAAAGCAGGCCTGATTTATATAATAATTATATGTAGAAATAAGCACAGAAATAAGACAACTAAAAGTAGAGGAATTAAACACAACAATAGTGAAATACAGAACAAACTGGAAAGAACACTTGGCAAGGATCACTGAGAATAGAATACCGTCGGTCGTCCTGTATATCGGCATCCTCTTGGTTTATACGCCAGAATCATTTTCAGTATTCTCCTATCTCCATTCTATCCAAACGTTCCTCCCATCTATGTCTATATTCATCTATTTTTTATTTATTGCAAATATATTTAATTGATTTCTAACTCTCTGATAATTTAATGTATCTGATATTGTATATCCCAATAATGATTTTAAAAAAACTAATTTTTGACGCCTGAATATGACTGTAATAATTTTCCTTATGTCCATTTATTTATTTATTTTTCTAAACAACCAACCAACAAAGTGGGGTATTAACGCATAGGTGTAATGTTACATAAAGACTCTTCTCTTATCTCCCTCTTTAGCTAATTGAATTCAGTTTCTAAGCTTCACCCGTATTTTATCCTCCCACTTACGCCTAGGTTCCCAATAACAATTTTGAAAGCATGTCTACTGTCATTCATTCAAGTCACATGACCTGTCCGTCTAAATCCCCATGACTTTAAAATACTTGGGCAATTTAGAAAACAAACGATATTATATAATAAATTGAATCATTGTCATCCCTTCACGGATTAGGCCTGTTCCGATGTCTTCTTGTAGGTCTTACGAGTATTTTAGAATAAAGTTCATAATTTTGTACTTTAATTTTGAATAATACCTCAGCGGAACATATCATGAATCTTATAAAGTTGTTAAGAAAACTTTTGGACCAAAGAGAGATGAACAGACAGATGAATGGAGAAGACTATATAACCAGTGAGCTACGTGATATTTTTAGAAAACCAGATATAATAAGAAGAGTTAATTCTCCTAGACTGGGATGGATATGATTTGTGGTACGATTGAGAAATAAAAGAGGGACATGGATACTTGCAGGAAAACCAGATGGAAAGCGCCCAGTAGGCAGGCCAAGAATGAGGTGAGAAAATAACATTGACTATGATTTGAGGGAAGTGAATTATACGTACATGGATGATTGGATATTAGCTTAGAATAGGGATGTGTGGAGAGCTTTCTTCCGCACGGTCATGCACCTACGGGTTCCATAATGTCAGTGAGTTAGTTATTCTTTGCTTTGGCATTCGTTTGACATATCCCGACCACAACAAACACCGAGATTTAAGTAACCTTGCAATATCTTCGTCATCACTGAGCTGTTTAACTTTTCATTCGTTCTTACTCTCCATACTTTACTGGGTCATAAATGTTTCCTCTAGATTTTTTCTCAAAAGATCGCAATGAAGATTCATTAGCTTTAAACATACTCCATTATTCACCTTCATTTATTAATCCATTAACTCTAACTCACTGGCACTATCGAACCCATAGGTTCATGCCGCGCGGACATAAGCTCTCCATATATCCCTATCATTAGCCAATATTTTCCAATCATCCCCTGTATAATCGACTTCCCTCAAATTATAGTTAATGTTATTCCCCCACCTCATTCTTGGTCAACCAACTGGGCGTTTTCCCTCTGGTTTTCCTACAAGAAGCTTCCATGCACATCTTTCATTCCCCATTCGTGTCATATGTCCTGTCCATCGCAATCTACGAGACTTAACTGTTCCCATTTATATCTGGCTTCCTATAAAGATCATGTAATTCATTGTTATGCAGTCTTCTCCATTCACCTGTCTGTTCATCTCTGGTCCAAAAATGTTTCTAAGAACTTTAATAAAAAATACTCGTAATCTCCTTTCCTCCCTCAAAGTAAGAGTCCATGTTTCGCATCCATATAACTGGTAGAATAATAGTTTCATATATTCTCAGTTTTATTCACCCATTGGAAGTTACAATTAACAATTTTAACAATATATTCAAATGCAATATTGCTATTATTAAATATTATCAACATGCATTTGTTTTTTTTTATTTATGACTACTCTCTCTCTCTCTCTCTCTCTCTCTCTCTCTCTCTCTCTCTCTCTCTCTCTCTCTCTCTCGCGCTCGACATTAGTTTAACCTCTCCCTTTATAGGTACTAATTTTTGTCTCACACCACCGGGCCCTAAAGAGACACTTCATCAGGAAAGGATTTTTAACTCTGGATCAATTACTTTTTTGACCACACGAAGACATGAAGGCCACCCTGGCACAGTGATCAGCTCAATGGCATGGCACCTCCAAGACAATATGAACATTTTAAGGAAAGACACGCCATTAACTCATTCGTTCATGCCAAACAAAGCCAATATGATGGGATTATTGTCATGCCCAATGGATGTTCAGGGACCATTTTAACCTTAAGATTCCTCGAAATTTTGTCTTACGGAAGATGAAAAATTTCGAAGAAAACACTCAAAAACCTTGTCCCGACGGGAGATTGAACCTGGGTCCGCTGCGTACGAGCAATAGACGATTTTTACTTATTTCCTTTATAACATAGTGGATAGTTAAGTAAGACCAGATCTATAGACATAATTCTACTATCAGAAAATATTAAGACTTTTTACCCTCTGACGATGAACTACGCGGAAATAAATTAATGAAACAATGATAAAGTGTAGCCTACATAAAATAGAGTTATAATGGTAAAATATAAAAAGTGACATAAAAGTGAAAAGAAATAAAGAAAAGAATGGTTTTGCAGTTAAGACGGAATACAATATGAAGCAGTGGATTTAATACGCATGTAACTTAATTTAACTGTAGCTATATAGCAGTTACAATTCCTTTTGAGGGAAGCCGCGCCAAGTTAACATTTACTTTCTTGTGACTGATTGCCAATAGAATTGATCGATATTGTAATAACAATAAAATTACTTTCACTTTTGTCTAGCAAGAAACCCACATTCATTATTTTTCTCATACTTTAACACAATTATTCCTCACAATTTAGTTTCTATTTTGAATTCATTGTCTTTCAGTATCTTAGTATAGCAAATAAAATTCAATTTTGCGCTATAAAAGCAAGTCCTACAGTTATCCAACATTCCCAAATAGTAGCTTATTTAATTTTACTACAGTGTCGACCCCAAGATCTTGTAATTTCTTCGTTCCTGAAATTGGAGTGCCAGACTGCAGCGTCCTTCAAATTACTTACTTACTTACTGACTCACTGGCACTATCGAACCCGTAAGTTCATGGCCGCGCGGACATAAGCTCTCCATACATCCCTATCCTGAGCTAATCCTTTCCAATCATTTCCTGTATAATCTGCTTCCCTCAAATCATAGTTAATGTTATTCTCCCACCTCATTCTTGGTCTACCAACTGGGCGTTTTCCCTCTGCCTTTCCTACAAGAAGCTTCCATGCAAGTCTTTCATTACCCATACGTGCAACATGTCCTGCCCATCGCAGTCTACGAGACTTAACTGTTCTTATTATATCTGGCTTCCTATAAAGACCATGTAATTCATTGTTAAGTAGTCTTCTCCATTCACCTGTCTGTTTATCTCTCTTTGGTCCAAAATGTTTCCTAAGTACCGGTACTTTATTCTCAAATACCTGTAATCTCCTTTCCTCCCTTAAAGTAAGAGTCCATGTTTCAATTACAAGTTAATAATTTTGTATTTGTAATAAAAGGCCAATGTGTTTTATCCCATGTGCATTATTGTTTTATTCAGATTTATGTAGATTCTGTCTTACTCATGTGAACTGGGTTTTTTCTTTGTAACTATTGTATAACTATCTCACTAGCACTATCGGATCCGTAGGTTCATGGCCACGCGGACATATACTCACCGTAAATGCTTTCCTGATCTAATGTTTTACAATCATTTCCTGTATAATTCATCTCCCTCAAATCATGATTAATATTATCCTCCCTTCTTATTCTTGGCTTACTACTGGGCCCTTTCCCTCTGGTTTTCCCACAGGAAGTTTCAATTTCATTCTCCATTCTCACCATATGTTCTTCCCATCAAATCTAGGAGGCGTAACTGTTTTATTACATCTGGTTTCCCATAAAGTTAATGTATCTCACCTTTATGTATTCTTCTCCATTTACTTGTCCGTCTCTCTTCGGTACAAAAATGTTAATAAAACTTTATTCTCCAATATTCATAATATTTTCTTCTTCCTTAAAGTAAGAGGCCATATTTCGCATCCATACAATATAACTGGCAGAATAACATATCTATTTTTAGTTTAACCATATTATTTTTAGTTAAACATTTTTTAGAGAAATTGGGATCACAACATGTTCTTTTATTTTGTTTTGAATATTGTCTTATTAAATGATTTCACCTCTATAATCAAGAATTAATATTTATAGGCATAACTATTATATTATTAACAATAATTCAATGATGACGGGACATTGTACGTGAAGGGACTTATCAAGGACTTCATACTAAGTTTGTAAAATTAGTTTTCTATATCTCATTATTTTTCTTTGTTTTTTATATACATTAGACAGGGACAATTTAATATTTCTTGCTTATATACATTTTATTATTAGTTTTAGTCTTAATTTTAACTAACATTAACTGGTTGCATTATAGATCGTAATATAACAGATATTATCTTTTTGATAAAATTTTTATTTAGTATTTAATATTAGAGTTAATTGAGATTGTTATATTCTGATGTAATATATGTTTGTCCTGGTGAGTGGAAGAGAAGGCCACATGGCCTTAACTCCAGGCTAAATAAATCTAAAGTAAGTAAAAGTAAACAGTAGGCCTACCTTCAGTGCAAGTATTATGTTCTTCCAAAATTGAGCCTGTATTTAATACATTTTTCCACCTCATTCCTGTTTGTAGTTATTGTTCCTAGATACAATTACTCTATATCTTGACTAATTATTTTAAGTTTTGGCATTGATTAATAATCCTAACTTGTAAAAATGTAAATGTATATATAGGCCCATACACATTTATTTACTCTAGCAACACAAAATAAGATTATTATTCTTATTATTATTATTATTATTATTGTTATTGTTATTATTATTGTTGTTGTTGAAAATGTAAATTTCATTTTTCAAAGCTGAATATCTTTATTTCTTTGACTGTAAATTCACTTAGTGTTTCAGTATAGACCGAAGTTTAATAAAATAGTAGGCTTATATTATGATACAAGGAAGGCAGTGTTTTATATAGTCGATATGTTTACACTCGAGAGGAAATGTGAGGGTACAACATTTCAACGAATTTGTATAAAAGTATTTTATCACTTTATCGTGCAACACTTTTATTTCATACTACATTGAATGATGATTAGAAATTCAGCAAATTTCTCTAAATAAGTCGGAAGAAACAGTTGTGAAAGTAATTCCAGGTAGGCCTAGGTCTGTATCATAAGTTAGATACAAGAAGGGATATGATGAACTTTGTTCATGGAAAATAATGAACAATGTAAATTTAATAACCGAAGGTGTCATGTTAGAGAATATGTTGAATTTGATAAATATTGAAGTCTAATTTAGGATAGGCCTATATTTCCAGTGAAGTAAGCCTATTTGGGCAATTTACTACAATCGACCGATGAATTAATTCTAATATCGGAATAGAATATTTTAATACGTTTTAATTAAAATATTATATTGAGCATATCTTACTAAATATAAGCTATTTAAATCAATAATTCTCCTGATGCTAATCATTGGCCGCACCCGACATTTAATATTCTTCCTCGGGAAACAATTCTATCAAACATGACGTGTGTGAGGTATGTATAGCTTTTTTCTCTACATTATACCTATAGCAACGTGTCGAAAATTCTTTTAAGGATAAGCAACATCTTTAAAGGTAACTGGTCTGAATTGACTACTGCAGGATCAGTATTGCTTACAGTGAAATTATATTCGTCCCACGCTGTAGCCGAGTGATTAAAGCAAGAAGCTTTGGCGCAGAGCTACGGGAATTGGGCTGGTTCGAGTCTCAATGGGGGGAAAATGTTCTCATGTAATTTCGGTCTGTATGGGACCTGTGCCCTACCCGAGGCATTTGGGTAGCTACAATAAGTAGCGACTCCAGGTTGATATCAGCTATAACGGCTGGGGAACCTGACATGCTGACCATATGTCACCACTACACTGGCTAGCTGATCGTCTACCTCTGTGATTAACACTTGTGGATGTGAGGCCAGCAGCCGGATGTTAGGCCAAGGGCTTTCTAGGCCTGTAGCGCTTGGAATTTGGAGTTTTTAAAATTATATTCACCACACGGCATATTCTAGTTTGTATATTGGCGAAAGTTGTGTGTGGTCAAGGGTTTAGGAACTGTAATAATTGATTTTCCACACTAATTTTACACGTAAACATATCAAATTAGATATAGTATGAAATAAAGTATATTTATAACGATTGAGGTAAGTAGGACTAGAAAAAATGATAATAACGGGTAATTTGTTAAATCGAAAGTATTCGAAGTTCATGAAAACCAAAGAAGAACTTGTTAATGGCAGAAAATGGATTAGCAACAGAAATCCATGTATGGATAAGGATTGTACGTAATATTAATGTTCATATTTATCTCTCAAATTTGTGTCTTTTATACAAATAAGAAAAACAGAAAAGAAGATATTATAATAGTGTATAGTGCTTTCATAAAATATCGAGTCAAATTTTAATTTTTTTCAAAGTCTATGGATTTTAAGTTTCATTATTTGAAATTGAAGCAATAAACCTCTGGGTAAATGATAGAAGACTAAACTGGAACGATCATATAGATAGAATGGAGAACAGTAGATTAGTGAAGAAAATACATGACTGGACACCTCAGCAGAAAAGGCCTTTAGGACGACCACAACTACGATGGAAGGATGTCACCACACCCCGGTCCTGTAGAGAATGAACACCCAACAAGCTGCCAGCTTTCATGCATAAAGGAAGCAGAAGAAGAAGAAATTATTTTCCCAAAATATCAAATATTTTGAGTCTCTAGAAAACTAGGTTTTTCTTAATTTTCCTATCTTCCTCTTCCTTCTTCTTCAACTTTCTCCTTCCTATTATTCTTCCTCTTCTACTTCTTTATTGTTTACCTTGCATTCCCAATACGTCTTCTTTGCATATTCTTTTTTATTACTCTTTCTTTTTTTCAATTTTACCCTTTAACATTGATTTTATTGCCTCTTCTTATCAGTCTGTCTCCCCTCATTCCACCAAGAGGTTAAAAAATGTGTTCTTTCATCTTCAATAAATGCAGAGATTATAAAATGAATGCCATTTTATATAATTCCTTCGTTATCTATCAAATAAGACATTTCCACTGTGGTTCATAATATTTCGTTTCGCTGATTTTAATAGTATATTACGATTCGAGGTTGAGGAGTGGTTTTTACAGAAATGAGGAAACGTTTAAAAACCGAGCGATAGCGAGGTTTTTATTCTCCGAGATTCTGTAAAACACTTCATAAACGTGCGTTGTAGGCCACATTATTTTTTTGCGCGATGGTGTTTTCAAAATAATAAATAATAGTAAAATAATAATATTTTTGTTGGAAATATTTGCGTCCATTATAAACAACTGAATAACGTTAACAGTGTGGGCAATGATTATTAGTTGAGACTACAGCAGGCCGTGTTACCAATCAGTTATAAAATGGCGGCAATTACGTATTTATTGTTTTATATTGTTTCAAATAAAGTTAATTTCATTTCAGATGCGGTGATTTGTTTCGTATAATGTATATTAACACTACCTTTTGGATATATTTTTGCATATACATTGTACGTAGTATACATAAAGGGCAGTGGTTTTACTTCCCGCACGTGGTTTGTAATATGTTATATTACATTATAGTTATTTAGGTTGGCAACCCCGAGATGTAGGAAGTTGAACTTTCAATCATGGTCGCCATTACTTGTAAGTACGACAAAACGCACTATCGCGCAAAGAAGATTGTTTTCTTTTTACTCTGTCTAGGAGTTCTCTTTTGCTTGCACAAGATTGTTCTTAGTGCTGTTTTTATAGCTATTAAACGTTATTAAATCTAATGTTCTTCATGCTTGTCTTTAGCACTTGAGCAAGACTTTCGAAACAAATGGATGCATACTTGGTTCTTGAGATATTTGTGAAGGAACGTAATGAATGGCAAATGGAATATAACGTCTACATGGTAATTGTTACGTAACCATTGTTAAATGAGATGAATTTATTGGAGATATTTGCTGTGAATGGAATGTATGTATAATTTATCAGGGAAAGCAAAGACTAATTCACCTTTAAATAATGTAGCAATATGAGTGAAATTAGAGGTTAGAGACAAGATACTAATCCTCTTACTTACTATTCCGTAACAAGAAAACATTTCGCTCGTTCGAGAGAGCAGACCATTCTAAAGCAGTGGCGTTACGATTCAACTTTTTTTTCTAAACCTTTAATATGGGCTATTTAAAATCAATATTTCTGAAATAAAAAATTATATAGAATTCAGATTATAGCAATATAATGAAATAAAT
Source organism: Diploptera punctata (assembly GCA_030220185.1). Taxonomy (NCBI): domain Eukaryota; kingdom Metazoa; phylum Arthropoda; class Insecta; order Blattodea; family Blaberidae; genus Diploptera; species Diploptera punctata. Next base: position 1,201,750 of record JASPKZ010007370.1, on the reverse strand, counting down.
GGAATTATTAAACGACAGTTTGGGAAACAAATGTCATAGAATTTGGATTACGATTAATAATGGGTTTTGAATTCTAAAAATAAAACCAAATTACAAACTGCACAGGTGAGATTTTTACGTCCTCTGTTAGACCTATGTAAGATGGATAAAAAGATAAATTAGAAAGGCAAAAGTTCAAAATATAGTAAAATATATTTAAACATATCAAAAGAACTGATCGCCTCAGCAGATAGGATTCAAATCGTATCAGTCTACAGGACATAGATAGAGAGGAAGACCTAAACAATGCTGGATAAATCAAGAACACCTTGCAATATAGAAACAGACTTTAAGCCTAAAATATTCATCATCATGATTACATATTGCGTGAATTATACATTTTAAATATGGAAGCTAGTTACCTTTTGCCGGAAATGTTAACTAACGGTCCCGGTGGACTAGTGGTTAATGCTCGCTTCTGGATCCCAAGAATAACTGTTTTATAAATTTTCAGTTTTACTTTTTTTGAAAGGAGTTAAGATAACAGGAGTCAGGGTAATGCGTAATTGCATGCATTTTCAGAATTGACTATACTGTATAATTTTATATCTTCTCCTGTTCCATTTTGAAATCAGTTTTATTTTCATACTTTTTTCTCCTATTTTTCTAAAATTAATGTAATTTGTGCAGTAGGCTTGTTGCATCACATAGGTATCATACGAAGCCTATAATTTTTTTTAGAATAGTTCATGACACAATGCAGATGGAGCTAATGATTTAGAAATTTTCGTAGGTCAACGGCTAGAAAATTAATGATATTGAAATGAATTTTAATAAAAATATTGACTTTTTCCTAATTTTTTATCTTTGATCGCAAACACACTGTGCATAATTAAATGCCCCGCTCAAGAAGATTTGGAAACAGTACAACACCGATAACTTATTAATTATAATCCAAATACTGCAATCCTATTTTAACAGTTAAATAACCGTCCAGAAAATGGTTATAGCTTTTTTTTTCAAATTTAGTATTACATGGAAAATTAAATACAAATAAAACTTAAAGTCAATACTAGTAAAATTCATATCAAATTCCGTTGAGGTGAAGTCATATGATGAAAGTTAGAAATTAAATTGTACCTGTTGGTAGGTGCCGTCGTCCTCAACTTTGTTAAAATATTGTATATAAAATTAACTGGTGCGCTTTCAGAAGGTATCTTCCATCTTCTGCAGGTTGAGCTTCCGCTACTCGTTGTTGTATACGGTGATGTATACTCCAACTGTTTGTAGCTGCTACACAACAACGAGTAGCGGAAGCTCAACTGCAGAAGATGGAAGATAACTTCCGAGAGCGCACCAGTTAATTTTATATACAGTATCTTAACAAAGTTGAGGACGACGGCACCTACCAACAGGAACAATTTAATTTTTAACTTTCATCATAAAACTTAAAGTTTTATATGATTTTTCATATATATATATGTGTGTGTGTGTGTGTGTGTGTATGTGTGCATTTTTGCGTGTGTGCGTGCGTGTGTGTGTGTGTGTGTGTGTGTGTGTGGCATAAGGAAAATAAATGCCTGAACGGGATTTGAACTCGGACCTCTGGGTTGTTACCCCAGCGTGCTATCCATTACACCACAGGCAAATCTAATACAAAAATTTATCTTTCTTCTTTCTTATATATAAGGAAGATACATTTTTGTATTGGACGGGTTCAAATCCAGGCATTTATTTTTCTTATGTCACACACACACACGCACACACACACACACACACACACACATATATATATATATATATATTCTCCAACATATACTCCGGTGTACAATGGATAGCACGCTGGAGTACCAACTCAGAGGTCCGGGTTCAAATCCCGTCCAGGCGTTTATTTTTCTTATCATGTCATATTATGCTTGCATTGCTCAATGTAAAAAATATAATTATAGCATATATATATATATATATATATATATATATTTATTTATTTATTTATATTTATTTATTTATTTATGTATTTATATTTATGTTGTTTTATATAGTTTTATATGAAAATCATATTAAACTTTAAGTTATATTTTATTTAATTAATATGAAAATGGATTTTCATTGAGTAGACGCTAAGTCAGTTGATTACATGGAAAAGTGTTGTTAAAGTCACATGGGACTTTACTCCAGGTAAATATTAACTTTGGAAAAAATGAGTGTTAAAACTCTTACAGGTTGTCTACTCATACATTTCACCTTCTGCAATTTGCAACCTACAGTTTAACTACTCAAGAAAGCTGAAAGTTGCTTGCAATTTTGTATTTGTGTTAATAATTTACGTTTATTACCACGTAAACACGGGTATACATTCAGAATGGTTTGAATGGTGTATGATATGTTGTCCTCTTCTCAGTTCTTTATCAGTAGTAATGCAGAGAGAATTCATACTGAATCCAACCTTTATTATCTCAGACTTCGAGTTATCGATTGTGAACTCCCATCGTGCTACTTACTACCCTGAAACAGACACCCATACTTGTTCCTTCCACTTGGAGCAGGCGAAGTTTAGGACAATACATGCTAGGGGTTTCCGATAGAGCTCCAATAATAGATATGTCCTGTATTGAGTTATTCAGCCTGGCTTTCGCACCGGTTGATGATATTCCACAAACTTTAGACGTGTTTATGATGTCCTTCCTTTAAACTTGCTGGAAATCGCTGATTATTTTTATGTAACGTAATAAGATATTGAAAATATATATGAAACTGTTATTCTACCAGTTATATTGTATGGGTGCGAAACATGTACTCTTACTTTAAGGGAGAAAAGGAGATTACAAGTATTTGAGAATAGTACTTAGGAAAATTTTTGGACCAACGAGAGATGAATAGACAGGTGAATGGAGAAGACTACATAACAATAAACTACATGGCCTTTATAGGAAGCCAGATATAATAAGAACAGTTAAGTCTCGTAGACTGCTATGGGCAGAACATGTTGTACATATTTGGGAATGAAAGACTTGCATGGAAGCTTCTTGTAGGAAATCCAGAAGGAAAACGCCCAGTTGGTAGACCAAGATTGAGATGGGAAAATAACATTAGCTATGATTTGAAGGAAGTAGATTATACAGGGAATGATTGGAAAGCATTAGCTCAGGATAGGGATGTATGGAGAGCTTATGTCCGCGCGGCCATGAACCTACGGGTTCGATAGTGCCAGTGAGTAAGTAAGTAAGTAGCATACATAAGAGGGGGAATAGCTCGTGGTAGTAGGCGAACAATGGCACCTAGGTATGCAATACCAAGAACGATAAACTTAATAGAAGGCTGACACAACATCTTTCGCTGTATAATTTGTTACGTAAATTTAAAAAAGTATAGAATTATGGCGAACTTATGATGATTGAAGTAGAAACAAGGAGGAACGTGAGGGAAAAGCCTCGTAACAAGTGTCCTGGTGTCAATAGGAGACTGTAGCAGATGGCCCTAAGTCATGCACAGTACAAAAATAATAATAGAATATTACAGTATTTACAAGGTTGAGGACATAATTTCAATTTATAAATGTATATTTTTCGACCACATTAAATCATTTGCTACAACTCGTTTTATTGTGCAGTAGTAAAAATGCAGTAGAAAAATGCAGCAAGCAAAGTGCAGTTTACTAACTGGAATTAGGTGAAGTAGATCTACAGTAGGCGAAAACATCCGGTTGAAGTATAGTAGACAAACATTCCTGATACTGTTTTATTACAGCGTCTGTAATAATTTTAGTGCACGACATGATTGGATTTGACTTCGCTGTATGGAATTACATCAAATATAATGTTATAAAGTAAAGTTATCCCACAACAGGCCCGGAGGCCCATGGGGTAGTAGGAGGTTAAGGCTCCCACTTTTTCTAGACGATCGGCACTTTATGTCAGTCGGGTTGTCAGCCCTGCTTGACGGCCGCCTTTACTTCCAGAACAAGCATCTGGTACTCATTTCCGTTAGAGGCTGAGTCGACCCCAGGGTCATAGTGCCGCCAGAGGGTTTGGGTCAGTTTAAAAATCCTGACTCCAACGGGACTTGAACCCTCGACCCTCCGGCTTGTAGCTCAGTGCCTTAACCACCAAAAATATAATGTTATGTTTGTGTTTAATATCTTGAGCGAAGAAAAATATTAATTATTCTATGATGCAACTCCGGCCGTGAAAATCTACGTGAATACATTAATTATTCTCCTTCTTCTTCTTCTTTACTTCAGGGCTAGGAAAATAGCCTGTTCCCGCTGGTGGAACAGAAATGTTAATTTTGAAATAAACAATTTTTCTTGCCTCCAAATGAAAGTGTTTTTATGCAAACAAAACAAAATTTATTCACGTCAAATGGATTCTTATATTTATGTTAAAAAAATTTTTGGCTCGAAATTTAAATGCCACTGTGTAAAGAAAAAGTTTTTTTTGTTAAGTGAGTTATAGAGTTTATTTTTAAAAAAAATGAGAGATGACTTTATTGAAGGTTGTGTGTTATAATTTATGATACAGTAGATTTTTATTAGGTTTTTTTTACAATTTATATAGTGGCTTCCATCTGACGTTAACAATTAGAAATAACATGAAAATATGAACTTGTATCACAGTTGTGTAACGTCATAATACAACTATTCTCACCGAATATAAGTTATTTACGGGGGGAGGAAAATTAAAATCTCTCATTTGTTATAGTTAATTTATTAACAGGACCATACAGTATAGGAACTTCTCATATGATATAAAACATCTTAAGTCTGGCAATAGTTAAATCCAATCATGGGGTAAAGAGAATTAGCCACTAATGTTTGTATTAACAAACTGACAGGCACTATTGAACCAGAAGGCCGATTACCGCATGAACTTAAGTTCTCTATACTCCCTATCCTCTCCCTATTTTTTCAATGATCCCCCGCATAATTCACCTCCTTAAAATCATGCTTAATGTTATTCTCCCATCTCGTTCTTGGCCTAACTATTATGTACTTATTCTTTAGTTCCTATGTCTCTCTTTCATTCCTCATTCATGCCATATATCCTGTTATCTAAGTCTATGAGATTTAACTGTTCTTATTACATCTGGTTTTCCATAAAGATTGTGTGCTCACTGTTATCTAGTTTTCTCCACTCACCTGTCTGTTCTTCTCTCTTTGGTCCACAATTTTTCCTAAGAACCTTATTCTCAAATACTCGTAATATTTTCCCCTTCCTTAACGTAAGAGACCATGTTTCGCATTCACATAATATAACTGGAAGAATAACTGTTTTATTTTAGAGAAGTTGGGATGACAAGAATGCCTGTAATACATAATAACCTGTGTTTGCAAATCCAGCATATGTTTAATAATTTTTAGGGAAATAAATTCAAAACCTGTATTGCACATACATAAATGGATTTAAAAATTGAAAAATTTCCTGTTTTGTGGTATTGTGAATCGATAAAGACATAGTCATACAAAGGGACTGAGGAGGTTGAAGCTGTCGACTGTTATTACAGGAAGCATAGGGATTTGAACTCGGAATCATAACGAGATTATTATACACTTCTAAAAGCAAGTTTTCTTATTTTTAATCTTGTGATTGCTTGGAAAAATCTTGTCAAGATCTGTAAAGATGTTACTGTACTACTAACTAATACAGGCTTTCCACTTTACAGCAGTTCGCCCTTGATTCCTGCTTTCCAGATATTCCCATCTTCCCATTGTCCCTCTTCCATACTCCTCTTCATCATGGCATCACATATTCCCTCACACCATGTTCGTCTACTTCTCCCCCTTTTCCTTCTGCCTGGCACCATCCAATCTAACACCTGTTTAGGCCACTGATCTTCCGACATCCGTTGTATATGTCCATATCACATATAGGGCCATATGCCCTCCTTAATATTTTTCTTTCACAAAATTGCAGAGCGAATTCATTGTTTCTCCCCATTGTACATGTTTCACAATCATATGTAAAAATGGGCATTATTATAGTTTTGTATAGTATAATATCTCTCTTTGCGATATTTCTATACAAGACTATAATAAGACCCATTTTGACATATGGATGTGAAACATGGATAATGAGGAGAAACAATGAATGCGCTGTGCAATTTTTTGAAAGAAAAATATTAAGAAGGGTGTATGGCCCTATATGCGAGAACGGTGTCTGGCGAAAACGCTATAATCAGGAGTTGTATGCATTATTCAAAGTGGTGGAAATTAGTAAATTCATTAAATTAACTAGACTAGGATGGGCAGGGCATGTAAGAAGAAAGGAAGAGTCAGAAATATGTAAAAAGATATGGTCCACTCAACCAGAAGGTAGACGAAAAAGAGGAAGCCGAAACTGCGATGGAAGGATGAGGTGGATGGAAATACTAGAGAGTTGGGATTGAGAAATTGGTGGAGAGAGGCACAGGATGGAGCTAATTGGAGGAGACTCCTTGAGGAGGCCAGGACTCAGGAATGAGTTGTTGCGCCAATGATGACGATTGCTTGGAAATGAGCTATGTCCTAAGAGAATTAAGAATGTTGTACTCTACAGTACTGCTACCTAATGTTAACAGTTACAAATAAAATGAAAATATGGGAATGAAGTCCATCGTGATAAAAACAATCACAGCGATTTTGAATTGTTTATAAAGTGAGGAAAAAAAATTATGTTAGGCCTATTATATTTTGAATGCAGGATTCGATTAAGTTTGACTTTGGAAAATACATTTTTACATGTAAACTATTGATGAAAAATCCAATCTCTCATGTATATAATATCGTAAGGGGCTGAAGAGAAGAAAGCATCTTGCATTATTAGAGGAATGTATATATATATATATATATATATATGTCCACCGCTGTGGTCTCGAGGTAGCGTGCTGCCTTTTCACGCAGCGGGCCCGGGTTCGATCCCCGGTCGGGGCAGTTTTTCTGGGTGAGGTTTTTATCGGGGTTTTTTCTCACCTGTAAGACAAATGTCGGAAAACTTTAAGGCCCAAACGGTCCCCGAAATCATATGGCCATCATGTTTATCATCATCATCCTTACCATTATCATCATCATCCTTCACCGGTGTGGAAAGCAACGGGAAGCTACCGAACCTACACAATTCCCTAGTAAAGCTGCAAGCATAGCATGAAAATGCTATGATTGCAGTGAAGGACCTGCCTTCGGGCAGAATTACTATATATATATATATATATATAAATAAACGGAATTCGCGTTCGGAATCGTAACATATAATAGATTATCAGGTACTAAAATATTCTACAAAAAAATGCGTTTTGTTATCTAAACACCTGAATATTTGTGATCGAGTTATGTCTAAGAAAAAAATAAGAAAGCACGCCACTGATGCAAGATCAGCATCCAGTTGTTAAATTAGAAGGGAGAGCAGCATGCCGTTATATTCCCATTATTACAAGAATCGAAGCGTACGTTGACCAGAAGAGTTCATTGTATTAGAATTTACACTAAGGTCGCTCTTGTTTTAACAATATAACTCATAACTGTAGTGTACAGGTATGCAAACTACGTACTTTCAAATCCCTACCTCGGTATTTGCTCATCAGGCCATACTATCTAGTTTATTTTCACTTTTAGAATTGGATGGATAACTAGATCACGCGGTGATTTAAAAATGTAATATCACCGATGATTGAAACAGTCAATAACTACATATTAACATTTTTCTTAAGTAAGGATAAGTTAACCAAGCATAGAAGATACTATTTGAGGCTCATATTTGGAATATTCCAGGTTTAAATCTATTCCCGCGCCGTATCCGAGTGGTTAAGGCAATATGCCTTTGCGCAGAGCTACGGGACTTGAGTCCCCATGGGGTAGAAATGATCTCATGGAATTTCGGCCAGTATAGGACAGGTGGCCATCCAGCATCGTAAGGAATTTGGGTAGCTACAATGAGTAGCGGCTACAGGTTAAAAAAAGAACAGCTATAATGGCTAGGGGGACCCGACATATTGACCACATGTCACCCCTACACTGGTTAATGATCGTCTATCTCTATGTATAACACATGTGGATGTGAGGCTAGCAGTCGGGTAGTAGGCCAAGGCCTTCTAAGACCTGTCGCGTCATGGAAGGAAGTTTAAATCATAGCCCAACCAGCCTTAGTGTTTGTTCTTGTTTCCTCAGTCGTCAAAGCAAACGCTAAGTTGGAATTTCATATCTTCTCCTTCTCCAATCATAATTTAACATGTCACCTTGTAAATATTTTTACATGTACCACGCCACATGTACCAAATAGTGGCATGACGTGTCGGGAGACGGATTTTAAACTTTATATAATATACATTTTTTTACCACACAAGAACACGTAGGACCTCTCCGAATGAATGGTCAGCTCATTTCAGAGCCTCCTCTGAGACAACACGAACATTTAAGACGGTACATAACATTCACTCAAAGTCATGCTAAATGTGGCAAATATGATGATTATTATGATTGGCAGCAGGTGATGTTCAGGGATCATTTCAGTCTTAAATTTTCCTGACCTTAGTCTTACAAGTGAGGAAAAACCCCGAAAATATACCCAGGAACCTTATCCCCACCGGGGATCGAACCTTCGTTGCACGTGAGGCAGAAACGTAATCTTTATACCACAGAGGGGTTTTTCATAACATCACTCAAATTAAATCAGTGAACATCAGAAACAATCAACGTTTTGGAACACCCAAAGCTCCTACATGCGATATGACTTTAGATAACTTAGTATTTATTTATGGAAGCTCAGATGTAATTAGTGTCGGAAATATAAAATGGATTTAAAGGGCCGACAAATTTGGCTCAGAGGTATCTTATTTCAAGCTTGAGGTTCTTTACGTGCCGAAAATCTATGAGACGGGACCATTGGATATTTCTTTCCCTTCCGAAAGAAAACCATACTTACTATTTTTAGAACTTTAAAAATATATCGATCCTGGTCGATTCGAACTCGCGAATCTCGGAACCAGAGGTACATGAGCTTAGATAATAAAGCGCTATAAGTAGCAAATGAAATAAAAAAGTAAATTAAAAACTTTCAATAGTTATAATTTAATAATATTTAATGTGTTTCAGAATTATCTATGATTTATTTTTTTAACTTTACCTTTATCTTTAGTTTGATTTACTTCTTGTTTGGCTGAAACTAACCGAACTCCCTTTGATTTTGCTGAGGGAGAATCGGCCATAATCAAAGGGCCAAATAAAATGAATAATTTAATTTTGCACATTGTAGGTCACACAACCCCAGAAAAAAGAATTTCATCTTTGAAACCATTGTGGCTAAACAGTTGGGATTCACCTAACGCAGGTACTAAGGAATTAATTTATATTAATAAGTAACTGGAAATATTCTGGGATTAAATTTGGACGGAGTGTAAGACTACGTACTGTCGTTGGATTAAAATGTATCTATCCTTGCTTTCAAATCTGTCATGAATATGCATCTAATTTTTAGGGCCAACTTTTTTTTACAATTCTTATGCTTTGATAAAGTTATGAATATTTTGGACTTTTAAAAACATTGAACTGGAACCATTTTTTGTAAATTAAGTAAAGAAAGAAGTATTTGGAGAGAACAAATATACTCTGACTGGGGTTTGAATCCAGGACCAATAAAATGTCTTAAAGTAGAAGCTGCCATTTGTATAATCGAAGCAAAGGCTCGTAGCATTCGGCGTTCGGGAATTAACAATGTATAAGAGAAAAACGTGGGTTTAGAGTGGAATGCCCAGATAGCTTAGCGATAGAGCATTGGCCTAGAAAGCTAACGGTCCTGGGTTCAAACCCCAGTTTGAGCGAATAATTTTTCTCTTCAAATATAATTTATCCTTCAGTGAGAAGAGTTAAATTAATAATAAAAAAATAGGTTCAAAAATACAAAATAGAAACCAAAGAATAAAATGAAGAAATTTAGGCATAATTAAACTCTTCCAGGTGGTATAACGTTTCATAAAACTTGTGCCTACGTCATTAGTTTCTATTTATTCCTTCAAGAATAATTAGGCATAAATTTAAGTCCGAGATGAAGTGATGAACCTGCATTTTAATATGTTTACTTCTTTAATGTAAATAAAACTAACGTAGACAAGAAAGTTAAGTAGAAAGGGAACGTGTCAGTAGGTTAAGAAGAATTGTTTGAATATAGAAAGTATTGCCTTCTTCTTCTTTGGCCCTACAGCCCTATAAGGACCTTTGCCATCTGAATGGACCTCATCCAGATGTCCACATCCGATGATGTTTGTTCCCAATTCCATATTTTTCCTGTCACTGCATCCTAATGTATACAATCTCACAATCTGTTCTTATTATTAGATCCCCATCTAGGTCAAATTCCTGCTGGATAAGTTGAATATATTTGTTTAACCTTTTTATCTGTACTCATTCTGTTCACATCACATATCCAATTCATTTTAATGTGTGTTATTATTTACATATCTTGAAATAACTGCATTAATTAATTACTGGTTGCTTCGTCTTCTCAAATGTTATCATAAGTAATGCCAAGAGTGATTTCCAATTTATCTAGATGATTTGTAAATCAAGAGTTAGGACTATTTAACAAATAAATTAGGCCTATGCTGTTTACTGACAAATTATTATTTAAATATAGTTATTTTAAAATTTTTATATATTTAATGTAAACTGCGATGTTTGAAAACAAATGAGAAAGTTTGGTTATGTTTCATTTGTTCATCACTGCAACTTGATCATACTTTTTATTGCCAAATAGGATCGCAATATTGTAAGAATGAACCCCTAGTGCAAAAAAAGAAAAACATCAAACTGAATATTATAACCAACATTACATCCATCAATAGTAATTCTGCCCGAAGACAGGTCCTTGACTGCAAACATAGCATTTCCATGCTATTCTTGCAGCTTTACTAGGGAATTGTAGGTGTGGTAGCTTCCCGTTGCTTTACACACCGATGAAGGATGATGGATGATAATGATAAGGATGATGATAATGGCCATATGATTTCGGGGACCATTTGGGCCTTAAAGTTTTCCTGACATTTGTCTTACAGGTGAGAAAAAACCACGATAAAAACCTCACCCAGAAAAACTGACCCGACCGGGGATCGAACCCGGGCCCTCTGCCTGACAAGGCAGATAACCAACATTATAGGTTATTAATTATTTTTTTTCGGAAACAACTCAGTAAAATCAGTATTTAAACACACAATTATTGAACACACAATTATTAAATATGTAGGTGGAAGAAATCTGTTCATTATTTGCTATATTTAACATATTTGTTAGAGAGTGTCACTGCAAAATAATGCGCTGACCTGTTCAGAATATTAAAAAGGGGAGCTTTCTTTATTTTGGTAATCAAAATCCGATAATTATCGAGGTGAAACACGACTGTGATTGGTTGTAAAACAAAATTCATTGAAACGTGATTGGTCTTGACTCCCATTTGGGGCACGAGTTAAATAGACTATTTTAACCGCTCCATTCAAAAATATAAAGTCCGTTAATAATATTCCTCTTTAGTACTCAAACGTATGATCCGTAAGTAAGCAATGAGTGAAGTAAACTTATAAATTTCATATTTAATGTTTTTAGAGATTGATTGACTTCTTAATGATGACAGTAGGAGATAACATGCTCTGTTAGCAGATCCAGTTCCTTTCTCTATTTCATATTTAAGTTTATTCTTATTTGTTGCATGATAATTTAAGTAGAATTTAGAATAGTTACTGTAGGATAAAGACAAAGATTTCTTAATTACGTTGATAGTGAGTTCTAGGAAGAGAAGGTTTCTCGAGACTCCGAAGCAATCAATATTTTGAATCAGCCAACACTTCCTGCACACTTACCTTGTTAATTTAAAAAGTAACAGTACAGATATCAACAGTAATTGTACGCAACAACTCTGGTGATCCGTGTAAAATATTCCCCTTTCCCATTCTCTACTCCGTGTGTAGTCTTAGTCCCATCAGTCTGACTTTGATCCTTGGAAAGTAACAAAATTTAAGCCAGTCGTACCAACTTCGTATAATGTATTGTGAATTTTAGTATATCAAGTTATAGACCCTACATATATCAAAACAGAGAAAGGTAGAATTTATTTCACTACCTATAAAATTACCGAAAAGAAAATTAATTTCAATAGCGTGATGTATATTCTATTTTCATTCCTCAATAGATTTATATTTTCAGCATCAAATTCTGTCAAATTCTTCTCGTCCATATTTTTTTCTGCCTACGAAACTTAACCGTTCTTCTTAAGTGTGATCATGTTATGGAGTTTTCTTCATTCGTTTGTCTGTTTATTACATATTGGTCTAAAACGTTTGTGGTCCGAAATCTGTGGAGGAATAAATATTACCTTGGGTTGAACTGTAAAAATACACTTAAATTATATATATATATATATATATATATATATATATATATATATATAGTAAAACTTGTTCAAAGCGGAATCGCATGGGACCATTTCCCCCTCCCTCACGTTAGACAAAATTCCGCATTATATAAAAACAAAAACATATTAACCAATCATAAATTATAAAGTACCGTGTCTTTTACGTACCTTGGATTAATTGTAGTTCCGCTGCCGCTGTAAAGTTAAGAATAGTATGTACGAGTGATTTCGACGGTAACGCGCAAAAAAAAAAACGAAAAAAACAGTCCGTTTCATCAGCGTTAGAAATATCTCTTAGGCCCGTATTCTGAAGTTGAAGTATGCAGTTTCGGTTTCTACTCACTAACTATGCTTTCGTCCACATCTTTTGATTTCCCGCAAATTTAATTCCACACTACATTGGTGTCGTCTTTTAAAACTGTACAGCCAACATGAAGATGCCTTGAAATCGTTATTCTCTAGGGATGTAGCAACAGTTAGAGCTTGACTTTGAAGCATAGGTCCGGAAATTTGGAGATTTTTTATCGTGCAGTTGTAAAACACTTCAACACTACTTCCTTGATTTCCTCATTTATTTTATTATTTATTTATACTTACAAGGGAGAAAATGAAGATTGGAGATCTATTTTACATTATATTAAAACTCAGCAATTAAGATGGTACGGACATGTCCAGCGAATGGAAGAGGATCGGCTACCAAAATCTGTTTTGGAGTGGAAACATGAGGGAAGACGAGGCAGAGGAAGACCTAAAACCTCCTGGAGTCAGGGAATATATTTGTACATGAAGGAGAAACATCGACATCCAGGACATTGGATGGACCGACAAAGTTGGCTATTGGGAATCGGACGATGTCAAAGACATTAATCAACCGATGATTTATTTATATATATATATTGCTTTTCTCTTCGTTTGATCATTTCCTTGCATCCATTCATTCAATATTTTTTCTATGTGTTTTAAAATCTCATAAACTTGGGTTTTTCCGCGTTTAAAATTAGTCATTATTTGACGTAGTAAAAGTTTGTTTTTCTTTATCATCAATCATTTTCACTTTTTCGTTTAATGAAAATGATTCATAAGATTTAGCCATCTTTATTCCGGAAATTCAGAACGCTACCTGTGAAAGATACGTACACAACCGGTCTCAGATCTTAAACTAATTTAAGATTTTACAGTGCACTGGTTATTTGTAAGTCAGATATCACACGTCAATTTGTTAAACGAACCTGGATTTCGCATAACGGGTGTACAATGAGGCCAAAAGAAAATTTCAGATACAGGTAAAAAATCTACTTCACCTGGCGGCAGAAATCATCCATTATTATTTCGCCTAACGAGAATTCAATGAAGTGGAAACTAATTTATTTTTCTCTGTCCATCCGCCTTATAAACTTTTTTTAAGAAGTATGTAGAAATATCATTCCGTTTCCGCGTTGGACAAATTCCGTTTTATACAAAGTATAACGTAATATTACTATTATTTCGCCGGGACCAATAAATTTGTTCACATTGAACAGATTTCCGCATTGTTCACGTACCGCATTAAACTTTATACATATGTGTGTGTGTGTATATATATATATATATATATATATATATATAGGCTATATATATATATATAGGCTATATATATATATATATATATATATATATATATCTTAATATATAAAAATTACGTGTCACGTTGTTTGTCCGCGATGGAATCCTAAACTACCGAACCGATTTTAATAAAATGTTTGCACACTGTATGCTGTTTGATCCAACTTGAGACCTACGGTTGTTTATAACTAAATTATAGTCGCATTATTTTTTATTGCAAATTATTTGTTTGTTATTTAACAAATAGTTATAATTATCTGTGATTTCCATACGATTCTAACAGATGACGGTGTAAGGTAATTGGTTTATTATTTAACCAGGTGGCTGTGCTTTTTGTTGCAACCGCGAATTTCAATTGAATTACAAATATTGATTATTTCATAATTTAAGTGTGTTCAGTGTTTATTTTATTTTCAATATATTGATAATAATATTAATTTCGTGTGTAAGTATTAGTTTTAAGTAATCTGGCTGAAAGACAGCAACTTAATTTAAATTTAACTGGACCGAGAAGGGACATTGAACAATATGGCGAATCAGTTCTAGAGACCATGAATGATAAGATATCAAGTGAATTTCCGCAAATTGGTTATAGGCCTATGTGACATAAATCTTACATTTAAGAAGAATGTCAATTTAAAAACATATGAAGGTCCTAAGGAACGGAATAACAGAACTGTAAGTAAGTCTGTTAGTTGTAATAATATGCCTAATATTACAGAAACAATCTCCATGCCTCAATTAAATGAAAAACAAGATGACTATAATATATCACAAGATGATATTACTATACAGAGACTTCTTGATGATGATGAGAATCCAAATTGCCAACAAGTTCGTAGAAAAAAAAAATGAAAGTATAATGAAATCAGCAAGCCTCCTCAAAATATTCCATCAATAAATGTATATAATCCTTATGATACACTTATGGATGATACTGAGAATGCAGACAACATAAATTCATCTCAATCAACAAAACCACTTCCACATAAACCACCACCCATATTTATACCGGGTGTAGTTAACGTACCAGAACTAAAAAAATGAGTAAAACAAAAACTTTCTGATTTAGATTTCTCACATAGTTTACTACAACATAATTTAACGTATACCTTAGCCACAGCAACGCGTGGCCGGGACTTATATATATATATATATATATATATATATATATATATATATATACTTACTTACTCACTGGCACTATCGAACCCGTAGGTTCATGGCTGCGCGGACATAAGCTCTCCATACATCCCTATCCTGAGCTAATGCTTTCCAATCATTCCCTGTATAATCTACTTCCCTCAAATCATAGTTAATGTTGTTCTCCCACCTCATATATATATATATATATATATATATAAATAAAACAAAGTCAGATTAGTTATACTATTTATAACTCAAGAACGGCTGACCGATTTTTATGATCTTTGATTTGTTGGATTTGTTTCCGCCCCGAATAGCAGATAACTATTAAAACATCGGAAAAATTAACGTAAAAATATTTAAAGGCGGTACGACGTTCGCCGGGGCCAGCTAGTATGTATATATAAAAGAAAAAAGCTTATATGTGTTTTGAATAGTTACTTTTTTTAATAATATATGAGTGCGCTGTGTAAATATAGCAATTTTCTCAACTAGATTCGGGATCCACGGCTTAAAATCCCTCCCGGAGAACTTGTTTCTCGGATTTTTACATCCTAAAAAAATACATCGACGCCGGCTGGATTTGACCCCGTGATCCTCAGGATAAGAAGTAAGGAATGTAACCCTTAGAGTAATGAGAACGATATATAGGCCTAATAATAATAATAATAATAATAATAATAATAATAATAATAAAATATGAGTTTAATATTTATATGTAAGAAATAGAAACATAATGGAAACATGAAAACATCATAATACTCGTAGGAAAGTATATTTTAACAAATTTATTATATGCAGATGGCCAGGCAATATCTGCAGAAAAACATGTCAACAAAGAATTTGTACAAACTATATTTAATATTGTATAAAGTTATAACATTAAAATATCTCCAAATAAAAAAAATCATATATTTAAAGGAAAAGAAACAGTATCCTAAATGTAAATTAGCTTTTGGTAATTACATAATTGAGTAGATTTCCGAATCCAAGTATTTGGGATTCATTACTGACATTACTAGCAAACATAATATCCACTGTAGAACAGAATATAATAACATTTATAAGAAACAATTCGATTTTACAAAATCATTTTAGCGAGTAAACGAATTTACACCTTTTTTTAATTGTATAAAATTACCTCCGAACCAATAATATATTCGGAATTGAAACTTGGATACGTGAAACAAAAAATAAAACAGAAAATATAAGCTGCAGAAATGAGAGCTATGAGACCATTGTTGGAAACACATTTTATAAGATTTAAAACATTATAATTAGAAGAAAATTCAAAATTATAATTTAACTTAAGATATAACAGATTACAAAACTAGTTGGAGAGAGCACGTGAAAGGAATTGATCCACTGTTGGTTATAATAACAGACCAGGGGAAAGAAGACCAAGATCCATATCAAGAAGAAAATGGAACGAATATTTTGAAACTAGCACGATAATTTGATTATATTAGTAAGTTTTCTTAAAAATACTTCGTTTTTTTTTCAGTACAGTTAAATGAATAACCCATTTTATAAAATGAATTGGGCCTCTGTTTAATCTCCGGAAAAGAACAGGCACTCTGAAATAATCTTATTGGCCAACGTCTTCGATGGCAGCGGAAAAAAAATGTGAAATCAAATACTGAAAGACTGAAACACCACTGATATAGTGCAAGAGTACTTGTCAAGTTGCCAGATTAAATTCAACAAGTACTATTTTTTCCCCAACTCTGGTTTAATTCGTACCCATAGTGGGATCGTTATGCTAAATAATAGCGGTGAATAATTTAGCACAAGAATTTAAATGATGTGCATTAGCATTTAAACAGATTGAGAATGACGTGAGCAATTCCATTGTCTCTACGTCACTTATGTCATTTTACCTATAACTTCCTGATAATTGGTTTCATAACCCCTTCACGATAAATACTTGTATCATATTGAAATCAATGCCTTATTTAAAAAATGTTAATTGATTGTCATTTGAATGAGTAAAGTTACAGTGCAGTGGTATCATTTTCGTCACCAGTAAAACTATTTCTATTTCAATTATAGACATACAAATTCAATGAAATTCAAGCCTCTATATTAAATTTGGATTCATGTCAGATCTCTAAAATAATAACATTATAGTACATTTTTGTTCCCCAGTTTACTAGACATTGCTCTAAAGAACGTGCTTCAGTTGCTCTGCTCTCATTGGCTGGCTAGAATAATTAGGTAGGACAGCAGCAGAAAATATCGTAAAGACAGTAGCAGTGCCTAGAACTCCAGAGAAGTAATGTGCCATAAATTATTACTATTAAAAAAACTCCAAGCGCGACAGGCCTAGAAGGTCCTTGGCTGGCCAGCCGGCTGCTGGTCTCACATCCACATGTGTTAATCACAGAGGTAGACGATCATCATGTCGGATTCCCAGCCGTTATAGCTGGTATTCTCAACCTGGAGTCGCTATTTATTGTAGCTACCCAAATGCCTCATGATGCTGGATGGGCTCCGGTCCTATACTGGCCGAAATTCCATGAGAAAAATTTCTTCCCCCATGGGGACTCGAACCAACGCAAGTCCCGTAGCTCTCCGCCAAGGCTTCTTGCCTTAACCACTCGGCTATGGCGCGGGACAATTATTACTATTATTATTATTATTATTATTATTATTATTATTATTATTATTTATTGTGTAGTATTATAGTATTATATTTTTCTAAATTGTATATAGAATATATTATAGGCCTGTAATTGTTATATAATAGTATTATGAAACGATAATAATGTTTTTTATTAGAAATATTCCACAATACAGTGTTTCCCCTTCAACCCAAAGTGATTTGTCGCCAGAGGTTCCTGTCTAAAACATCTTCCCTCAAATCTCTAGCATCCATACTTACCCTCACTCCATCTATCCAACGTTCTATAGGTCTGCCTCTTCCACTTCTTCCATTAGCTTTCCAATCAAGGATATTCTTTAGTTAATAATAATAATAATCCATCCATAGTAATCCTGCCCGAAGGCAGGTCCTTCACTGCAATCATAGCATTTTCATGCTATGCTTGCAGCTTTACTAGGGAATTGTGTAGGTGTGGTAGCTTCCCGTTGCTTTCCACACCGGTGAAGGATGATGGTGATGATGATAATGATAAGGATGATTATGATGATGATGGCCATATGATTTCGGGGACCGTTTGGCCTTAAAGTTTTCCTGACATTTGTCTTACAGGTGAGGAAAAACCCCGATAAAAACCTCACCCAGAAAAACTGCCCCGACCGGGGATCGAACCCGGGCCCGCTGCGTGACAAGGCAGCACGCTACCTGGAGACCACAGCGGTGGACAATAATAATAATAATAATAATAATAATAATAATAATAATAATAATAATAATAATAATAATAATAATAATAATAATAATAATAATAATAATAATCATAATCATAGTAATATGCATGGACACCCAAAAATTGACCAAATGAAACGAGGACAAAGAGAAAGTATTTCATTAGTTCTAGTGTATATTTTCTTACACATTTACATTGGGTTACTTTTACAAAACAAAAAACTTAAGGTGGTGCTATTGACAGAAGTATCTTTAAAAACATGTTATTTATGACATAATTTCATAGTTTCGGGTTAATTTTGTATAATGAAAAATAAAATATAAAGATTCATATTTAATAATAATAATAATAATAATAAAATAATAGTAACTTGTACTGTCTTCCATGGCAGCTGATTGTTTATTCTGAACATGAAGTATGAACAAGAACCACCATTGTGCTGTTAAAGGAGGAAAAGCCTAGATTACTTCAACACTTCATCCTCATGCCCTGATCCGCGTGCTCTACTACTGAGTGATCATGCTCCAAATAAGTGGCTCACCAGCTAATGATTACAGTTATTAGAGTATCTTTGCATAATATAAATTTCAGAAAATAAACAAATGTAACTTATATGACTATAACTTACCCATCCATTTCTAGATGGTTTGACATAAGATAATATTTTATCAAGTTTAGATCTAGTAGGATGTTTGTTTCTATTGTTTTATTAGTGATGTGTGTTCTAGAGTTATTCACTGATTTTACTAAATGAAAATATGAAGAGGAAACTCCGTAAAAATGAGCTCCTTGACTTTTATAAGAAAAAATAGTAGTAGTAGGAACAATTAAGTCTCATAGACTGCGGGGGTAGGAAATGTGACAGGGATGCGAAGTGGCAATGCGAACGGAAAATTCTGGTAGGAATACAGTAAAGAAAATGGTCTGTAAGTAGGACAATGGGAGGCAGGATAACATTAAACAAGTGAATTATACAGGAATTTATTGGAAAATACTACTGAAGATATGTATGTATGGATAGATTATGTCCGGCGGCCATAAGTGAGTTCTGTAGTGCCAGTGTGAGTTAGTTAATGACACTATGAAATGATGATTGTGATGATTAGTTCTGGTAGGGAAATTCCAACCAATCATTGTCTGAAAACTGTGAGAAAAAAAAAAGATTAGTCACAGACTGCGTTAGGCAGGACATGTAGCACGAATGGGGAATGAAAGACGTGCATGGAAGCTTCTTGTAGGAAAACCAGAGTGAAAACACCCAGTTGGTAGACCAAGAATGCGGTGGGATAATAATATTTACTATGATTTGAGGGAAGTATAATATACAGGGGATGATTGGAAAACATTAGCTCGGGATAGGGATATATGGAGAGCTTTATGTCCGCGCGGCCATGAACCTACGGGTTCGATAGTGCCAGTGAGTTAGTATATAATCCAATACTGAATTTTTAATAACATTTTAATTTATACGAATTTTAATTTCTCGTATTACATTATTTCCAATCGTGTCTCATTTTCCTATTAAACCTGATAGTCATCAATTTCCATAGATGAATATTTAGAATTTGTTTGAAACTTCAATTGTCAAGTTTATGACCCCTATGTTGCTGTAGTTTTTACTATAATTTAAATATTTCTATCTATCTACAAAGGCGCAACAGCCTAATGTTGAGATTTAGCCTTTCCTTTATAAGGAGTTACTAGACCAAGTTCAATTACGTAGTTACGCTTCGCTTATTTGCTTACAAATGTCATGAATGGTATGCGGTCAACATATAGACCCAATGAGACATCTAGCAGGCAACTAAAGTGTTAAGAAGTTGATGAGGTCAGTAAATTTTGCTTAGAGGCCTTTTATTCAGGTTTAATGATATTTTACGAGCCTGAAAATCTTCAGTCTCGGGACCCATGGTTTAAAATCTCTCCCGGAGGATTTTTCGTCCTAAAAAATCCATCGACCCCGGTCGGGGTTGAACCCGCGATCCTCGGGACCAGAGGAAAGGAACATAACCAGTAGTCCACCGAGGCCGACTTGAAAAATTACTAATTTATTTTATTTTGCAATTTTTTTGTCCCAAAGAAGGTATTTAGAGCCTATATTATTGATTGTATTTTTTTAAATCAAATAAATGACCTAAAAAACGTGAAGTTCTGCTCTTTTCTTATAAATTTTGTGATTTTTCTCATGTGCATTCTTCCATTAAAAGCCTACTTAAATTCTGCGCACTGATATTACTTCCGCGTTGTATTTTATAAAGTTATACTAATCTAATCGACTTTAAAAACATAAAACGAAACAGTTTTTTTTTTTGTCTTCCTGTAAATCTTGTGATTTGTCTCAATTTGATTGCTGTCATCTTTATAAAACCCTTGCAACAGGAACAAAAATGTTCGACATAAATGAAGAATGCGGCATGTTTTTTTAACAATTAAGGTGAAAACAAGTTGGTTTGAAACGTGTTGACCATATGTAAGAACGGATGTTGTTGGTTCCTGACCAATGAAATAATTATTATCTGTTTGACGGCAGCTGGAAGAACTGTCCTGCAGAATACGAATGCACATGAGCGCCACACCTGTTGTCAGGACCTGCAGCTTGTCCACAAATTGTCTCCCAATTAAATAGATACGTTTTGTTATCTTTACAATTATATTATTTAGATGTACTTTAAAGTGTGAATGACCAAATCTACGTTCTGGACAATTCTCACTCACATTCATTGAAGCCAATTATATTGATTCTAGTGTTTTGTATTTTTTTCTGAATCTCCTCATTATTTGCGACGATTTTACATATTCCTTTCTTTCTTTTAGTTCATCTCTCCCTTTATAGGTAGGCCTACTTTACGAGACCCAAATCCGCTGGCCTTGTAGGACACAACCTCTCAGGAAAAGGATTTTTAACTGTGAATCACTAGTCTCAACTTCGAAAATTAAAATGGTGGCTTTTCAGGGCAAAGTGCCAGTCAGAGCAAAAATAGTAATCAATAATGAAATAATAGAACAGATAGCACACTTTAACTATCTTGGTTCAGATATAACATATAGCTATGATTGGGGTATACATAATAAATTAAACCTATATTAAATTATGTGTGACACCATAAGAAGAACCTTACGAAAGACTCGAAGACAAACTCAGCTCAGGTTTTATAAAATAATGGCAGTTCCTGTTCTTTTATATGGATCTGAATCTTGGGTACTTAAAAAAATGATATCTCACACATTGAAGCCACTGTAATGAAAAATTTAAGATCCGTAAAAAAGATGTACACGCATGGATAGATTACATAATGAATCAATAAGAATGAACTGGAGATATTTTCAATACTCGATAAACTAGAAGAACACAAATACCGATTGAAAGAACATTTAGACAGAATGGACAATACAAGACTACCCAAAACGATCAACACCTACAAACCGCATGGAAAAAGATCTTTGGGACGGCCAAGGAAACGATGGACTTGAGACCGGAACAGGTCGCATTGACCTAATCCTAGAAAGGAAGAAGAAGAAGAAGAAGAAGAACTATGAATCACATACGTATTTTTTCACCACACAAAGACATGGAAGGCCTCCTCAAATGAGGAGTGATCAACTCAATGGCGAGACTACGCACGAGATATCACAAAATTTAAGTTAAGACAAACGCCACTCATTAGGACGTGGAAGGTTTCCTCGGATGACTGATCAGCTCAAATCCGAGGCCTCCTACGAGACACCAGACAAAACACTCGCTCTTATATTTTGACTACACTACGCGAATGTGATATGGTAGTTGTTATAGTAACCAAATGGTGTTTTGGAGTATTTGGGCCGTAAAATTTTCCGACATATGTCTTAACGTACAGATGAGGAGAAATCTGGTCTAGAAAACTTATAACTACCGGGGATCGAGCAAGGGTCCCTGGGTCTGATATGACGACTTTACTCCGTGACAACAGGGTGGACTTTTATAGATTGTGTGAAGCCTGAATTTTGATAAATAAGTTAATTACTTCTTAAAACTTATGTTTCATCTGATCCCTAATTAAGCTCTTACCATTTCATATATATGTTTCATTTTAACACTGAATTATGACTATGAAATGTAAATAATTTTTTGTCAATTGATAACCCATATATTTTATGTGAGATTCTGGGATCCAATCTCAACTCCTATAACCAAGTAAATTTCTTCGGTTTAATTAATTTAAATTGAGAATAAAGTTCTTAGGAACATTTTTGAACCAAAGAGATATTAACCGGCTGGTAAATGCAGAACACTACATAACAGTGAACTACAAGGTCTTTATAGGAAGCCAGATGTAATAAGAACAGTTGAGTCTCGTAGATTGCGATGGGCAGGACATGTGGCACGAATGGGGAATGAAAGACGTGCATGGGAGCTTCTTGTAGGAAAACCAGAGGGAAAACGCCCAGTTGGTAGACCAAGAATGAGGTGGGAGAATAACATGAACCATGATTTGAGCGAAGTAGTATACAGGGAATAATTAGAAAGCATTGGCTCAGGATGGGGGCACGCCGTAGCGTAGTAGTTAAGGCACTGCGCTACAAGCCGGAATGTCGAGGGTTCGAGTCCCGGTGGGGTCAGGATTTTTAAATTGACCCAAACCTTCTGGCGGCACTATGGCCCTGAGGTCGACTCAGCCTCTAATAGAAATGAGTATCAGACACTTGTTCTTGGGGGTAAAGACGGCCGTCACGCAGGGCTACAACCCGGCTGATATCAAGTGCCGATTGTCCAGAAAAGTGAGAGCTCTAACTTCCTACTACCCCAAGGGCCTCCTAAGGCCTGTAACGGGATACCTTTACCTTTTTTGACTCAGGATAGGGATGTATGGAGAACTTATGTCCGCGCGGCCATAAACCTACGGGTTCGATAGTGCCAGTGAGTTAGTTACTTAGTTAAATCATTTAATACTCCACGGCGCTATTGGGTTAGAAGCCCTTGATATACCTGCTCGCTGCTGGCCATTCATTCACATGTGCAAATTACAGAGGCGAGAGATTATCCAAACAGTAAAGGGTAACATGTGGTTAGCATCTCGAGTCCCTCAGTCATTATACCTTATTTTTTAACTCAAATTTGTTTGGATGCTGAGTGAGCAAATATCCGATACTGACCGAAATTTTATGAGGAACTTTATTACCCCATGGGGACTCGAGACAGTGTCAAAAACTAGTATTTTTTTTATTTAACAGCTCGGGTCACTTGAATCGCAATTCAAATTTGAACGTGGACTGTCTAACTAATTATGTCCAGGGGCCTCTTGTTTCAGGCTTGAGGTTATTTTATATTCCGTAAATCCCCTTAAATAAGAACCAACGAAATGACTCAGTTCAGTTAAGTTAGTGATTCGCGGGTTCAAACTCAGCCGTAATCTAAGTATTTTTAAGGGCAGGTGTCTTAGCTCTGCACAAGGCATGATGACTCAAATGAATCGGCTACGGAGCTTGACTTACCGTATTTTACGGACTATAAGACGCACTTTTTCCTTCGAAAAATTGCCTCCAAAATTTAGGTGCGTCTTATACTGGAAATTAATATAAAAATGTCATGTATTTGATTTAAAATTCCCGCCAGTCTTAAAAATGGCCATGTATTCGATGCCGCGGGAAACCTACCTCTATCTGGCAACATTGGATTCAACTGGCAGCAGCAGTGCACCGATGCGACGAACGTGAGTTGCGGGGATTCACAAGCTGGCTAACACTGTCTCCCTCCCACCCATCACAAATCCAGAACACTGTCTAGCCTATGATGCGTCATTGCAGCCTACGATGCTAGTGAACTTGAACAAATGGATGAATTCACGCTGAAGGGAGCTTTAAAACGACATACAATCAAACAAGTGTGTCAGTGGATAAATAAGTCGTGGTCTATAGTGAGAGAAGACATTATTGTTAAATCTTTCAAGAAGTGCGGCATAAGTAACGCTCTCGATTGCAGTGAAGACCATCTTATATATCAACAGAACAATGATGACGAAGAAGAAGAAGAAGAAGAAAGTTCAGATAACGATTTTCAGGGATTTTAAAGATCAGAACGGTTTTATAAACTAAGATTTTTTTTAGTCTGGCCTTGCAATCTGATAATAAAAATGATAAAAATGTGTTTTTAATTGCTTAAAAATTAAGGTTCTTCTTATAGTCGGTAAAATACGGCAATCATTTACATTCTGTATATTCTCAGGACTAGATATGCCGAAGTGGTGTGTAAATTGAAAATGTACTACGTAACGCGATTTATCCAACTAATGCGGAATCAGAAACACAAATGTGCAGTGTGTGGCAATGAAACAAACACATACTCTACAATACTAACCCTGTCATAAATTCAACCTGAGGTATATTCCTATGGACGCTCCTGAACATTTTACCATGATTTTT
Source organism: Diploptera punctata (assembly GCA_030220185.1). Taxonomy (NCBI): domain Eukaryota; kingdom Metazoa; phylum Arthropoda; class Insecta; order Blattodea; family Blaberidae; genus Diploptera; species Diploptera punctata. Next base: position 1,176,930 of record JASPKZ010007370.1, on the reverse strand, counting down.
TTAGTATGTCAGATTAAAAATGCAGATAGTTGCATCATAGCTTGAGATTAGATCAAGTAAAAAAATTTAAAAGTCAGAAACGTACTTTTTTCCCTAGGCTTAGTATGGAAATGGAAATCAGAATTTACAAAACAGTAATAATGGCCAATACTGACCTATGCCTCAGAGATCTGGCCTGATACTACAAGAACGAAACAGATATTTGAAACACGTGAGATCAGGACATTCCTACATAAAACAAGGAGGGATAAAATTAGAAATGTAGAAATAAAAAGAGATAGCTGGACATTCAAACAATAAATGAATGGGTAAATAAGAGAAGATCTACTTCTTCTTCATCATCCAATGATTAAGCCTGTTGGCTCGTTCCGGTTTCATGAAAGCAAGGATTGTTAAAATTGTTCAGACCATCTCCTGTTTAGGCGTCCAGCATTTCTCTTTCCGTGTGGGTTATAATTCAGCAATAATTTTGGAAATCTTTCTTCTGGCATCCTATCCGCATGTTCTTTCCAGACGTTCATGTATTTAATTATTCGATCTGTAAGTTTGAAAATATTTAGTTCCTTTCTTATATCTTCATTGCTTTTCTTATCCAGCAGAGTATGTACTGCTATATTTTTTTTTTAACTCATCTCAACTGCTTCTAATCTTTGTTCTTGTCTTTTAGTGATGATCCAGCATCCTGATCCATTCATCAATACAGGAATAGCCATCACTTTATAAAATTTAATTTTTGTTTCTTTTCTTGTATTTTTAAGGGTTCTATTAATAGTGCCACACATTAAATTAAATTAATTTATTTTATCATTAATGTCTTCAATTTTAACATATAATAAATTGAAACCTAGGTATTTAAAACTATTCACTCGCTCTAAAATGTTACCATCAATTACTATTTTTCCTCTTGATGTATCATATTCTTTAAATGCTAAAATTTTAGTTTTATTCTTTTAATTTTTTTAAAATTATAATTGACACTTATTTTTTCCAACTTAAAAATAGCTCTTTGTAGATCATCTTCTGAACTGGAAATTAAATAAGAGAAGATATGATTGTAATTTGCACATATCACACATCTCTAATGGAACAATATTGTATGATTCTTATATCAAGAGATAAACTACAGTCACGGTAGTTGCACCTGGAAGACTGAAGAAACGTTGGAAAGATTCTTGGTTTCTGGACCGAACAGTCTGCATATAACTATACAAAGAAGAAGTATCCAATACTTTTTAAGCTATTCATCTAATAATATTTTCATTAAGTTTCATATGAGGAAACATTTTCATCTTTACATTATATTCTTTATTATTTGATGTTTTTAATTGAAATGAATATTAATTAAGAATTAATTTATTTGTAATTTATTTGATTTCCAGTGTTTACACATTTTTTCTGCGCCTAAAATTTTGTTTTTCTTTTCCACTCTTCCCAATCTAGTACCCTTTCAATCATTCCAAAGTCTGAAACCAAGAAATTCGAGGCCTATCTTTATTTCTTCTTCCATACGGTCATCATTCCAACACCCTTCTACGTAACCTTTCTATTCGCATCTTTCTTGTGCGCCCATATCAAGTCAATATTACATTTGGCACAGTCAACAGGCAAATTGTTAACACTATATATATATATTTGTATTACCAGTACATAATTTCTATTTTTTTTTTCCAACTTTTAATGTCTCGCTGACTTCCTCAGAAAATAAATTTCCAATGAAATGAATTTTAGTTGTAAGTTTCATTTATTTATTATTATTTTTATTTCAAAAAGCAATCTATAAATATATATGGGGGCACGCCGTAGCTTAGTGGTTAAGGCACTGAGCTACAAGCCGGAGGGTCGAGGGTTCAAGTCCCGTTGGGGTCAGGATTTTTAAACTAACCCAAACCCTCTGGCGGCACTATGGCCCTGGAGTCGACTCAGCCTCTAACTGAAATGAATACCAGACGCTTGTTCTGGGGTAAAGGCGGCCGTCACGCAGGGCTGACAACCCGGCTGACATAAAGTGCCGATTGTCTAGAAAAAGTGGGAGCCTTAACCTCCTACTACCCCAAGGGCCTCCGGGCCTGTTGTGGGATCAAAAAAAAATCTATAAATATATTAACTTGCCTATATGACATGTCTTTCGAGATTGTCTATTAAGAAAAAGCTGTTATTAATAAATTTCGAATAAAGAAAAAACATGTATAATTAGTAAATATACTACAATGTTTTCTCCGTTATGTTACGAATTGTTTTGGATCGGCCGAACTGTATTTGAAACACCCGGTAGTGTTGGCGCCCTTCTAACTGTCACGAAATGAAATTGCAGGCCAGGTTGCTTGGTATAATTACGCGTGGAGATGTAGCTGTACTGTGTGTACATGTGCTGTTACCTCCAGCCCGATAACGTAGTCCGTAATCTATCGCATTCGTGCATTAACTTAAGTGGTTTTGAACCCAACAAGTTGTCTCAGATCATAGAGTTTGCGACTCGCAATCAGGATGTCCTGAATTCAAATCTGTTGCCGATCAACCTTACCTGGCTTTTGTCTGATTTCCACAGTAGTCAACTTAAATCTTGGGTTCGAATTTTCATACCTCGATCCGTTTTGCCGTTAATCATCTTCCATTATTTATTACAGTTAAGATCAGTAATTGTCCACCGCTAAGGTCTAGGTGTAACGATGTTGGCTTAGATGCAACAGGTCCGGGTTTGATCCTCGGTCTGGATATTTCATGAGTAAAGTTTCTTCGGGGTTTTTCCTCACCTGGAAGCCAAGACCAGGAAATTTTAAAGTTCAAACGTTTCCCGAAAATCATCTGCCATCACAACCATCCATAACATATTCGCATTTTTTATGAATGAATTGGTATATGTAGTGTATTGTCTTAAATGTTCGTGTTGTCTCGGAAGTGGTATTGACATTGAAGTAATCGCTCATTCTGGGAGGCCCTCCATATTCTTGTTGGTCAAACAAGTGAATGAGTGGACCAGAGTTTAGAACCCTCTCTCGACACATAGCGTCCCAGTGAGACCTGAATGACGTGGGGCATGCAAATATACCGATAAAGAGAGATTTTCATCTAACCAAAAGGAAAAAATATATATATCGGTAATTACAAACGGAACAAAATATAGGTTCAACTCTGGAAACACATTATTATAATTATTATACATTGCAGGAATTCTTGCCATCACAACTTTCTCAAAAATGTTATTTCCCCACATATGTTATATGGGTGATCTCATGCTTTATTTCTTATAAATATTGCGAGTAATTTAGAATAAAATACATAAGATTTTTTTAGACCAAAGGGAGATAATCAGATAGGTGAATGCAGAATAGAAATGTAAACAACAGTAAACTACTGATCTTCATGGGCAACCGGATGTAATAAGAACAATTAAGTCTCGTAGACTGCGATGGATTGGAGATGTGGCACTTATGGCGAATGGAAGAGAGGGGTAGAAACCTCTTGCAGCCAAACCAGTGCGACAGCTTCCAGTAGAAAGGCCAAGAATGAGGTGGGAGAATGATATACTGTAACAATGATGTGAGAGGGGTGAATTATAGACCAACAAGGGATATGATTGGTAAACATTAGTTCAGGATGGTGATATATGTATAGCTTGTGTCTCTGCTGCCATGAATCTCCGGGATCACAGTGCTTTCGTTAATAAGTCAATACTAATAAAATTCATTGTTAAAACCGTTGAGGTGGAGAGTCATAAAATAAGTTAAAATATACCTTCTTAGGTAAAATCCGTCGGCCTCAACTTATAAAATATGTCATCTTTATGCCTGTAGGCCTTTCAGAACATCCATTCCATCTTCAGCAGATCCCGCTTCGCTACATCATCCAGTATGATGGTTGACGTTGCTGGTCCTAATGTGGTGTTGTCGTGACCTGCTGAAGATGGAATGGATGTTCTGAAAGGCCTACAGGCATAAAGATTACATATTTTATAAGTTGAGGACGACGGATTTTACCTAAGAAGGTATACTTTAACTTGTTTCATTTTATAGTCCGTTAATAAGACTTTCATTTGCAGAAAAAAAAACATGAACACTGGAAAAATAAGTTTTAAACAAATGGGAGGCAGTATGACAAATTGATTATCTCATGTCTGCCTATGGCTTCTCCCAGTAACGCTGGATTATAGATCTGTACATCGCATCAGCTATTCCTTGTACACTTCCTCCTCTTGTTCACACAGGGAACTGGTTGATTCTGGGTATGTTCCTAGTCGGTACAGAAAGTCATGCACTTCACCCCACTGCATTGCATGACAGACCTATAAGACACTGAACTACAAATCGACTGCTGGTCTCATATCCTTCTTCTTCTTCACGGTTTAGGCTTATTTACTAGCCTGTTCCGGCTCAAAATTGCTGCTCTTTCCATCTTTTCCTTGGTCTTCCCAAACTTCTTCTTCCTCGTGGTGAATAGTTGTGTGCTGCTTTGGGTATTCTATTCTCAGTCATCCTTGCCAAGTGTTCTTTCCAGTTTGTTCTGTATTTCTCTATTGTTGTGTTTAATTCCTCTACTATTGGTTGATGTCTTATTTCTGTGTTGTGTTTTTTGTCTGTTCTTTGATATCCTGCTATTGCTCTGAGGAATCTCATTTCAGCAGCTTGTATTCTGGCAGATTGTTGTGTTGTCACTGTCCGTGTTTCGGATCCATAAGTAATAATAGGCACTGCCATTGTCTTGTATAATTTCATTATAGAGTCTTTCCTGGCTTTATTTTTCAAAGTTCTCTTCAGTGTTCCTGTTATATAATTAAACTTATTTAGTTTGTTTTTTATATCTGTTTCCGCTGTGTACGATATTTCGCAACCTAGAAAGTTATATCTTACTACTTGTTCTATTGGTTTATTTTCTAATATTATCTTTGTCCGAACTGGATGAGCGCCTTTGAAGGCCATTGTTTTTTTTTATTTTTGTGAGGATATTTCCATGTTGTATTTGGCCTCATATCCAGATTGTATTATATAAAAAAGAGGACGTTCATCCAGCCAGGTTTGTATCTTGAGTTGCCAAGCCATTATAGCTGTTTTTCTAAATCTGGAGCTGCTACTTATCATAGTTACTCAAATTCCTCACAAAACTGAGCGGGCACGTCCCATACTTGCGAAATTCCATGATAAAATGTCTTCCTCCATGGGGGCTCGAATCAGCACATGTCCCAAAGCTCTCCACCTAGGCATGATGCCATAGACCACTCGGCTACAGCTACTGCAAATAAAAGAGCATGAAATGTATAATAAGAGGCCTCTGAAAAAGTCAACATTTTCATGCCCAGCTTTGTATTGTGACAATAATGAATAAAACTACAACTCTTAGATGTGTGTGTCTCAGTTACGTTGTGTGTACAGGATAAATAACGTAATCCATTGTCCTGTACTCGCAGTACCAATAGTAGCATGCCCATAACTACCATTCTTATGTTGTTTTTGGTTCTGCTAGACTCTTTTAACCCTTTTCTCCTAACGTAACTCTGACCCCTAAACCCGATGCGTTTCTAAGAATCATGACTTTGTTAATGACCAGATCGAGGACATCCATCCGCTGATGAAGAAATCAAGTTAAGTGCGATGTAACTAATTTGCTTGATGTCACTGTAGTCAGACTCAGGGATAAACGGAATACACTGTGACACTTTTTCAGTATCGTACAGATTAATAAATGTATGCTGATTTGTGTTTTTTTCTTTCTTTCTTTCTTTCTTTCTTTCTTTCTTTCTTTCTTTCTTTCTTTCTTTCTTTCTTTCTTTCTTTCTCGTTTTCTTTCGTTTACACTGTTCTTCCTTTTTGTTTTACCTTTGTTAACCTTTTTATCTTATTCACACATACAAACACAAGACAGGACACACACCCAGACCCAAGGTGGAGATTTAAAATCCCCTACCCCTACGGGAATCGAACCCGGGTCGCCGGAGAGGAAGATAGGGACTCTACCGACTACGCCACGGCGACGGACATGTTGATATACAAGATTAACGTTATCTTTAATCTCAAGTGAAGGTAAATTAAATAATTTCTTGGAAGAATTTGGTATAGATCATTATTCATATTAAATGGTGAAAATGTACTATGTAAGTTATTTTTTCACTAATCAGAGATTTTGAAGAGAAACGAAAATGTTTGGAAAAACGCTGTAGTGTTAAAAAAATAGTAATAAAGCATTTGTTGCATCATTAAATTCAGGAAAAGAAAATACAGGTGAACTTTTATAACATCAGTCGGATTTCTTTGAAGATATGTGTAAAATAATTGTACCAATCAATATAGACCTACTACTTCATAAAATAGACCCTAGAGAATTTAGAAACTTCATTTAAAAGCACCCTAAACCGGAGCTTTCCAGTGCAACAATTCTACGAAAATACTGTTACCTAAATATCACAATAATGTCATCTCGCAAATACGCTAATCTGTAGGTGAAAGTAAAATTTAGATTCCATATACTCGTATTAAGACCAGGTTTCCGACGGGAGCTATGTCGAAAATTTAGTTAAGGGAGTAATTTCGCCAGACAAATCTAATAAATAATTTCTATTAGCTTCTAAAGTTAATGGAAAAGTTAACCAAAAAAGTACTGTCGAAAATTTACAAAATTAAGCAAATCGTTACTTGGCACTTGTATATTAGCTTCCTACATAGGCCCTACCCCTGTATACTTTGTTTACATTTTGAGGTGTTTGAGTAACCATTCGTGACGGATAATCTATACAAATATGATGAAAGTTAAACATTACATTTTATCTGTTGGTGGGTGCCGTCGTCCTCAACTTTCTTAAAATATTGTGTATAAAATTAACTGGAGCGCTTTCAGAAGTTATCTTCCATCTTCTGCAGGTTGAGTTTCCGCTATTTGTTGTTGTTGTGTACGGTGATGTTTACTCCAACTGTTTGTAGCAGCAACCGACTTGTTTTTGACGATCTCGTATAATGGGTTTGACTGGGGTGCGTTCTCATTGAGAAGTGAGGTGATGTTTGTTTCCTTTATAATTTCGAGGTCTTCAAATATATTTATCCTAGCTGGAATGTTTTCTCGGTGGATTATCGTGAGAGTGTTTTCAATTGTGTTCATTCGATGACCTGTGTTAATGAGATGTTTAGCATAGCTTGATTTATCACACGCGTGTATGAAATCTTTTAGGTGTTCTTTATATATTGTATTGAAATTTCTGCTTGTCCTGCCAATGTAAAATGTATTACAATCTTTACATGTTAGTTTGTAGACTCCCTTGTTGTTGAATTTGTTGTGTTCTTCTATTCCATTGTATATTATGTTGTTTGATTTGTTTCCTGTTTTATAAACTATATTAATGTTTTTATTTATCTTTTTCAAAGTTCTGGCTAGTTTTGTGGTTTCACATGTAAAATTTAATTTTTAACTTTCATTATATGACTTCACCTCAACGGAATTTGATATGAATTTTACTAGTATTGAATCTGTACAAAGTATTGCACCGTAAATTGTAAGAAAAGGTATATAAGATACGCCCTTCCTTTATTAATGGCTTAAATGCTAATTAGCGTCATTGAATAAAGACTGTCTATAGAAAATGTTGAAGTACATAATTTTCTTATTGAAATCTTCCAAAATATGACGTAGTTTGATTCAGAAGAAATTTCTAGTAGGTAATATATGTTAGATTATAATGATTTACTGGCGAATAATAAAATTGCTTTATCGAATTTTGCAACCTTTGTTTTGGCACGTGCATAGAAATCAGTATCAAGGAAAAGAAAATAAAGCAACTCTTGGAACCTCTTTAGAATACGTAATTGCCAATTGTACTCTTGAGAGCAATAAAAGGAACGACCTTGGACAGTAGGATAACGATTTATGACATTTATGGCAATCTGTTATGGGAGTTACTGGAAGTATTTAAATGCAATGATTTGTAAATTGTTGCTTTAACTCATAGATGATCTATTAGTCATTTAGTTTGATAGCAATTTGATCAATATATGACAATGTTAATCCCTGTATTCATTTATTATTACTTTTACGTCATATGGCTATGACATTTCAATAAACTAGCAATTATTGTCACTTTTAGCGAATTCCGAAGGAATGAAGCTATTGAGGTTGTTCTCATTTAATCTTTTGTTATTTTTTTTTTTTAATTTGCGTATATTCATCGAACTACCTAGCACACACAAAAAAGACCATGACAGATATATATATATATAGACTCGAGTTCAAATCCCGACTCAAGCATTCTTTTTTCTTTTTATATCATATATACATACATACACACACATCCATAGTAATTCTGCTCGAGGGTAGGTCTTTCACTGCATTCAAAGCATTTTCATGCTACGCTTTGCAGCTTTACTAGGGATTTATAGGTGCGGTAGCTTCCCTTTGCTTTCCACACCGGCTCGCCGCGGCGAAGGATGATGATGATGATAATGGTAAGGATGATGATGATGATGCCTGGATGATTTTCGGGAACCGTTGGGGCCTAAGCTTCCTGACATTTGTCTTACAGGTGAGGAAAACCCCCAGGAGCCTGTTCCGATCGGGAATCAAACCCGGGCCCGCTGCGTGACAAGGCAGCACGCTACTTCGAAACCAATGCGGTGGACGATATATATATATATATATATATATATATATATATGTGTGTGTGTGTGTGTGTGTGTGTGTGTGTTAACATTCTAGAGGCAGCATTTTTTTTTTTTGGAACCATCTCGGTATATGGGAATAAATTAAAAGTAGGTTCGCGTTCGTTAACCAGCAAAATTGGCTCCGTAGGAATATGAATTCACCTGAAACGAAATTCAAAAATCGCTCTAACGGCCACAATTTTCGAGTTTTCGCAACGAAACCCAGTATAATACTGAAGTAAAACAAAGAAGGTACTCTCCAAATATCAGTGTAATCCTACCATTAGAAACCCGAAATTTAAAAACCGCTCTTTGTTTTCACTACTGTCCGACACATCAAAATAAATGACACGAGATACTATATCGTCAGTTTAAGGAATAACAAAATTACTATATGTTCAGTAACCAGCAATATCGGGCCATAAATTCGAATTTCTGAGGAATTCCTTAGTTTACGTAGTTCCTACGTAACGGATTTTTTTTATTATTGTTGTTTACTCGCTTGAACTGAAATGGCCATAATTCTCATATGTCCGAACTAGACCATGCATGTTAGGCTTCTTTAAGAGAATTCATATGTAATAGAAATTAAATATTACAGACTGCGATGGACTGGACATGTGGCACGTACAGGGACTGAAAGACAGGTCTGGAAACGAGCGAGGAGGCGTCCAGTAGGTAGGAAAATAATGAGATGGGAGAATATTACCAACCATGATTTGAGGAAGGTGAATTATACAGGGAATGAATGGAATGTACGAGCTCAGGATAGGGTTATTTCGAGAGGATATGTTCAAGCTGTCATGAGGCTCCGATGCCAGTGAGTTAATTAGTTTTACTTAGATTATATTTATACAATTTTTCCTTGAAGAGACAGATTTTTAGGACATGTGATTTTCTGTTTTTATACAGTAGTTTGTGTACCTTAATTTTAAGTCACTCGGTACTTTTACGAGTATTAATAGCGGTATATATTAAAAATAAAAATAGTCCGTCATCGAGGAACTGAAAACTAAGTGAATTTCGTATAAAATCGAATTTATGGTTCGATGTTCATAATTTACGGTATGTGATGACGGCTTACAACTCAGTGGTATTAATAAGCTGTTAGTTTATGCTGACGATGTAGTACTATTGGCCGATAGCGAGGAGATACTAAAGGACAACATGCACGCACTATTGAGTAACACTAAAAAATTAGGACTGGAAGTAAATAATAATAAAACTAAATATATGGTCACACGTAGAAATACATTATATAATGGAAATGGACAGCTAATGACAAATGAGGGAAATTTTGAGGAAGTGGCTGAATTCAAATACCTAGGAACAATAATCACAAATAGGAATGAGATGCACAAAGAAATTAAACAGACTCAATTCTGGAAATGTGTGCTATTACGCATTGCAGAGAGTCTTGATGTCCCAACTCCTTTCAAAAAAACGTTAAACTGAAAATATATAAAACTATTATTTTACCAGTTATATTATATGGATACGAAACATGGACTCTTACTTTAAGGGAGGAAAGGAGATTACAAGTATTTGAGAATAAAGTACTTACGAACATTTTTGGACCAAAGAGAGATGAAGAGACAGGTGAATGGAGAAGACTACATAACAATGGTATTTACGGGAAGCCAGATATAATAAGAACAGTTAAGTCTCGTAGACTGCGATGGGCAGGACATGTTGCACTTATGGGGAATGAAAGACTTGCATGGAAGCTTCTTGTAGGAAAGCCAGAGGGAAAACGCCCAGTTGGTAGACCGAGAATGAGGTGGGAGAATAACATTAACTGTGATTTGAGGGAAGTAGATTATACAGGGAATGATTGGAAATCATTAGCTCAGGATATGGATGTATGGAGAGCTTATGTCCGCGCGGCCATGAACCTATGGGTTCGATAGTGCCAGTGAGTAAGTAAGTAAGTATGTGTCTTTCTTTTGTTAATTAAATTACATTGTATACAGTTTGATTTTGAAAAAGCAAACATGGCGTTTGCTAGAGTGATTTTTCAGTTCGGGTTTTTAGTAAACCCCCATTTCTAAGATCGAATTTCGCTTGTTTTTAGAGAATTCTTCCACATACTGCGTTTTGTTACGAAAAAATGGAAAATTGCGACCGCTAGATCAATTTTTGAATTTTCGTTTCAAATGAATTATCCTAATTTTGCTACGTAACGAGCTGCACATCATTTTTTCTTAATTATTGCTAACCTATGTCGATTTTGGTACCGAAAAAATAGTTGCGGCCGATAGAGCGATAACACACACACACACACACATATATATAGCCTACATTTTTATTTTGTTCATTTTATATATCTACTAGGAAGGATCGATGAAGATAGGCCTATGTGAACATTTTATTTTTAATCTTCTCATGAGAACAGCCTGAATAGCTTACTTCCTTCAGAATTCGATAATACAGATTGAATAACTAATTGAACTTGTATGGCGAATTAAGCCAAATAATCCTGTATAATAATAGTTACTCCACAAAATGTTAAAGGAATACTGAAGTACCGGGTGCGGCAGCATAACTTCCTTTTTTAAAATGTGCGCCATTTAGTCGGTTGATGTCGTAGCGGAGCGCTAGTGGTCTCGTTCGAGAGGGGGGACTATAAAGTTTTGTCCTGACACAGTTCAGTCGCCATCATGCGTTGGAACAGTGAGGAGCGTGCGTTTGCCATTGAGGCCTACTTTTCGAGCGGATGTTCTGTGATCGCAACCCGGCGCGCCTTTCGGAATCGCTTTAAATTAGCCCCGTTGGCCCCTGTCCCGGACCGGAAATCAATTGTTACGTGGGTCACTACGTTCAGACAAACTGCAAGTGCGACAAGACGAAGAACTGGAGTCCCTCGGCCGATTAGATCACCTGAGAACATTGAGGTAGTGAGAGCTTCAATGTTGCGATCACCACGGCGTTCTGGCGCGCAAACATGCGTCTGCCCTTGGACTTTCCGATCGTTCTGTAAGGAGAATACTTCATGATGATCTTCATTTCCATCCATACAAGATGGCAATTGTGCAGGAACTTTCTGAACGTGACTTCAATTCTCGGAGGAACGCGTGTGAGGTTCTTCTGGAAGTCGTTCCTGAGGACGCTATTGTTTTTTTTAGTGATTGAAGCCCATTTTCATTTGTGGGGATCCGTCAACAAACAAAACATGCGCTACTGGGCTGACACCAATCCTCGACAATTGCATCAAAGGCCTTTGCATTCACCTAAAGTCACAGTGTGGTGTGCAATTTCCTCAAGTGGAATTATTGGTCCCTGGTTCTTTGAGGAAAATGAAGTCACAGTGACCGTGAATTCGGACCGGTATGTAAACATGTTACAGGAATTTTTTTTTCCCACGGCTAGATGAGTTGGACTTAGGGGACACTTGGTTCCAACAAGACGGTGCAACGGCACACACTTCAAGAGCATCGATGACTGTTTGGAGGGAACACTTCCCAGAGCGCCTTATCTCAATTAGGGGCGATTTGAAGTGGCCGGCCCGCTCTCCCGTTTGACCCCTTGTGATTTTTTTCTATGGGGTTATTTGAAATCCCGTGTTTATGTGAACCGTCCAAGGACCCTACAAGATTTGAAGACCAACATCCAGGAAGAAATTGCCAACATAACGCCTGCTATGCTGGCAGGAGTCATGACAAACGCCAGAAATCGGTTTACTCAGTGTATGGAGAATGGGGGACGTCACCTACCTGATTTGATCTTCAAAACTGAGTAAAACAAAACTTTATGTATGTGCCTATATTATAAAAAACGAATAAAAATTTTCTGATTCATACAATGCATTTTATTAAGTTTTAAAAAAAGGAAGTTATGCTGTTTTATGAGCCCAGGTCCCATATTTTCCGACTCATTAATTTGTAAAATGATCGCTGGATGCGTGTGAGAGGTCCAATACTTATCGAAATCATGTAAACTTAATTTACTCTGTGTTTCTTTGTTCTCGGAGAAATAACGTTTCACGATACTAGGACGTAAAGAAATTCAAACAACAGGTGTTTCAGGACAACGTAAACACGTGATTCCTACACTATTTTTCGTAAAACACAATATGACGTTCAAACATCTATGGTAAGACCTTGATTATAACTTTACTTTATAAAGAATTTATTACAACAACAATAATAATAACAATAATAAAAAAAAAATAATATTATTATTATTCTTAAATTAACCTCACTTTTTGGTACTTTTACGTGCCACATACCACCCGGGCTTTACCGTGACTCCACCTACCAGAGGAGGTACATTCTTTTTGACACATAAAGACATGGAGAGGTTCCCTGAATGAGTGATCAGCTCAATGCCGGGTTCATCTCCGAGACAGCACAAACACTTACACAAGTCATGTCATTCACTTGCATAATTTTTTTCTCGTTCTTTTATATATCTTGTAAAAGGTAAAGTGATCCCACAACAGGCCTCAGGAGGCCCTTGGGGTAGTAGGAGGTTAGGGCTCCCACTTTTTCTAGACAATCGGCACTTTATGTCAGCCGGGTTGTCAGCCCTGCGTGACGGCCGCCTTTACCCCAGAACAAGCGTCTGGTACTCATTTCAGTTAGAGGCTGAGTCGACCCCAGGGCCATAGTGCCGCCAGAGGGTTTTGGTCAGTTTAAAAATCCTGACCCCAACGGGACTTGAACCCTCGACCCTCCGGCTTGTAGCTCAGTGCCTTAACCACTACGCTACGGCGTGCCCGCCATATATCTTGTACATATTATATATTTAATTCGTTAAATGTAGAGTAAATAAAAATACATTATAGATATTAATTGTATTGATAACATGTAATCGTTTATGTATATTGTAATTTAGATGTAAAATTATTGTTTTTGTATTTTTTTAAAACCTGGTTGAGTGGCAGACAAGGCCTTAAGGCCTTAACTCTGCCAGGTAAAATGAAGCTATTATTATTATGATATATTATTATTATTATTATTATTATTATTATTATTATTATTATTATTATTATTATTATTATTATTATCCCAAATAAAAAAAGCGAATGTGATAGGATTATATGGTGGGCAAATGGTGTTCGAGGACATTTGTCTTATAAAAAAAGGTAAAGTGATCCCACTACAGGCCTCAGTAGGCCCTTGGGTTAGTAGAAGGTTAAGGCTCCCACTTTTTTTCTGAACAATTGGCACTTGATATCAGCCGGGTTGTCAGCCCTGCGTGACGGCCGCCTTTACCCCCAGAACAAACTTCTGGTACTCATTTCCGTTAGAGGTTGAGTCGGCCCCAGGGACATAGTGCCGCCAGAAGGTTTGGGTCAGTTTAAAAATCCTGACCTCAGCGGGACTCGGACCCTCGACCTTCCGGCTTGTAGCACAGTGCCTTAACCACTACTCTTATAGGGGAGGAAAAATATCTGAAATAGCCTCACTCAATTGATGACGGATATGTCATAATGCATTGTACTACGTCACCTGGCTTGCCGTTAGGACCCGTTCAACCTCTTCCACGATTTTCAATTCTGACTTTAGAAAACGATGATTTGAATTGTTAATTGAATATGCTAGACTTATATTTGTTAATTAATCTGTATGTGTCCACCGCTGTGGTCTCGAGGTAGCGTGCTGCCTTGTCACGCAGCGGGCCCGGGTTCGATTCCCGGTCGGGACAGGCTCCTGGGTGAGGTTTCTTCGGGGTTTTTCCTCACCTGTAAGACAAATGTCAGGAAGCTTAGAGTCCAACGGTCCCATGCCTCCTCATCTGGGCCCATGTCTCCACCCCTTGGGATACCTCGGTCAAAGACCATACTCCCAAGTCCCAGTATATTGTCCTCCCTATCTATTCGCGTCCACATTCAAGAGTTCTCGGCCTTAAACCAACACCTCAGGAAGAAGGTGTTGGAGTCGCAACTTCAGGGAAATTGCTGAGCTACATAGTACGTCAGGTCGCTCATTCCTGACGACCCTACAGTTGGTCCATGGGCTCCTCGAGCCTAGCCGGGAGGACTGCTGTCGCAGATCCACCGACCGTTCCCCTGTTCTACCTCCAGGGACGCATCCTGCAGCCCGAAAATCATCCGGCCATTATCATCATCCTTGTCATTATCATCATCATCCATCGCCGGTGTGGAGAGCAACGGGAAGCTACCACGCCTATAATTTCTGGTATTCTCTCCTGGCATTGGCGTATTGCAATCCACTTCTGAGATTGGGGCGTCTGGAAGCCGAGGATACGCTGCCCCATTGATATGATGGGTGATGACGATGGATAATGATGCTCCAGGAGAGACCTTAAATCTAAACTTAATATAATGAGGTGAATATGATATTGATGATAATGATTGCCAGATGATGTTCGGGGATAGTCGGGCCTTAACGTATCCTGACATTTGTCTTACAGGTGAGGAAAAATCCTGAAAAAAAACTCACCCTAGAAACTTGTCCCAGCCGGGGATCGAACCCGAGCCGCTGCGTGACAAGGCAGCACCCTACTTCGAGACCACAGCGATCCGGAATATTTAAATGACTGACACGAGAAAATATTGTTTCGCCAATTTAAGGTTAAAACTAAGATCATGATCACTGATGATTACACCTGAGCAACAAAAAAGAAACTTTCTTTCGTCTCAGAAAGAAAATATGTAATTCTGATAGTATTATTTCTCCTGAATTCAAATGTGATATCGGTTTTTCTCCATCACGCAAGGTTTCCGAGAGACAGGCATTTATAATTTCAAACACTTTAATATTTTCTACATTCGTAACTACACAATATTTGAACATTCGGACTCACCTAGAAAGTAAGAAATGACGATTTTCTGCTGTATTTCGCCTGTGGAGCATCCCTCTTGATGATCCAACAATAATCGGCCAGCATATTAGGATTCAATTTCCCTTGATACATCTTTTCCATTGCTGAAATCTCCTGATGAAAGTGTTCCTTGTTTTATTTTACAATGGACAAATGGACGAAAAAAAAATAATTATTTAAATTCATTAATTGAAATTGAAATAAAACTGTGGGCGATGGAAAAATTCCGAATATATATTTAAAAGCACGATAAAAAACTGCATTAAGTACAACTATTGGTACTCATGTGACAAAAATCATGTTGACCAGTGTTACCAGGCACAGGAGATTGATAACACACAGAGGCATTCAACTCTAAACCAACAATATCCTTACACATACCTTACATATGTAGATGACCAAGTTCTCTTTGCCAATAGAGAAGATGGGTTGCAATATTCCTTTTTAATATAAACTACATGGCGTGACAAGCCTATCTGCCGGCACACAATTTTAACATGGAAATTTCTGCAGAAAAAAAACTGTTCAAAGCAGTATATGCCTACCTATTAAAAAAGAAGTAAAATTACCATTGGAAACTTGATTTTGGAACCAAATAAATTATTTTTCATATTTAGGCTACCACATAATGTATCATCCCAAAAAAATACACACCAGAGAAAATTAAAAAAATCAATAATACCTTTAGACTCACCAATAAAGTTGAAAAATTGAGTACCAAAACGCACCAGGTAAGAAGTATTGGAAAGCTGAAGCTCGTTTACTGCAGCGATGCCTGCATTCCGTGGATGAAGACTTAAAACGCCTAACAAATATAGAAATTAATTTCCTAGGAAGAATTGCTTGCTACGATATGATCAAATCAGCAAAGAATTGAACATAATCCCCATTCATGAACAGTTAACCATCTATAGACAGAATTAACTCTTAATTTTAACGGAATGGAATATTTCCAGATTGCCTCGACAAATCCTCTTCAGATATGCACATACTTACTTACTCACTGGCACTATCGAACCCGTAGGTTCATGGCCGCGCGGACATAAGCTCTCCATACAGCCCTATCCTGAGCTAATGCTTTCCAATCATTCCCTGTATAATCTACTTCCCTCAAATCATAGTTAATGTTGTTCTCCCACCTCATTCTTGGTCTACCAACTGGGCGTTTTCCTTCTGGCTTTCCTACAAGAAGTTTCCATGCACGTCTTTCATTCCCCATACGCGCAACATGTCCTGCCCATCGCAGTCTAGGGGACTTAACTGTTCTTATTATATCTGGCTTCCTATAAAGACCATGTAGTTCATTGTTATGTAGTCTTCTCCATTCACCTGTCTGTTCATCTCTCTTTGGTCCAATGATATGCACATAGAGGAGAAATATATTTAGATTGGCCCTTTGGGACATGGAAGAACACTGTGAATAATTCTTGACGTATATGATGATTCCAAATTTTTAAGAATAATTGTGATCGCCATTGAAGTAAATATTTAAGTTACATTATTCAAACTCTTATGAGTTAAAATTTAAATTAAACATCGTAGTGATTTTTTTCGATAAAAAATCCACATATGAGTCACCTAGTCTTCCTCAACTTAACGCTATAGTTCCAAAAGGGATTAAAAAATTATATCAGTCAATAACTGCATAAACTAAACCAATTCCCCAGCAAAAGAATTTATGATCCAATTTTGCTATTTTATTAATACCATACGTATCTTTCTTTTGACATTGAGAGAAAATGTTGAAATGTTCCCACTGTCAGCTTTCCCACTCATGATTTTGTTGATTAATTAACTAGATATTAGTTTTCTTATTCATATGTTGTATGCAGACAGATCAGCTTTTACATGTCAACACAATGGATAGTTCTAGATTACCTCGACATATCCTCGCTTTTGTAACTCGAGGTAAAAGATATTTAGACCGCCGATGGAAATGTTGAAAGTGACCGTAACAGGCCACTAGACCTACCACTTAACTTGGATGATGATGATGATTCTTAAAAGTCCTGATTTGGAAACAGGTTGCATAATGTATTTTAGTTAATTATTAATTCGGCTGCTACTTTCATACTAACTGTCCTTCCTATTTACATAATAATGAAAAATAACTTTCTTTTTGTTAAATAAGTTTCAGTAAATGTTGATATAATTGTATATATGCCTTGCTGGCGCTTATTGAAAAGTTGGATATACGGCAGATTCAATTAAATTTTATTTATAGATTTTTATTAGTAACCCATATAATGACTGATTTAGATACCAGCCATCCTTGACCGATAGTTATAAAGATCATATTAATAGCTGTTCATAAAGATAAGGAATGGCAAGATATGTTTTATTGCATCAAATAAGACTCACGTACTCAAATATTTGTTTGAGAAGAAGTGTGTACCGTTCACGCATTGTATCCGAAAACAAAAGGGGGGGGGGCTTTTTGAAGTATTTATTTGTTTCTCTTATTGCTATGCGAAAAATATTATCGAATTTCGTATAGACTTTTTTATAATTGATATCCTTAAAGTACGTCTGTCTACATTATATCAGTTCATCCCCAAGTGGAGCAAGGGTGCTCTCCAATGGGAGTTATTCAACCAAGCTAATTTAGTTACGTTTATTTCCCTACAAATGTCAGCGAGTGATAAGTGGTTAGCTAATCTCCTCAAATAGACACTTAGGAGCAAAAAGACATTATTCGGTTTGCAAAGCCCGGCTAAATTTTGGTCAGATGCTCTGATTTAAGTTTTAGGTTTTCATGAGTCCGAAAATATTCAAACTCGGAACACATAGCTTAAAATTCTCATTGAAGTATAAGGTACTGTATGTATTTTGTTTGTTTTCATAAATGTAAACCTCCATCCTTTGTAGGTATTGTTACATGTCCCAAGTCTCTCAGAACCTATTGGAACTTCACTTGTCAACAGAGGATTTTTAAACTCTGAATCATAGAGGCCTACATACTTTTTGATCACACAAAGACCTGGAAGGCCTCCCAGATGATGATCAGCTCATTGCCAGGATCATCTCTCATATAACACGAACACTGAATATTGATAATTAAACAACAGCGAATATGACAGTGATTATGATGGTCAAATTATTTTTGGGGATTTTTGGCCCTTAAACTTTCCCAATATTTGTCTTACAGAAAGAGAGAGAAAAAAAAAACGAAAAATATAACCCAGGAAAATTGTCCCGATCAGGTATCGAAGACGGTCCAAGCTTACGATGCAACCACTTTACCCCGAGAACTCAGTGGTTACCTACTGTGTGAATTTGAAAATCTATTATCCGTTAGTGTAAAAATAACTCCAGTGTCCAGAGGTAAATGTGAAGTGGTCCAATACAGACATTAGGAGGCACTTGGGGTAGTAGGAGATTAGGCTCCCACCGTTCTGGACAAACGAACCTAGATATCAGGCGAGTTGTCAGCCTATGCGGCGGCTCCTTTTACCCCCAAACACACGTCTGGTACTCATTTCAATTAGATGCTGGGTTTACGTCAGAGCCATGATACCGCCGGAAAGTTTAGCCCTGTTTAAAAATCCTGATCGCATCGGGACTCGAGTCCTCGACCATCCGTCTTGAAGCGTATTAACCAACTGCACTAAGGGTGCAGAGAGAATCCTTTAAATGGCACAAATCAACGTCCCTTTACACTGTATATGTATTATTTTTAGAGGTGAGAGATTTTTTATGTAAATGTGTACAAATTACGCTGGTTTATTTCGTGGAATGTGAATAATAAAATTTGGGAGAGTGGTTAATTAATGCAGCGCGAAGGTACAAGCGTATAATGGAACGTTTAGGCTTGCAGCCCGGTGTGAAGATTGAACGAGATATCAACAAAATAAACGTGTCTCAGACATTCACACGTGTTGGCGTACGCCCCCAACACCTCGTTACAGAAAACAATGAGACTGCTAAGTAATGTCTTCACTATCTTATATATAAATAGTAATACATTACGAGACAGTAGTGTACCAGTCCAGAACCTGCTTTAGTGAGGCTACAAGTCATCTCATGCCCGGTTTCTCATTTCTATCAGGTAGCTATTAGCAAATTTCGAAATAATGTAAAAAAATAGGCTGTATTCTGAAAACATGTTTTAAATTTAGCTAATTCCGAAGGAATCTAAATGTTGATGTTGTTCTCATCAATCGATTTTTGTTCTTCATCGATCTCATTTAGTAGACACCGCAAATGATCATGAAAAAATAGCCTCTCTTTCTCTTTCTCTCTCTCTCTCTCTCTTTCTATTTCTCTCTCTTTCTCTTTCTCTCTTTCTCTTTCTCTCTCTTTCTCTTTCTCTCTCTCTCTCTTCCTCTTTCTCTCTCTCTCTCTCTCTCTCTCTCTCTCTCCTCTCTCTCTCTCTATATATATATATATATATATATATATATATATAGTTCATAAAGTCACGGGTTGGATTCCCGATCAGACCATAGGAATTTCTCCTGTGGTTTCCCATGGTCTGGAATTTATTATCATTTACCACCCATCATATCATCGGGGTAACGTAATACCGCCAACCAAAGAAATGGATTACAATTCGACCAATGCCAGGGGAGAAAGGCAGAAATGTCAGAAAAGACAATTCAGCAGCATTGAACAATATATATATATATGTGTGTGTGTGTGTGTGTGTGTGTGTGTGTGTTTGTGTGTGAGTGTGTGAGTGTGTAAATTAAATGTGTATGTGTCAGTGTGTGTGTGTGTGTGTCAGTTTGAGAGTGAATGTGCCTGTTAGTACTTTAGTAAAAGTAAGTAAAGTAATCCCACTACAGGCCTCAGGAGGTCCTTGGAGTAGTAGGAGATTAAGGCTCCCACTTTTCTGGACAATCGGCACTTGATGTCAGCCGGGTTGTCAGCCCTGCGTGACGGCCGCCTTTACCCCCAGAACAAGCGTCTGGTACTAATTTCCGTTAGAGGCAGAGTCGACCCCAGGGTCATAGTGCCGCCAGAAGGTTTGGGTAAGTTTAAAAATCCTGACCTCAGCGGGACTTGAACCCTCGACCATCCGGCTTGTAGCGCAGTGCCTTAACCCCTACGCTACGGCGTGCCCCCTGTTATTAATTTAGCTGCCACAAATTATCTTATTTTTCGGAACCCATAAGCAGTCAATTAACTAGTAAAATGAAACATTTAAGAGTTATCGGAAATTTAAAAATCGCTCTAGCGGCATCAATTTTCGATTTTTCGCAACGTAACTTGGTATATGCTATTGAATAACAATTGAAATAGCATTTTCAAAATATCAGGGTAATCCGACCATTAGAAATGGAGATTTATTTGAAACTCGAAATTTAAAAATCGCTGAAGTGACTGCCAAGTTTGTTTTTTGTAACGTAACTTTATACATAAGCATTAATTAACAAAATAAATAGGCCTATGTATCTTCCATAAACCAGTAAAAGGACCATAAATTCAACCTGCAGAGAAATTCGCTTAGTTCACACACTTCCCGCTTGACGAATTTGTTTAATCTATATCGATCCTACTAACTTCTTCTTCTTCTTCATTTCCAGGATTAGGCCAGTGCGGCCTGTTCCTTTTTCTCAAGTCCATCGTTTCCTTAACCGTCCCAATGATCTTCTTCCATGCGGTTTATAGGTGTTGGTCGTTTTGGGTAATTTTGTATTGTCCATTCTGTCTGAATGTTTCTTACATCGGTATTTGTACTCTTCTAGTTTACCGAGTATTGAAAATATCTCCAGTTCATTTCTTATTGACTCGTGTAATCTATCCATGCGTGTATATCAATTTATGGATCTTAAAAATTTCATTTCAGTGGCTTGAATGTGTGATATATACTTTTTTTCCTACTAACTAAATAACTAACTGACTGGCACTGTACAAACCGTAGATTCGTGGCCGTGCGGACATTAGTTCTCCTTACATGGATCCCTATCCTGACCTAATGTTTTCCTATTATCCCCTATTTAATTTACATCCCTCAAATTATATTTCATATTATTCTCACGCCATATTCTTTGTTGTAAGTACTGAGCGCTATCCGTTTGGTTTTCCTACAAGAAGTTATCATGCACATCTTTCATTCCCCATTCTTATCACTTGTCGCATATCGCAGTCTACGGAAGTTAATTGTTATGTCTGATTTTCCATTTAGAACATGAAGTCATGCTAAGAAGCCTTCTCCATTCATCTATTTACTTCATCATCATCATCTTCATTCATGGATTAGGTCTGTTGACCCGTTCCGACTTCAGCCCATCTCTTTCTAGGTCTGCCCACATCTCGGGTGCCTTTAGGTTTGTATTTTGTTATTTGTTTTGGATATCTATCTTCATTCATTCTGTCTATGTGTTGCTTCCATTTTTGTCTATATGTATCCATTTTATCAGTTATTGCAAATATTTCAAGTTCCTGTCTTATTTCTGTGTTCTTGATTCTGTCTTCCTTAGTGCACCCTTTAACAGATCTCAAAAATTTCATTTTTGCCGCCGTTATCCTACTTAGATCTTGTTTTTTATGTATCCAGGCTTCTGAACCATAGAGCAGTACCGGTACTGCCAACATTTTATAAAATTTCAGTTGGGTCTCTCTTGTTGTTTTGTTATTTAGTGTTCGTTTTTTCGTACCACATATTCCCTGGAATTTTGCTATTTTATTATTTATATCATTATCATAATTAAATGAAATGTCACATCCTAGATAATAGAGATGGTTCACCTGTTCTATGATTTTGTTTCCTATTACTATTTTCGATCTGATTTGATTTTTCCCTTGGAATGCCATTACCTTAGTTTTTTCTATGGATATTTTGAGATTATATTGTTCACATATATTATGTAGTTTAAAAATATTCCTCTGAAGTTCGTCTTCTGTATTTGCTATTATTACCTGGTCATCAGCGTATAATAATGTTTTCAAGTAGTGTGTTTTATCTAATTTTATTCCTTTATTTGTTTCTTCGTTCCATTTTTTTATTATATCATTGATGTATAGGTTAAATAAAACTGGAGAGATACTGCATCCTTGTTTAACTCCTTGATTAGTATGAATATCTATTTACTTGTCACTCTATTTCTTCTTCTTCTTCTTCTTCTTATTATTATTATTATTATTATTCTTGTTCATAAGTTATAGGATTTTCATCCTGTTTATTTCCCAAATCACTCCTCGGAGGAAGAAGTATTGGATGTGCATCCACTATCTATCCATCTCCTGGCTGGTCGTCCTCTTGTTGTTCTCCCGTCCATTTGTCTATCTTCTTTAGCTCTTTTTTGCTAGTTGGTTGTCTTCCATTCTTTTAATATGACCTTTCCAATATTTTCGTCTATCTATACTAAATTTGATTATTACTTGAATATGACATTTGTCCCTAATTTGCCACTCCCTTTCGTTAAAAAGTCATAAGAATTTTATTATCAAATGTCCGTCGCTGTGGCGTAGTCGGTAGAGTCCCTACCTTCCACTCCGGCGACCCGGGTTCGATTCCCGGCTGGGTTAGGGATTTTTAAAATGTCAACCTTGGACTGGGTGTGTGTCATATCCAAGTTGAACCCATTGGGTTTAATTTCTCAAAAAAAAATATTCTCACACACTCGTAGTGTTTTCTCTTCACTTAAGGTGATGACCGGGTTTTGCATCCATGTAATACAACTGGAAGAATAATAATTTTATATATTTTTAGTTTAACATTATTGAGAGGAGTTGGGATAACAAATAGTCCCTGTGTTACATAATAGCATGTGAATATAGAGTGTACTTTTTTCCATGAACTTGGATTGTGGATGCGACTGAGTGTCCGTGTTTGTGGACAGACAGAGGTTCAGTTTGGGTGACTCGAGGACACGATACGTTACTTGCGCTTCCTCGACACTCTAACGGAGTGACCCACTACAACGAGGAAATGAAAAAAAATGAACCACCGCTACTTTACGTTTATGTCACTATGGTTATCATTTTAGTAAGCCAGGTAAAAGAAAAGCGCACGCGCGCAAACACACACACACACACACGTTTATTACACATATAATCAAGAATCACATGTGTATGTATAAAATAATATCAATATTAATAAATTAATTAAATAAAATAAAACGTAGTTTTATTTGATTTTCATATTTATTATATAATTCAGTGACCATTAATAAATAGTATTTATTAGGAATTTCTCTACAATTGACTAGTTTTCCTATTACCCATTGTAAATGTTGCACCTCCATATATCCCTATCCT
This sequence comes from Diploptera punctata, assembly GCA_030220185.1. Classification (NCBI taxonomy): domain Eukaryota; kingdom Metazoa; phylum Arthropoda; class Insecta; order Blattodea; family Blaberidae; genus Diploptera; species Diploptera punctata. The sequence continues at coordinate 1,153,324 of JASPKZ010007370.1, read as the reverse complement.
CTGCATCACACTCCCATAATCCTCTCGGCATCATACTCCTATTCACTCCTTGAACTCTTTGTTCTTTTGGTCTCCCCTTTCTTCTAGTCCCTCCGCTTCAAAATTTAATATCATCTTAGGTATCCTGTCATCTGGCATCCGCTTTACGTCACTAAACAATCCATCCATAGTAATTCTGCCCGAAGGCAGGTCCTTCACTGCAATCATAGCATTTTCATGCTATGCTTGCAGCTTTACTGGGGAATTGTGTAGGTATGGTAGCTTCCCGTTGCTTTCCACACTGGTGAAGGATGATGATGATAATGATAATGGTAAGGATGATGGCCATATGATTTCGGGGACCGTTTGGGCCTTAAAGTTTTCCTGACATTTGTCTTATAGGCGAGGAAAAACCCCGATAAAAACCTCACCCAGAGAAACTGCCCCGACCGGGGATCGAACCCGGGCCCGCTGCGTGACAAGGCAGCATGCTACCTCGAGACCACAGCGGTGGACAATAATAATAATAATAATAATAATAATAATAATAATAATAATAATAATAAATTTTTATTAGGAATATTCCACAATATAGTGTTCCTCCTTCAACCCAAAGTGATTTGTCGCCAGAGGTTCCTGTCTAGAGCATTTTCTTTCCTCAAATCTCTAGCTTCCTACCTTCTCCTCACTCCATCTATCCAACGATCTCTAGGTCTGCCTTTTCCACTTCTTCCATTAGCTTTCCAATTAAGGATCTTCTTTGGTATTTTCTCTTCTTCCATTCCTATGAGGTGCCCGTGCCATTTAAAACGTTTTTCTTCAATTTTTTCTAATGTTTTTTTTAACTTGCTTATTTTCCCTTACTGTGCTGTTTCTGACCTTATTTATTTTTGAAATTCTTGTCGATCGCCTCCAAAAATCCATTTCTCCTGCTAACAGCTTGTTGGCTTGTTTTCTACTTACTCTCCAGGTTTCGGACCCATATAATAAAATGCTTTGTTACAGAACTTGAAATATAGTTTCCTTCGTTCTGTATATTATATTTCAGTTCCAAAGCACAGAGTCCAACATACCAGTGATTCTTCTTCCATCGGTTATTCTTTTTTCAATTTCTGTAGTTGAATTCTTATTTTTTATCTAAAATAGATCCTAAATATTTAAAATTTTTAACATTACGTATTCTTCCTGAATTACATTTTAGCTCATCTGTTGTATCCAATAAAATATATTCTGTTTTATTATAATTTATCTGTAATCCCCATGTTTTATATTCTATCTCTAATTTCCTTAACGTGAAAGATGCATTATCTGGATCCTGAGAAATCGCCACTTGATTATCTGCGAATAATAAATGGTGGAGGTAATAATTAACTTCTATTTGAATTCCCATGTATTTGCAGTGTCTTGACCAAAATATAATGATGATGATGATGATGGTGATTATTATGGATGGATGGATGGATGGATGGATGGACGGACATACCATCGGTTATTAATGCCTTTGATATCGTCCGATGCCTAATAGCCAATTTTGTCGGTCCATCCAATCTCTTGGTTGTAGAGGTTTCTCCTTCATGTATAAATATATTCCCTGACTCCATAAGTCTTTAGGTCTTCCTCTGTCTCGTCTTCCCTCAGGTTTCCATTCCAAAACTCATTTTGGTAGCCGATTCTCTTCCATTCGCTGGACATGTCCGTACCATCTTAATTGCTGAGTTTTAATAAATCTAAAATAGTGTGTTCAATCTTCATTGTCTCCCTTAAATAATAATTAATAATAATAATAGTAATAATAACTCATTTAGTCGCTCACATTGGCACTATCGATTCCCGAGGTTCATGGCCGCGCTGGCTGAGCTAAAATTTTCCAGTCATTCCCTGTAATCCATCCCCCCTCAAATCAATATTAGTGTTCGTTCTTGACCTACCTACTGGGTGCTTTCCCTCTGGAAATCTTGCAAGTATTTTCCACGTTCTCTTTCATTCCCTATTCGTGCCAAATGTCCTGTCAATTGCAATATTGAGGCTTTTGTTTTACCTGGTTTTCCATAAAGATCACTTCTGTGTAGTTGTCTGCATTCACCTGGCTGTGCCTTTTCGGTCCTGATAATTTCCTAAGCACTTTATAAGTACTCATATACTTGTGCTTTCATCCTCTCTTAAAATAAGGGATTTTGATTAGCGTCCATATAATAACTAGTAAAATAACTTATCTTAATAACAATAGCTTAATAATAATCTTCTTCTTGTAAGCCCATGTTTTCCCTTTACAGAGATTTAGGCGCTCTCCCCCTACAGGGAAGAATTTGAACCATACTAATTTAGTTACACTTGTTTCCGTATAGATGTCATTTTGAGTGGTCCGTGGTCAGCGTTCCGCCTCATACTGACATCTAGGAAACCAAGGTAGTACAAGGACGGGAAAATTCGATAAATTTTGTTTAGAGGCCTTTTCATTCAGGCTTAAGGGTTTTTTACGAGCCTGAAAATCTTCAGACTCAGAACCCACGGTTTAAAGTCCGTCCCGGAGGACTTGCTCCTTGGATTTTTCCGTCCTAAAAAATCCATCGACCCCGGCCGGGGTTGAACCCGCGACCCTCGGGACCAGAGGCAAGGAGCATAACCACTAGTCACCGCGGCTGATCTTAATAATAATAATAATAATAATAATAATAATAATAATAATAATAATTTCAGTGAACTACATTATCTTTATGGTATACTAGATTATACAATAACAATTACCAGTAAGCCGTAAACTGAGATGGGAAGAATGTGTGACACAAATTGGACATGAAAGAGGAGCATGAAAAATTCTTGTAGGAAAACCAGAGGGAAATCGCCCAGTTAATAAGCCAAGATCGAGAAAGAACAATAACACTAACCGTGATCTCAGGACGATTAATTAATTACACAGTAAATAATTTTAAAAAGCAATAGCAGAGGATAGGGATGTAATCAGAGCTTCTATCCTCATATGAGAATGAAACTCCGGTGATAATAATAATAATAATAATAATAATAATAATAATAATAATAAAAGAATAATTGTTTATTTTTGTGACTTTTACAATATTGTACTTAAACATTGTGCACCGGATTTTCATTTATTTTTCTCCATTGTTTTCTATATGTATATCGTCTGCTTAAAGCCAGGTTGATTGTAACTTCTGTTTTTAAACATTTCAGAGAACTGAATATAGCTTTCGACATGACATGACATGGTTATGGAAGTAGTAAAACTTCCCAGATATTGACTCTCCTTCAGATCTCGTCGAGGAAACTTCCAGTTCTCCGGAAGCGTCCTCGACTGTTGGGAAGGGATATCAAATCTGTCTATTTTACCATCTTCTAGCTACTTTAGGACTTTCTTTCCCTCTTTAGCTCTTTTGATATGTTATTTCGTCGTTGATGATGATGAGTATCCAAAACAAATAACAAAATACAAACCTAAAGGCACTCGAGATGTGGGCAGACCTAGAAAGAGATGGGCTGAAGTCGGAACGGGTCAACAGACCTAATCCATGAATGCAGATGATGATGATGAGTGATTTTTCCTATCCCCAGCGCAGCAATCCTGAAATTGGCAGTTATTTACATGTGGCGGACCGCAGTGAAAACGAAATCATTCCTAACTGTTATCATGAGACATAGTTCTGTAATTCTACACACGTTTGAGTTGTTTCTTCTAGTTCCGTTCTCTTCTGTTTTACTTAAAATAATAAATAAATTAAACCAATTGATTGCCAAATTAAAGATTAATACTTCCCAATTCTCGGTAATATCAATTTTTTGAGGAAGCGGTTTTAACTTTTTGTAACACGAAATGTACAAGTTTATGTGTGTAATTGATATAGAAAAGTATTTAAAACATCATGGATGAAAAAAAAAAAATTTTAAGTGGAGTTAGAACAATATGGTCCTAAACAAACTATTGGTTTAGCTTTCTTATAATATGCCAACACGGTTTTTGCTGGTATTTCCCCTTTACTAGGAAACTTATGTAAAAGTAACATAACAACGAACGATCGTTTCCTTCCGGCTAGGTTATGTGTGTGGGTTCGTAAAATAGTTTTCTGAGAAAAACAATATAGGCACTTTTCCGCGAAGAAAACTTTATATAACATTCAGTATAAAATCTGATAAGTGGATATTCCAGTGAAACGAAATGTTCCCTACTGATCAAGACATGTTGATCAGAGGTTATTTGGGACAATCACTTTGTTATTTGAATTACACTGGTCAACATGGGTTTTGTCTCATGAGTACCAATAGTTGTACTTAATGCAGTTTTTTATCATGTTTTCAAATATGTATTCGGAATTTCTCCATCACCCACAGTTTTTTATTTCAATTTCAATTAATGGATTTAAATAATTATTTTTAATAAACTTTTTTCGTCCATTTGTCCATTGTAAAATAAAACCAAATGAGCTAATTCAAATGGTTTCAGCTATGGAAAAGAGATATCAAGGCAAATGGAATCCCAATATGCTGACCGATTATTGTTGGACCATCAAGAGGGATGCTCCACAGGCGAAATATAGCAGAAAATAGTCATTTCTTACTTTCTAGGCGAGTCCGAATGTTCGAATATTGTGTAGTTACGAATGTAGAAAATATTAAAAGTGTTTGAAATTATAAATTCCTGTCTCTCGGACACCTTGCTTGATGGAGAAACCCCGATATCATATTTGAATTCAGGAAAAAAAAAATATTATCAGAATCACACATTTTTCTTTCTGAGACAAAAAAAGTTTCTTTTTTTTTTTTTGCTCAGTGTTATTACTATGCCAGTCGAAGAGTAGACTACGTGCTGACACCGGGTTTCACCTTCTCCCTTCTCTACACCATCATCCCTCAAACAACATTTACTACTACATAGGGTGTGACAGGCCTAGAAGGCCTCACATCCACATGTGTCATATACAAAGGTTGATAATCTTCCAAACAGTATAGGTGTGACATATGGTCAGCATATCTTGTCCCCCAGGCATTATAGCTGGTTTTCTCAAACTGGAGCCGCTCGCTACTTATTGCAGATATCTAAATTCCACACGATTCTGGATGGACTCCGGTCAACGCTTGCCAAAATTCAATGAGAAAATTTCTTTCCCTATGTGGACTCGAAGTAGTGCAAGTCCCATAGCTCTGCGCCAAGGCATAATGCTTTTAAATCTACTCTACTACGGCACGGGACCTCAGACACACACACATACTGCACTACAACACTTGAACATACACCCACACATCCTATATACTACCCTCTGTACACAATACATTTACACATCATCTACGTTAAGTGGTTTCCGAAGTAATGCGTACATTGAAATTAGATCACACTAATACTTTACATCATGTGTCTAATGAAAATCACATTTTGGTAAATTTAGGGTCTATTATTCATACTTGTACATATTTTTAAGGCAATGCATTATAATGAAACTGTAATGAAAACGAAGACCATGGCTTTTAGAGGAAGAGATCCAGTGAGATCCAAAATTATTTTAGAAAATCAAAGTATAGAACAGGTGTCTAGTTTCAAATATTTGGGCTATGATGTTGGCTGCAATGTGGAAAGAGATATTGACTCCAAAATAAATAAATTTCAGACGGTGTGTGGAACAATACAGAGAACATTCAAAAATAAAATTAGAAAAGAAACCAAGATAAAAATGTATAATGTTATGGCGGTTCCCACAATATTGTATGGATGTGTAACTTGAGCCCCAATGAAAAAACAGAAGGATAGAATACAGACGGCGGAGATGAGGTTCCTAAGATAAGTAAAAGGATGTACAAGACTTGATAGAATAAGAAATGAGGATATAAGAGAAGAATTGAAAGTACAGCCTTTATTGGATAAGGTCACGAATTACAGACAGAAATGGATTGTTCATATGGATGGAATGAGTAAGGAGAGATATCCATTGTTAGCAAGAAATTATCAAGCAAGAGGAAGACGTGATGTTGGAAGACCTAGAAGACGTTGGGCTGATGCATTATGAAGTCGGAACGGGCAATTGCCTAATCCCTGGAGTGATGATGATATTGATGTTATAGTTCAAGTCATGCCAGATTCTGAAGAAAAAATAATAAAACATGTCAAGAGTGACTGCAGCTGCAGCTTTTTCAATTCCCATTTGAAGTTCACGTAAATCACGTGGTAGACGTGGATGTAAACATTGTCCTTTATGTAAACCCACAAAAAAAAATCACATGATATTAAATCTGGAGATCATGGAGACTATTTAATAATATCATTATCAAGAAGTCCTGTCCGTCCTATCCAACATTCTAGAAGCAAAACTGACAGGGATAGTGAGGCTGTGCTCCATCTTGCTGGAAAAATAATTATCTGAATTCCCATTCATTTGTGACATTTACCAAAGTTCGATCATGTCAGAGTAAGGTATGCCATCGGTAGTTTCAGTCACAAAGAAAAATGGTCTCTGAAACTTGTGCTGTGACACGGTGCAGAAAATATTCAGCTTGCATGGATTTTGTTCATTCTCATAGATCGTACGTGGATTAAACACATTCGAGCAAGTCTAAATTTTTAGGAATTCCGAATTCCAACATACATTTAAACTACATTTAAAAATATATCCAATAGTTTTAAATACTATAGTAGTTATAAATACATCCACAAATAAATTCTGATTTATCACATAACTCACGGCTTTCAGCAAATAAAACACTATTGAGCAGCATGCAGTTCCAAATTTCATCTGGTAGTGAATTCCAATAACGGGTGAGTGAGATGGTGAAAGAAGATTAATAATGATATATACTATGATACGTCCATCGCGGTGGTCTCGAGGTAGCGTGCTGCCTTGTCAAGTAGTGGGCCCGGGTTCCATTCCCGGTCGGGACAGGCTCCTGGGTGAGGTTTTTTCGGGGTTTTTCCTCACCTGTAAGACAAATGTCAGGAAGCTTAGAGCCCAACGGTCCCCGAAAATCATCCGGCCATCATATTCATCATTATCATCATCATCCTTCACCGGTGTGGAAAGCAACGGGAAACTAAACTACCACACCTGTAAATCCCTAGTAAAGGTGCATATGAAAATGCTATGATTGCAGTGAAAGACCTGCCCTCGGGCAGAATTACTATGGAATAGAATTCTATGATATAGTATGGTTTATATTTCATTGACCTGGATCTAGCGTGACGTAAAAGATGACTGATATATGCTGTTAGAGATACGATTAATTTAGAATAAAACGGTAAGACATACAATACTCTGCTGTCAACGAGCCAAATCCAAGACTTTAGCCAAGATAATAGTATATTTTAAATCGCGACATTAATTATTTTAGATGCTAAATGGATTTTAGAAATGATCTACTTCATTTGTTTTAATTTATCAAAATAGAACACACACAAATCCTAGTTTTGGTGGGAATGTGTTGTATTATTGTTGTTATGCTTATAAATTAGTATTCAGAAAGCGATTTATTTTGTTTCCAAATTTGTCTCGACAATAAGGAGACTTACAAGAATAATAATGTATTTCTAAAATCATGTAAAGGAGACACACGTCTGAATATTTACCTTGACTTTTTACATGTTTCTTTAAAAATGTCCGCAAGACAATTTAAGAGCATAATTTGTTTAACGCAATGAAAGATGCTTTGTTTCCCGACCTTGTTACTCTTTCAATACGAGTGTTAGGCAGTGTACTAACATATTCCCTATAGCATCTAATTAAATAATAATAGTCTATTTATTTTTCACAGAAAGTAACTTGAACGTGTATTGTCTCCCTCTATAAGTCTGCCATTGATGTGTTGAACTAGATAACAAAAATTTTGGATCCCCCCCCCCCACCTTCTAGCAAATTTCGAGGAAATCTTTGCTATTGAGGTTGTTCTTATGAAATTATGTTTGATTTTTTTTCTACAAATCTCCATCGATCCTACTTATTAGATATCGAATATGATCATGGCATCCTACTTAGTGACCGCGTATTTTTTTTTTGGAACCAAACTCGGCATAATCAATACCAATTAAGAAAAGTAATGACGACCTTGTTGTTGTTTTTTTTTAATTCTGTGAACAGTAAAAACCATGCATTATCCATGTTTCTCGGACAGAAAGAGTTTACCATAAAAATCGGACTATTCACAAGGGGTTTACCAGATTTTAAAAGTTAATGATCGATTTTTCGCCACTAGACTTGGAATAAAAAGTGAAAGATTTTCTCAAAAATCAGCGAAATCCGTGTACTTAAATGTTAACATTTAAAAAATTGGTACCCGAGTTCTCAGTCGTCCCCAACTATATGAAATGTTGTAATTATTCTGGAGGCCTTTCGGAAACACGTTCCATTTTCTGCGTATGAAATGGAAGTAACTGTTTCTTGTCAGAATTTTGTGAAGAGGGTTCAGGTCGCTGGGTGTGTTATCATTAAATAAATATACGTTCTTGGAGTATTTTAATACTTCGATTTCTTCAAGGATATTAATTCTCGATTTGTCTTTGTGAATTATTGATAAACACATCGCTTATAGTATTGAATTGATGACCTGTTTCTATTACATGTTTGGAAAAACTTGGATTTACTCTCATTATATCTAAAGTCCTTGAAATGTTCATTATTAAATGTTTTTGTTGTTCTGCCATTATAATTTTTTTCATAGCTATTGTTAAAATCTCAGGTACCATTTTTAATTTAACTTTGTCGTAGTGACCTCAACAGTAACCTATTTCTTAATGAATTTTAAAACTATTGGCCATATAATTATACTATAATTTATATTACAATGACAATTATATATATATATATATATATATATATAAAGTCCACCGCTGTGGTTTGAGGTAGCGTCCTGCCTTGTCACGCAGCGGGCCCGGGTTCGATCCCCGGTCGGGGCAGTTTTTCTGGGTGAGGTTTTTATCGGGGTTTTTCCTCACCTATAAGACAAATGTCAGGAAAACTTTAAAGCCCAAACGGTCCCCGAAATCATATGGCCATCATCATCCTTCACCGATGTGGAAAGCAATGGGAAGCTACCACACCTACAATTCCCTAGTAAAGCTGCAAGCATAGAATGAAAATGCTATGATTGCAGTGAAAGACCCTGCCTCCGGGCAGAATTACTATGGATGGATATATATAATCAAGTTAGTTATACGTTGACAAAATACCATGTTACGTTTTGTCAGACACAACCTACGATAGAATATGTTGAAGATATAATCACGCTGTTTTCGTGCTTCCGTTAGGTTTGTAGATTGTATAAAATGAATTATATTCCTTCTTACTGTCTCTCTCACCGGAAACCGGAGATTCATGGTCGCGAGGACGTAAGCTTTCCACATATCCTTATTTTGAAGAAATATTTTTCAATCATTCCCTGTATAATATTCACCTCCCTCAAATCATACTTGATGTTATTATTTCCCATACCGCTAATGGCATACCTACTGGGCGCTTTCTTTCTGGTTTTTCGTACAAGACATTGTCATGCCCCTCTTCCATTTCCCATTCATGCTATATGTTCTGTCCATCCCAAACCTTCATTATTCTTCTTACATCACGTTTTCCATGAAGATCATGTAACTCTCGGTTATGTAGTTTTTTTGTTCACCTATTATTAAGATAGTGCAGTGACTGGGTGAGGCGGTTATAATATGTAACATGCGTGGTCCTGGGATCGACTTAGCGTCTAAAAAATACGTACTAGATATATGTTCTGGGGGTAAAAAAAAAAGCCACGTAGGGATGACAACCAGGATGACATTTGGTGCCGATTGTTAACCTCCAACTATACCAAGGGACACCTAAGGCCTATAGTAGGATTACTTTACCTTTACAGTGAACTGCAATACTTGCCAGAACAGTCGATACACGATAGTTGGCGCAAAAAAAATTGTATTTAAATTACTAACTTGTTTATTTAAAACAAGGTTTGTAACAGCTGGAGATTGCTGTGGATCAGCGGAGCACCCTTTGGGAATCGCAGTATTATAGTATGTTTTTTCTAAGGAAAGAAAGATCCCGCCACTATTTTCAAACTGTACCATCGCCTCTTCTAAAGCCGAGTTTGTGGTATAGGACATTTTACAACTAATTGGATTCTAGATTCAGATGATTACGTTTAAGGTTATAATATCCATGCACAAAACTATATATAAACTACAGCTTATAAGGAAAACAAGAAATAGTTCAACATGTAATTTATTAACGCCTATAGGCCTACATAATTAAAAATGTACTCTACAAGAGCAGGTACCTTGATCATGGGGTAAACAGCGATCACTCACTCTGTAGACAAGGCTACTAAAACACTACCATCCCTCCTTAAACATCATTGACATTCCCTCTCTCCGTGTCGGAACGGGTTGGCGGGATACTTTCTTTCTTAGAAAAAATAAACTATAGTAAGCGCGACTGCTGGCACATACGGGGTGAATCATAAATATGGCTATACGTTTGATCGCGTTGTGTGATGAAAATATTACCATTACAGGAAATATGAAATTACCGTTGAAAAGGCAATTATTCAAATTACAAAAATGGAATGAAACAAAACAGTGTAGAACTTACGTCATTAGTCAAAATGGCGTTGAATATGCAACAGCAAATTGCAATTGCTGCATGGGCAATAACGTATGCTAATGATCGTGAGGTCGCAAGACGGGCAAGACGTGAGTTTAACGTAGCATTGCAGCCGTCGACTGTGGGGAAGTGGAGAAAACGACTGCTGGAAACGGGAAGGATGCAGAAAATTAAACCTCCTGGAAGGCCTCCCATTAGCACGGATGCAGAAACAATGAAGATAATTGTGGAGGCGTTCGACGCTAGCCCACAAAAATCAAATCGCCAAGCTGCACGTGAGCAGTGATTTGTTTTGTTTTGTTCTATTGTTGTAATTTAAAGGATTCCCTTTCCAATGATAACATCATATTTCCTTTAATAATAATATTTTCGTCACAAAATGCAATCAAACGTATAGCCATATTTCTGAATCACTCTGTATTTTATCAATATTCAAGAAAATAAGTAATACTAAATTGCATTAATAGTATTAAGACCATCCACTGCAGAACTTCTTTAGTAATCCTCAACTTAAATGTTGGTTAATTTCTAATATGCTGGATCTAACATTGAAGTCATTAGCAGTCAATGTCTAAAATATTCGTCGTCTCAAAATAACAATACTTGTGTTTCTGAATTATAAATCTACCATCTACAGCTCGGCTCGTGCCCGTGTGAGACCCGAGGGGAGGATTTGGGACATGTAAATATACTTACAGAGAAATAGCTTACGTAATAGTGTAAACTAAGAGATTAGGAAAGAGAGAGTGATTATTATTATTTATGGTCTCGGGGTAATGTCGTTTCGCCACAGGTATCAGGACAGGGTTCGATCCCCAGACGTGACACGTTTCCTGGGTGAGGTTTCTTTCGAGTTTTCCTCACCTGTTAGACAAATATCGGAAAATGTTAAGGGACAATTAGTCCCCGAAAATGATTCGGCCATCATAATCATCCTATCACAGTCATCTTGTTTAGTACGATTAATGTGTACTGGTACTTTTAAAATCCATGGCGAAACACCGTTGTGGTCACTATGTCATATTTATAATATAAAAATAGAGTACCTGAGATCTCACCCAGTGACGTCAACCCGCTCTACAGAATTCTCACGAACAACCAGTACCAATTCACAAGCTGAAGATGAAGCATATGCTTCGAAAGTACTCCACACTCTACATCCAATGTTGAGGAAGACTTCGATCTCAGGTACTCTACGTTTATTATAAATAACGTGTCTTGTCTTAAATATTCAAATTGTTTCGGAGATGACCGCGTATTGAGTGATACCTCATTCGAAGAGATCCTTGATATCCTTATGTACTCAAAAAAGTATCTGTGTGGCTCAAAATTTAAACATTTTCCCCTGATAGGTCGTGTCATTATAAGGCCCGTGTGGCACGGGAAACGTAAAATGATATAAAAAGGAGAGGTTCAACTAAGAATAAAGAGGAAAGAAAGATGATAATTATTATTGTTATCATCATTATGAACATTAGAATGATTCTTAGTCCCTCGCCTGCTTAAATCTGCGTATATTAGTCCAATTCTCAGACGCGTCACTTCAGAAACAACTTGAAAAGACGGTCAATTAAACTAAATAAAAAAAGTGGGAGTAGTTTCTTTTCGTGTCGGTAAATCTTTGCTCTTAATATTATCTTTCTATTCAACCCAGAACCACATTTTCCAAGGCTTTACAAAACCGAACACACGAAAATTCTTAGTCTGTCTCACTCGTGTTTTCTCTTTCTTCCAACCTTTTTAAAATACAAATCTGTTTCTTTTGAATTAAACAAAGAGAGTTTTTCAAGGTTCCGAAGAAGCCCCTCCTTAATGTAATGTTTCTTTGTGGTGCTCCGTTTAAAAGACTTTTGTTACGAACACAGTTAATAATATCAATGATTATTCTGATGTTACGTTATCCAGGTGGTATCAGACCAGGAGCAAAATCAACTAACTCCCGTATTACCTAGTTGTCTAACTTAATTCTTAATTCGTACCATATAATTCAATTTACTCTAGGTGCAGCATTCAGTAAGATATTACTACGACTATTTAACTCATGCCCCAAATGGGAGTCAATGACCAATCACGTTTCAATGAATTTTGTTTTACAACCAATCACAGTCGTGTTTCACCTCGATAATTATCGAATTTTGATTACCAAAATAAAGAGAGCTCCTTCTTGTTTCATTTTTTCTCCACTAGGGTGCATTCTTACAATATTACGATCCTAATTGGCAATAAATAGTATGATCAAGTTGCAGTGATGAACAAATGAAACATAACCAAACATTTCTCATTTGTTTTCAAATATCGCCGTTTACATTAAATATATAAATGTTTTTAAAAAACTACATTTAATTAATGATTTGTGAGTAAACAGCTTCGTTTTATTCGTTAAATAGTCCTATCAAATGCACTCTTCCTTTCCAAATTCTCTAGATAATTTGAAAAGCACTCCTGGTATTACTTATGAAGATATTTTATCAAATAATTTGTACTTGTTTTTATTTCGTCTTAAATTTTGTACAATAGGATTCTACTAGTAACGTGCAAGTAGATATATAATTGTAATTGTCTATTAATGTATTAGAAGGTTCCGGGATATAAAGCCGTGGTCCATGATTGGTGTTTCTCCCAGATGTTAACCCTCGACTATAGAGGGCGTGTTCTTCTAGATAGGAACACCATCATGAACTCGATACTGAAGATGCCCTCTAGGTGTCTTCCCATCTAGAAGACCTCGCCACTGAAGATGCCCTTCGTAGTCGAGCGAGAAACGTCTGGAAGAAACACTAGTTAAGGGCCACGGCCTTATAGCCCAGAATTTTCTAATACCATGACTACTGGCCGTGAAAGCCTGCATTCTATTGTTTTTCCTTGCTGTTATATGGATGCTAAACACAATCTATTAATTTACGAGAGGAGAAAGGATTATGAGTATTTGAGAAAAAAAGTTCTTTGGAAAGGTTTTGGAATAATGAAGAGACAAGGGAATGGAGAAAACTACATAAGAATGAGCAACACGATCTTTATGGGAAATTAGACATAATAAGAGCAGTAAGTATCTTTCGATAGATAGGACAGCTGGCATGAATTGGAATGAAATAAGTGCATGGAAACTTTTTGTAGGAAAAGAAGAGTGAAATCCCCAGAAGATGTGCTAACAATGAGATGAGAGAATAATATTAACCATGGATTGAAGGTGGTGAAAAATATAGAGAACAATTAAATTGCATAGCATTAGCTCAGAATAGAGATATATTTTCGCGCGGCCATAAACTTCCGGTTTCTATTGGGTGAGTGAGTTAGTTATTTATTAGATAGTTAGGGATTTATGGAGAGCATATCTCCTCGCGGCCATGAACTTCCAGGTTTGATAGTGCCAGTGAGTTAATTAATTACTTAATTATGTATTAAGAGCATATGTCTGCACGTCCATGAATTTCCGGATTCGATAGTGCCAGTGAGTTAGTTAGGCATGTGTGGTGAACTTTTTTCGCGCGGCCATGAATCTTCTAGTTTCAATAGTGCAATTGATTTAGTTAGCTATAAATCATTTGACACTGTTTGACTAATAACCTTCTGTTATAGGCTATTCTAGAAAACCAAAATATTTCCAAAAGTAAAATTAATTTAATAATAATAGTAATAAATGTAATAATAAGTAAAGTAAAGTGATCCCACAACAGGCCCGGAGGCCCTTGGGGTAGTAGGAAGTTAAGGCTCCCACTTTTTCTAGACAATCGGCACTTTACGTCAGCCGGGTTGTGAGCCCTGCGTGATGGCCGCCTTTACCCCCAGAACAAGCGTCTGGTACTCATTTCCGTTAGAGGCTGAGTCTACCCCAGGGCCATAGTGCCGCCAGAGGGTTTGGGTCAGTTTAAAAATCCTGACCCCAACGGGACTTGAACCCTCGACCCTCCGGCTTGTAGCTCAGTGCCTTAACCACTACGCTACGGCGTGCCCCATGTAATAATAATAATAATAATAATAATAATAATAATAATAATAATAATAATAATAATAATAATAATAATAGTAATGACGATGATAATGTAAATATAATGATAGAAGAGGAAAAATTAAAAACCAAGTAATTAGAGAGATTATAAAAGTTGATAATATTTTGTAGATGATTGAGAACGAAAACTGAGATGGTTTGGAAATGAAATAAAGATGGGAAAAGTAGAATTCCGAAAATGAACGTAGAATGTAATGCCGGAGCCAAAAATAAGATGAGGAAAACTACGAAAGGTGGACGGAGGCAGGAAGAGTATGAACAGGAAGAAGTTGGTCAAGAAAGAAATTTGTAGAGAAATAAAATTGCCTTGGGTTAAAGGAAATACAGTCTACTGAATTGTATAAATCATCATGATCATACATTCACGAATTTAGGCCATTTGTTGACCTGTTTCGGCCTCAAGAGAAACACCATCCAGAAGTCTTTTGAGTGGACGTCCTGGTCTTCTCCTGCCTGCAGGTTGATATTTTAACATTTGTTTGGGTATCCTGTGATCTTCCATTCGATGAACATGTTGCATCTCCTACCCAATTCTCATCCTCACCTTCTCATGGTACAATCCGTTTTCACAAATAAGGCTCTGAGGACCGAGTCACGGCGGTATAACCGTTACATCGGGTACTGAGTAAATGCGGTATCCTAACGTCTGTCCAGAGACTAAAAGGTAGCAGCCCTACCACTGGACTACTTAGCGTCGGGCCAGTAACCCGTCCTAAGGAACTTCAACACTACTTGCAAGTCTCAACATGAAGAAATCCAGACGGAATTGTATTGTATAAATTAATAAATTAATGCTAATGCTAATAGTTATAATAATTATAGTAAAAGTAATAATTATGATTAGAATAGTGACGATGTTCATTATAGTGTCATTTTATTTAGTAGCACTACCGCAATTAAATATAAAGTAGTTATTGTTGAAATCCAAATATGGACATGAAATGACCGACAAAATTTGTACAGAGGCCTCTTTCTTCTGGTTTGGGTACTTTTACGCATCGTAAAGCTATGGCACGGAACCCATGGCTTTACTTCTCTTCCTAACAAATCCTTACTCAGTATTTTTACATACTGAAAAATCAATAAACCAATAGAATAAGTAGTAACATATAACTTCCTAGGTTGCGAAATATCATACACAGCAGAAACAGATATAAATAACGAAATAAATAAGTTTAATTATGTAACAGGTACACTAAAAAGAACTTTGAAAAATACAGCCAGGAAAGACTCTATAATGAAATTATACAAGACAATGGCAGTGCCTATTATTACTTATGGATCCGAAACATGGACAGTGACAACACAACAATCTGCCAGGATACAAGCTGCTGAAATGAGATTCCTTAGGCCAATAGCAGGATATCAAAGAACAGACAAAAAATACAACACAGAAATAAGACATCAACTAATAGTAGAGGAATTAAACTCAACAATAGAGAAATACAGAACAAACTGGAAAGAACACTTGGCAAGGATGACTGAGAATAGAATACCAAAAGCAGCATACAGCTATTCACCACGAGAAAGAATAAGTCTGGGAAGACCAAAGAAAAGATGGAAAGAGCAGCAATTTTGAGCCGGAACAGGTTAGTAAATAAGCCTAAACCGTGAAGAAGATGAAAAATCAATTGGCCCTGGCTCGGTTTGAACCCAAACCTGGAACCAATAATGCTCCAGAACCGAGATTGTACATGTATCTTCATGTACATGAATGTTAATTTAAAATGAAATATCATCATCATCATCACTCCAGGGATTAGGCAATTGCCCGTTCCGACTTCATAATGCATCAGCCCAACGTCTTCTAGGTCTTCCAACATCACGTCTTTCTCTTGCTTGATAATATCCGGCTGATTTCCATGAAGCTTCTCAGTAAGATAAATGTCTCCTGGAAGCGTTACGAGCGCTTCGCAGGACAAGGATGGTGGAAGGGCTGCTTCCTCTGAGCCTCCACCCCCCAAGAGAGGGCTGCTTCTTCCGCTGTTCAAGCCCTACAAGTTTAGCTGTGCTATTCCTTGTCGCCCTGTTGACCGTTGAAGACTTGACGAAGATGTGGCCGCCCAATATGGATACAGACGCCATTCCCTCGTTGTGAGCTATACTTAGTTCCCCTCGCCTCTTACCCACCAGCAAGATTAACCTAAGTCAATCTTCCCCAGTAGGGTTGTCTGGTTCATCGGGTACTAAGCCCCTCCACCACGTCAAGGTGATAGCTCCTGGGGGGGAATGAAATATCAAAAGATAATTATGGATGAAATATATTATGGATTTTGGTAATAAAATTTATACACAGCATTTGCCTTGACAATTGAGGAAAACCACGAAAAAATCAGTTAACTTAGTCGACACCGGGATTTGAAATAGAGATCTCGCGAATACAATTCTCGAATGTTATAATCTGAGCGTTTGGTAAACTGTACTTTGTTTGATTGTAGAATTAAAAACATTTATGTGACATAAAATTAAAAGGTTTCGTTCTCTCGTGGAAAGTTATCGCGTTATATCGCCCTCGCTGTTAATAAAACGCTCTCTGCCCTCATTAAATATATATCGTAAATTAATGTTGTTATAGGAAGTAAAAAGTAGACTGTAACAATCTATTGAAGTGTAGATAAATTTTCTTTTTTGTTTCTTTGTTTTTTTTTCCCCGTCCTTCCTTCATGTATGTAACTTTTTATTTTTTTAATTCTAAACCCTCATTTTAATTTTGTGTAGATAAATTATATGTTATCTATTTCGATAAAAATCAATGTCTAGGAACTAAATCGTTACAATTCTCTTTACTTTTAGTTTGTCATCCGTTTTAATTATTTTTTTAGTATAGGCCTATTTCGATATCAATGGTGTTTTAACTCCTTGGCTTGACCTACTGGCCTCACATCTACATGTGTTATTCACAGATAGTCGATCATCCAACCAGTGTAGGGGTGAGATGTGGTCAGCATGTCGTGTCCCCCAGCCGTTACAGTTGGGTTTCTCAACCTGATAACCTCATAAGAGAAGTCCCAAATGCGAATTCTGGTTAGGCCAAATGTTATATTAACTAAATGTTTATTCCATTCTCTCTAATACCGATTAAGATGACTACATTTTTACATTGTTTATATTTGTATCTTGTTAATTCACTGATTTACTTTCATCAACATACTCTCATTCTATAGCAAGTTTATATATATATTTATTTATTTATTTAATATCTTGCCCTTGACTGAGAGTGTCTACATGAAGGTACATAAAAATTTGCTAGATTTGTATATCCATCCATCCATAATAATTCTGCCCGCGGGCAGGTCTTTCACTGCAATCATAGCATTTTCATGCTATGCTTTGCAGCGTTATCAGGGAATCGTAGGTGTGATAGCTTCCCGTTGCTTTCCACACCGGTGAAGGATGATGATAATGATAAGGATGATGATGGCCATATGATTTCGGGGACCGTTTGGGCCTTAAAGTTTTCCTGATATTTGTCTTACAGGTGAGGAAAAACCCCGATAAAAACCTCACCCAGAAAAACTGTCCCGACCGGGGATCGAACCCGGGCCCGCTGAGTGACAAGGCAGCACGCTACCTCGAGACCACAGTGGTGGACTGATTTGAATATATACACTGTAAATGTAAATGCATTACCTTAAAAGGTTCCAAAGAAAATGGGACGTGAGAGTGGTTAATTTAACATTATCGGGATATTTGCAGTTACTACAAATTGTGGTTAACATAAATTACATAGGCCTAATTTTATAAACCAGCTAGCTAATACCCGGCGTGCGCTACTACGCCTAAATAAATTAAATGTGTTTATGTTTAATTGAATAAACAAAGTGGGACTATAAAAGAAAGGAGGAAATTATGGAAGAGTTGGATGTAAAACCCATTCTCCATCATATACAAAAGTGCCAGAACAACTGGAAAGCTCATCTTCAACGAATGCCATCTCACATAATTCCAAAATCTATGCTTCGTTACTGCCCCCAAGGCAAAAGATCGCTGGGACGTCCAAAAAAGCGCTGGATGGAAAAATTCATCTTTGAGACCGTAACAGGCCACATGGATGATCATGATGTTTAGTTAAATAAGTAAAAATAAAAATAATTATACATTTATATCGTAATTATTTTTAAATACCCCGTGCTGATTATCCGGCGTTGACCGGGAATCTACTTATCCCGATCTTCTTGGCATCAATGAGCTCAAAGATAAGAATGGTTATTATGAGTTATCCGTAAAAGATAGACATATGCTATCGCGGACTTCTTTGTAGATTTCTCTTTAAATATTTAATTCTGTACATTAATTTGGTATAAATTGTGTGGTTTAGGCAGCATAAGCCATTTACGCGTCCAATAAGTTCCGAAAAACACGTTTTTCACTACGAACGGTGATTTTTAGAGGTGAAGCGGTTGAGTATTACAACTCTCTTATAGCCTAAAACCATCCCGGGAAACACCTGAACATTTTACAAAAAGCCCCATCACAATCGACAGCCCATAAAAGACAGACGGACGTACATTCGGTTTTATATGTATAGATTAGTGTTTACCCTTTTACAAATCAATGGGTGAATTGTTCATGCACTGTTTATTGATACATATAAGCGATTTCAGTTCTGAATTTATCAAAATCTGATTACTGTACTCTGACTTAATTTTCATAACGGAATTATATAACTTTGAGCCGAAATTACTTCTACGACTGAAGCATTGAGTTTCGTGATATTTCGGTTCAATGTAAGTCTTATATGAATTCTGTCCTGTGTTGTGTTTATGTGGACTGTTTAACTCATGCCCCAAATGGGAGTCAATGACCAATCACATTTCAATGATTTTTTAATTACAACCAATCACAGTCGTGTTTCGCCTAGAATTTACCAACTAAAGTTTATCATAGTAATGAAAGCACCTCCTTTTTAACGTTCTGAATTGGTCATAGCATTATTTTGCAGTGATTGACTCTGTAAGAAATACGGCTACCAGATTGTGTGTATATAGTGCATGAATGTCAACACATGGCGCATGCGGGAGTTAATATAAAAACATTTGTAGCAATTGATTATACCAAAAAAACACTATTTGCACTTTCTTAAATGTATTTTTCCAGAAATGTATTTTTCCAGAAAAATATAATTGTCATATTTACATCATAGGACATCAGAAATGAATTAATATACAATTTGATGTGTTTCATTTTTTTCTCCACTAGGGTGCATTCTTACAATGTCGCGTTCCTTTGGCAATAAATAATATGATCTGGTTGCAGTGATGAACAAAAGAAGCAAATGAAGCGTACCAATCGTTTCTCATTTATTTTCAAACATCGCCGTTTACATTAAATATATAAATATTTTAAAATAACTATATTAACTTCGTGAGTCGTGTATTTATCGATAATTTGGAAATCATTCATGGCATTACTTATGATAAATTTGTAATGATTATATTTTCGTGGTGACAGCCTAGATCAGTATAACATGTGTATACATGTGTTGTACGTTGTGAACGAATATTTACCTTAGAATAAGATGTTCGAATCCTTTAGATTGTCTCTCTTAGTATAAGACACAAAATTTCTCACTCTTTGAGTACTACTTTGAGTATTACAGTTGCCTGATAGATTCTTTGCGAAAGCAGGGAATTCCTGCATGAAGTCGGTATTTAATTTCTTTATATTTTATCTGTAACATTAACTCCCATAATGAAAGCGGGAGATTATAAAATAAACAAGTTTCTTTTTATTCAATGTCCCAGGTTGTCATTTCGACATTTCTGGTGTTCTCTCCTGGCATTGGCTTAATTGTAACTCACTTCACCACTTCGCCTAGAAGGCGAAATTACGTTACCCCGATGATATGATGGGTGATAAATGATAATAACGCGCCAGGAGATTTCTTAACCTAAATTCCAGACCATGGGCAACAACAGGAAAGATTCCTATGGTTTGACAAGGAATCGAACCGGGACCTAATGAACAGTACTCAGAAACGCTGACCACTAACCCATGAGACTGAAGTTATTTCTTGAGATCTTAGTCGTTCTTCAACAAAGTAAATTTTCAGTTAAAAAACTTTGTTGGCCTTTCTGAACATGTTCCATCATCAGCTGTTCAAAAGGCTTTTAAACAGGTGATGATGGAACATGTTCCGAAATGCCTACGAAGTTTTGAATTTAATTTTTACTTTGTTGAGGACGACTGAGATCTCAAGTGCATATGGTTTTTACTTTTTTTTACACTCTGATAATGGATCATATCTACGAAACTCATAACTGAATTTTACTTTGTTTAGGACTACGAAAATCTCAACCCATTTATTATTGTCTTTTTAACTGCTAATGATGGAACATGGGCAGATTATAAACTAGAATCGTACTTATTTGAGGGCGACTGAGTTCTCA
The DNA here is from genome assembly GCA_030220185.1 of Diploptera punctata. Classification (NCBI taxonomy): domain Eukaryota; kingdom Metazoa; phylum Arthropoda; class Insecta; order Blattodea; family Blaberidae; genus Diploptera; species Diploptera punctata. The sequence continues at coordinate 1,132,382 of JASPKZ010007370.1, read as the reverse complement.
GATACATATATTTTTATTCCAATATTTTATATAGAAATATCGTCTACTGCTGTGGTCTCGGGGTAGCGTCGCTGACTCGTATGTAGCGGGCCGGGTTCGATTGCCGATAGGGACAAGTTTCCTGGGTGATTTTTTTCGGGGATTTTCCTCATCCCTAAAACAAATGTCAAGAAACTTTAAGGTCTAAACGGTCCCGAAAATCATCATGCCATTATAATGACTATTTAACTCATGCCCCAAATGGGACTCAATGGCCAATCACGTTTCAATGATTTCTGTTTTACAACCAATCAGAGTCGTGTTTCACGAAATATTTATCAGTGTTATAATTACCATATTAAAGAAAGCTCCTCCTTTTTAATATTCTGAACAGGTCTGACCATTATTTTGCAGTGACTGAGCCCGTGAGAAATACGGCTACCAGATTATATATATATAGTGAATTAATGTCAACACATGCCGCATGCGGGAGTTAATATAAAAACATTTGTAGCAATTTATTATACCGCCAAAAAAAGAAACCACTGTTTGCACTTTCTTAAATGTATTTTTTCCCAGGTAACAATCCAGAAAAATATAATTGTCATATTTACATCATACGACATCAGAAATGAATTAATATACAGTTTGATGTGTTTAATTTTTTCTCCACTAGAGAGCATTCTTACAATATTGCGTTCCTTTGGCAATAAATAGTATGATCTGGTTGCAGTGATAAACAAAAGAAGCAGATGAAGAGTACGTATCGTTTCTCATTTGTTTTCAAACATAGCCGTTTACATTAAATGTATAAATATTTTAAAATAACTATAGTTAAATAATGATTTGTGAGTAAACAGCTTAATTTTATTCGTTAAATAGTCCTAACAAATTCCACTCTTGATTTCCAAATTCTCTAGATAAATTCACTCCTCACTTCGTGAGTCGTGAATTTATCGATCATTTGGAAATCACTCGTGGCATTACTTATGATAATTTATCATATTAGCTGCGTTTAGTATGAATGTATGTGTGAATGATATGTTTCATCTAAGAGAAGGTCCTGATATTGAGCTGATAATTCATTCATGGAGAAACTCCATGTCCTTGTGCGGTCAAAAAAGTATTTTTGCGCGATAGTGCGTTTTGTCGTACTTATATACAGCAATGGCGACCATGATTGAAAGTTCAACTTCCTACATTTCGGGGTTGCCAACCTAAATAACTATACTGTAATATTACATATTACAAACCTCGTGCAGGAAGTAAAACCACTGTCCTTTATGTTTACTGCGTACAATGTATATACAAAAAATATCCAAAAAGTAGTGTTAATACAGGGCAAGTCAAAATGTTGTGCAGGTTTTCAGAAATTTATTATGTGAAATGTAATGAACATATAATATCGTGAGACATATTGTATGAAAGGTAAACTCTCAAAGTTTAGTTGTCCACTTCTAAAGTTCCGCGTTCACCCGCAAGATGTCAACAGCAGAGCAGTAAAGGAAAATGGCGTTGACTGGGGATCAGAAGTCTTTCTGTGTGCTTGATTACCATGTAAACAACTCTGTGACTAGTGTTCAACGACATTTCCGTACCAGATACGATAAAGACCCGCCGGATGGGAGATCCATTCGTAAGTGGTACACACAATTTAGGGATTCAGGCTGTATCTGTAAACGAAAATCGACTGGCCGTCCGTCGACGAGTGAAGAGACAGTCGAACGCGTTCGCACATGCTTCGTGCGGAGTCCACAGAAATCCACCTACCGGGGAGCGACAGAACTTCAACTACCACAAAAAACTGTATGGCGGAAACGTTTACAGATGAAACCCTACCACTTGCAACTGGTTCAAGCCTTAAAACCCGCCGATTATGCTTTGCGAGCGTCCTTCTGTGTTGATTTTCTCGCATTAATGGAAGAGAATGAGTTCCATGAGAGGGTAGTTTACAGTGATGAAGCGACTTTCCACCTTTCAGGAAAAGTGAATAGACACAATGTAAGGATTTGGGGAACTGGTAACCCCCATGCAACTCTGGAACATCAACGCGATTCTCCGAAAGTGAATGTCTTTTGTGCCATTTCCCATGCAAAGGTTTATGGGCCCTTTTTCTTTCATGAACGTACTGTGAACGGACATGTTTTCCTTGATATGCTACAACAATGGCTCCTTCCGCAGCTTGAAGCGGATAGTCCAGATTTCATTCTGCAGTTGGATGGTGCCCCTCCACATTACCATGGCAGTGTTCGAGACCATTTGAATACGGCTTTACACACAACGCTGGATAGGCCGTGCATCTCAGGGTGATCAACAACTCATTCATTGGCCACCTCGTTCACCAGATCTAACCCCGTGTGATTTCTTCATGTGGGGTCTTGTAAAGGATCATGTTTACGTACCACCACTTCCAACAACACTGCATGAACTGCGTGCCCGCATCACAGCAGCCATTGCTGATATCGACCGCGGACTGCTACAGAAAGTTTGGCAGGAGATTGAATATCGGCTTGACATCTGTCGTGTAACAAAAGGCGCTCACATAGAACATCTGTGAATATTTAAAAAAAACTTTGAGAGTTTACCTTTCATACAATATGTCTCACAATATTATATGTTCATTACATTTCACATAATAAATTTCTGAAAACCTGCACAACATTTTGACTTGCCCTGTACAAAAGGCGCTCACATAGAACATCTGTGAATATTTAAAAAAAACTTTGAGAGTTTACCTTTCATACAATATGTCTCACAATATTATATGTTCATTACATTTCACATAATAAATTTCTGAAAACCTGCACAACATTTTGACTTGCCCTGTATACATTATACGAAACAAATCACTGCATTTTAAATGAACTGAACTGAACTTTACTTGAAACAATATAAAACAATAAATACGTACTTGCCGTCATTTTATGACTGATTGGTGTCACGGCCTGCTGTAGTCTTAACTAACAAACATTGCCCACACTGTTAACGTTAGTCAGTTGTTTATAATGAACGAAAATATTTCCAACAAATATTACATTTTACCATTATTTATTATTTTGAAAACACCATCGCGTAAAAAATAATGTACAACGCATGTTTGTGAAGTGTTTTACAGAATCTCGGAAATTAAAAACCTCGCTATCGCTCGGTTTTTAAACATTTCCTCGCTTCTGTAAAAACCACTTCCCAACGTCGCATCGTAATATATTATTATATGTTCCATAGTTAAACATTTCTCGTGTCACTTTAAGGCCCGGGTGGCGTGAGGCACGTAAAATTACCTATATGGTAGAGGTTAAACTGAGTTGATGGAACATATTAACCTCAACGATGGTTCATAATAACTTTAATAAAAGTACTGAATAATATATGGTTAGTTATGAAAGTTAGTAAAAATACAAAAAAAAATATATTGATAAGATTATCCAAATATGAAATATTCTCCGGGAATAGTAATATATTTCAAATGCGCAATATAAACCTAGTTTTTTGTTTGTTTCGATAACAGTTTGACCTTCAACGGTATCGATATGAAAGCATCGATTGACTTAAGTTATGATGGTTGGAAATAATGAGAGTCGATAATATGCGAGGCGCTGTAAAGATAAAAGTTCGTTTAACTAAGCAATGCCTTCGTATATACTTAACAAGCTCTTTAACCTATCTAACATACAACTAATTAACCAGTGAATTAATTAATTAACTAAGTAAAAATATATAACCTAGAATATTCAATTAATAAATCTGAATCACAAACTTTAGATCAACTCACCACACATTATGACCCGACGTTTTTGGTCAACAAATCCTAGAGAATAAGCTTTAAAAAAAAGGCTATCTCGCAGTCACTGCATAAACTAAGCGAATTCATCAGAAAATCGAATTTGTAGTATGATTTTGCTGGTTTACGGAATACATGTTAATTTTGTTAATACTTAAACTCAACTTCTAATGCCAGCTTATATAAATGTTTGACTGCAGTGAAAACAAATAATACATAACCATAAGTTATTGTTGTATAATTTGACAAAAATATAAATTATTTTTTCACTAGTTCATTTTTTTCATTGCGTTATTAAGAATATATAATAAATTAAATATTATATGATATATTGCTACTTAAGGGTTAATTAAATGTTATGATAAATGATTTCAATGCGACGAAGGCAAAAATGGCGGCTGATAAGGTGATAAGGAGATTTTTATAATTTCGGGTTTCAAGCAACCCCCCCCCCCACTTTCAAATTGTCGGGTTTGGCTGCTTTTTGGAGAATACCTTTCTCGTTTTACTTCAACCTTCGTTAAGAAAAATCGAAAATTGCGACATCTAGAGGGATTATTAACTTTTCGTTTCAGACAAACTCCTACTCTAACCGATTTTTCTAGTTAACGAATTCGACCTTATTTTTTTATTGCTATATGTCGAGATTGGTTCCGAAAAAACAAAAATTGCACCCTTGCGGTGTTAATATAGTAAAACTTGTTTAATCCGGAACGTGAATAATGCGTAAATGTGTCCAATGTGAACATATTTATTGGTCCCGGCAAATTAATAGTAATTTCACGTGCATTTATTTTGCATAAAACGGAATCTGCCCAACGCGAAAACGGAAGGATATTTCTACGCAATTCATGAAAGAAAATATTTATAAGGCGGAAAGATAGAGAAAAAATAAATTCGTTTCCATTTCATTGAATTCCCGTTAGGCGAATTAACAATAAATGATGATTCCTGATGCCCGCGCCGGATGAAGTAGAGTTTCTACCTGTAGGCCTATCTGGAAGTTTCTTTCGGCTTCACTGCACACCCGTTTTGCGAAATACAGGTTCGTTTAACAAATATTTGGCGTGTGACATCGGTCTTAAAAATAACCAGTGTACTGTAAAGTCTTATATTAAGTTGATATCTGAGACCGATTGGTACTTATCTTTCACAGGTAGCGTTCTGAATTTGCGTTACGGAATAAAGATGACTAAATCGTATGTATCATTGTCATTAAACGAAAAAGTGAAAGTGATTGAAGATAAAGAAAAACAAACTCTCAGTACGCGAAATAATGACTAAATTTAAATGTGGAAAAACCCAAGTTTATGGGATTTTAAAACACAATGAAAAAATAACGAATGAATGGAAGCAAGGAAATGATCAAATGAAGAGGAAAGCAAAAAATCTCAAAATTTCCGAACCGATACTCCAAAGTCGAGTTCAAGGTGTTGCTATATCCCTAGGGAATAACGATTTCAAGGCATCTTCAGGTTGGTTGTGGACAGTTTAAAAAGACGATACAATGTAGTGTGGAATGAAATTTGCGGGGAATCAAAAGATGTGGACGAAAGTATAGTTAGAGAGTGGAAACCGAAACTGCGTAGGCTACTTTAATTTCAGGATACACGCCCGAGAGACATTTTTAACGCTAACGAAATGGGACTGTTTTTTACGCACGTTACCGTCGAAGTCACTCGAACATAGGCCTACTAGACCCTATACTTAAATTTCCAACGGCAGCGGAACTACAATTAATCCAAGTACGTAAAAAGACATATACGGTGCTCTATAATCTAAGATTGTTTTATATATAATGCGAAATGTTGTCTAATGTGGGGAAAAAAATTGGTCGCATGCGATTCCGCTTTGAACAAGTTTAACTGTGTATGTTTATATATATATATATATATATATATATATATATATGGGGGCACGCCGTAGCGTAGTGGTTAAGGCACTGAGCTACAAGCCGGAGGGTCGAGGGTTCAAGTTCCGTTGGGGTCAGGATTTTTAAACTGACCCAAACCCTCTGGCGGCACTATGGCCCTGGGGTCGACTCAGCCTCTAACGGAAATGAGTACCAGACGCTTGTTCTGGGGGTAAAGGCGGCCGTCACGCAGGGCTGACATAAAGTGCCGATTGTCTAGAAAAAGTGGGAGCCCTAGCCTCCTACTACCCCAAGGGCCTCCGGGCCTGTTGTGGGATCACTTTACTTTTTTTTTACTTTATATATATATATATATATATATATATAGTGGGGCTTTCATCAAAATCAGACAAGTCCTAAACTTAATGAAAACGAATTATTAGCATTTTGGGTATAATTTCAGGGTAATTGATTTTAGGAAAAAGTTCATCACAAAGGGTACACGGATTTTTAAAAGTGTGAAAAAATTCAAGTCTGTCCGTGGATGGCTGGGTTGCTCAAAAGAGTGCCAGAGTGCAAAGCTGGAGATCCTGGTTTAAAATACCGGTTCAGGCATAAATGTTTTGACTACAGTATATATATATAACTAAAACACTGGCACTATATATATATATATATATAACTAAAACACTGGCACTATATATATATATATATATATATATATATATATATAAAGTCCACCGCTGTGGTCTCGAGGTAACGTGCTGCCTTGTCACGCAGAGGGCCCAGGTTCGATTCCCAGTCGGGACAGGCTCCTGGGCGAGGTTTTTTTCGGGGTTTTTCGTCATCTGTAAGATAAATGTCAGGACGCTTAGGGACCAACGGACCCCGAAAATCATCCGGCCATCATCATCATCCTTATCATTATCATCATCATCCTTCACCGGTGTGGAAAGCAACGAAAAGCTACCACACCTATAAAAATACTAAGATTGCAGTGAAAGACCTGCCCTCGGGCAGAATTATTATGGATGAATGGATATATATAAAATTAAGGTGCACAAGAGAAAAAAAACAGGAACATGAATAGAAGAGAGAAAGAAAGCTCATAACCAAAAAAATGAGGGACACATGGAGTCAAAGAAAACGCCTCTAAGTACTTTGCATAGTCCTACATGGGCTCATTCACAAAAAAAAATAATAATAATAATGTTAATAATAATAATAATAATAATAATAATAATAATAATAATAATAATAATAATAATAATAATAATAATGTAAAAATATCTAAATTTTAAGAGTTTTAGGGTTAATAAATTCTATTTTCAAGCCACAGTCCAAAAACATTCAAGACTAAAAGTGTATAAAACACTGGCTCTTCGAACTCTTTTGTATGGTAACGAAGCATAGACGTTGAAACAGAAACTTAGATCTGCTGAAATGGGATGCCTTCGGAGGACTGCAGGATAGACACTACTAGATCACAAAAAAATTAAGACATCTTAGAAGAATTACACATGGAACCTTTAGAAAACAAAATTTCTCATTATAAGTCAAGATGGATGCAACATGTTCATCGAATGGAAGATCTCAGGATACCCAAACAAATGTTAAGATATCAACCTGCACGAAGAAGAAGACCAGGACGTCCACTCAAAAGACTTCTGAATGGTGTTTCTCTTGAGGCCGAAACAGGTCAATAAATGGCCTAAATTAGTGAATGTACTATGATGATGATAATAATAATGTAAACATTTAAAGCATAAAGTTATATTGATATATGTTTCAATTAATTAACAAGCAATCCAGAAAGATTGTTAATAAAGTTCAGAGACACATGAACGTAAATTTTTATGTTGAAGTTTAAAACTCGATATGGGGGCTGTTTTCAGTAATTATAATAGGTAGATTAAGATGACTGTCAGCTAATAGGTATTTGAAAGGATGACTTGCAAGAAAAATACGTGCCTAAAATGGGGTTTACCAATTATTCCAATTAATTGCGGAAAATACTCTCATTCCCATTCAGTTTTTACTTTAATACCATTTCCTATTTTAATGCCTTTACTACATATTTTATGTCAATCTTTACATCATAGATGGGCAATCGCTGTTTCTCGACTCATCTTGAGTATCTATCAACATCGATCGAGTTACTGTACACTGAACAGTCAGAAGCAGTCTGTTACTGTACACTGAACAGTCAGAAGCAGTCTGTTACTGTACACTGAACAGTCAGAAGCAGTCTGTTTTATAATTATGTGTCACTCGATGGTTTAGTTTGAGTCGCAGGATGCCACCTGGGCTTTACATATTTCACCTCTTCTAGGCCTAATGGCATTAAACTAGCCATCTGCATATTGAAACTTACAGAAATCCATCCATAGTAATTCTGCCCGAAGGCAGGTCCTTCACTGCAATCATAGCATTTTCATGCTATGCTTGCAGCTTTACTAGGGAATTGTAGGTGTGGTAGCTTCCCGTTGCTTTCCACACCGGTGAAAGATGATGATGATGAAGATGATAATGATAAGGGTGATGATGATAATGATGGCCATACGAATTCGGGGACCGTTTGGGCCTTAAAGTTTTCCTGACATTTGTCTTACAGGTGAGGAAAAATCCCGATAAAAACCTCACCCAGAAAAACTGCCCCGACCGGAGATCGAACCCGGGCCCGCTGCGTGACAAGGCAGCACGCTACCTCGAGACCACAGCGGTGGACTGCTTACAGAAATAGTTATATAAAATTATTTTTGTGATCTTTTCGTTACTTTACAATTTTCGAATATATTCTTATAGGATTTGTACTTTTTAAATGTCTCAAGTAGATTTTAGTTTCATTTACATAACAGTAGTTGAAGGAAACTGTTCATCCTACATTAGTTTTCTGTACTTCAGTAAGGCACCAGTTGCGTTCTCATTGTTCAAAATTAAAATCATGGATTACAATTGACGAGTCCATCAAAGCTAATGGTATTAGACTATAGTTGAGATTTGACAAACATGTAACAAATATACAAGTTCCGTGAAATTCCAACTTCAACATATGAAATGCTCACCATAAAAAAATAAATAAAGTAACCTTTAGGCCTAAGGAAGTAACAAATACTTTTAACACATATGCATCTTTCACCTTCAAGTAACCGTATTTATGAAGATTTGTGCAGTGGGATGATTGCAGCCAGTATTCAATAGTATAAATGTGAAGTATGTCTACCTTAATTTACATCTTTCCTGGAATAAAACTACGAGTAATATGTTCATAAGTAATGCCACGAGTGATTTCCAAATTATCGATAAATTCACGACTCACGAAGTGAGGAGTGAATTTATCTAGAGAATTTGGAAATCAAGAGTGGCATTTGTTAGGACTATTTAACGAATAAAATTAAGCTGTTTACTCACAAATCATTATTTAACTATAGTTATTTTAAAATATTTATATATTTAATGTAAACGGCGATGTTTGAAAACAAATGAGAAACGATAGGTACGCTTCTACTGCTTCTTTTGTTTATCACTGCAACCAGATCATACTATTTATTGCCAAAGGAACGCAATATTGTAAGAATGCTCTCTAGTGGAGAAAAAATGAAACACATCAATCTGTATATTAATTCATTTTTGATGTCGTATGATGTAAATATGACAATTATATTTTTCTCGATTATTACCTGGGAAAAAATACATTTAAGAAAGTGCAAACAGTGGTTTCTTTTTTTGGTGGTATAATCAATTGCTACAAATGTTGACATGTAAGCACTATTATATACAATCTGGTAGCCGTATTTGTTATAGGCTCAGTCACTGCAAAATAACGGTCAGACCTGTTCAGAATATTAAAAAGGAGGAGCTTTGTTTAATATATGATAATCCTAACACTGATAAATATTTCGTGAAACACGACTCTGATTGGTTGTAAAACAGAAATCATTGAAACGTGATTGGTCATTGACTCCCATTTGGGGCATGAGTTAAATAGTCATAAGTAATGCCACGAGTGATTTCCTAATTATCGATAAATTCACGACTCACGAAGTGAGGAATGAATTTATCTAGAGAATTTGGAAATCAAGAGTGGCATTTGTTATGACTATTTAACGAATAAAATTAAGCTGTTTACTCACAAATCATTATCTAACTATACTTACTTTAAAATATGTATATATTTAATGTAAATGGCAATGTTTGAAAACAAATGAGAAACGATTTGTACGCTTCATTTGCTTCTTTTGTCCATCACTACAACCAGATCATATTATTTATTGCCAAAGGATCGCAATATTGTAAGACTGCACCCTAGTGGAGAAATTTATAACCAACATTTATTTATTTATTTATTTATTTATTTATATACAGAATTTTAATGTTTACACATTTTTCTGTGCCTAAAGTTTTATTTTTCTTCTCCACTCGTCTCTCTCTCTCCATCCAATCCATGTCCTCCAGTCCCCTTGCACCCATTCCAGTTCTTATTTCCTGCATCCACGAGTTTCGAGGTCTTCATCTCCTTCTTCCAGGTGGACACCATTCCAATGTTTTCCTGGGTATTCTTTCTTCTTGCATTCGTCGTACGTGCCCATACCAATTTAATTGCTTATACTGTATATAAAAGTAAAGCGATCCCACAACAGGCCCGGAGGCCCTTGGGGTAGTAGGAGGTTAAGGCTCCCACTTTTTCTAGACAATCGGCACTTTTTGTCAGCCGGGTTGTCAACCCTGCGTGACGGCCGCCTTTACCCCCAGAACAAGCGTCTGGTACTCATTTCCGTTAGAGGCTGAGTCGACCCCAGGGCCATAGTGCCGCCAGAGGGTTTGGGTCAGTTTAAAAATCCTGACCCCCAACGGGACTTGAACCCTCGACCCTCCGGCTTGTAACTCAGTGCCTTAACCACTACGGTACGGCGTGCCCCCACTTATACTGTATAAAATCTGTCTAATTTTGAACATCTTGCTGCTCTCCTCAAGAAATCCATTTCCATCGACATAAGTTTTTGTTCTAAGTTTTTGTTGAATTTCCAAACTTCAGCTCCATATGTGACAGTACTTCTCACTATTGAATTATATATTTGTAACTCATTTTTCCTGGTTATGTGTCTGTTCCATAAGACTGCATTCATCATTGCTGTTATTGCTCTACCTTTATTTATTCTGTTCTTAATATCTTTTTCTTGTTTATTCTCTTTATCTAATTTTACTCCCAGATACTCAAATTCTTCACATCCTCTAATATACCCCTTTTCATCTTCTAATATCAAATTTCCGGTTTCTGCTCCACATCCCATATAAATTTTTTTTTTCTAAATGTATTTTTAAACCCCAGTTATCGTATTCGTCCAATAATTTTCTGAACATAAACTCCATGTCTTCATATTCTTGAGCAATTATTATCTGGTCATCCGCAAATAACAGTGTATATATTGTATATGTTGATCCATCTCCAATTGGTACTCCCATTCCTGAACATGTTTTGCTCAAGTTTGACAGTGCTTTATGTATAAATATCTTAAATAATGTTGGTGATATGCTACAACCTTGACGAAGGCCTTTTGTTACTTTAATTTCTTCTAATACATATTTTCCAATTTTAATTTTAGATACTGCATTTTTATACAAATTTTCTATTGCATTAATAATCTATCATTTATGGCCATATCTTTTAATGCTTCCCACAACTTTTGTAAAGGTACAGTGACATATGCCTTTTCTAAATCCACAAATGTGAAACCAACATTATAGGTATTAATTAATTCCTGATGTCCTATGATGTAAATATGTCAATTATTTTTTTCTGCAACGTCGTTTCCTGGAAAATAATTCATTTAAGAAAGTGCAAACAGTGGTTTCTTTTTTTTTTGTGGTATAAACAATTGCTACAAATGTTTTTATATTGTCTCTCGCGTGAGCTATATGCTGACATTCATGCACTATATATACAATCTGGTAGCCGTATTTCTTGGAGAGTCAGTCACTGCAAAATAATGCTATGACCTATTCAGAATGTTATAAAAAGGTGGAGCCTTCTTTAATATGATAAACTTTCGTTGATAAATTCTAGGCGAAACAGGACTGTAATTGGTTGTAAATAAAAAATCATTGAAATGTGATTGGTCATTGACTCCCATTTGGGTCATGAGTTAAATAGTAACAAGTAATGTCACGAATGATTTCCAAATAGTCGATAAATTCACTTTGTGACTCGTCAATTTATCTAGAGGATTTGGAAATCAAGAGTGGCATTTGTTAAGACTATTTAAGGAATAAAATTAACCTGTTTACTAAAAAATCATTATTTAAATATAGTTACCGGCGTTTTAAAATATGTAGTGTTTAATGTAAACAGCGATGTTTGAAAACAAATTATAAATGTGTGGATATGTTTAATTTGTTTATTCACTGCAACTTAATCATATTATTTATTGGCAAATACGATTTCGATATTGTAAGAATGAGCCTTAGTGGAGACAAAATTAAACACATCAAACTGTATATTATAACCAACATTACAGGTTATTAATTTATCGTTTTAGTAAAATCATTATTTAAAAATCACAATTATTGAACACACAATTATTATATGTGTAGTTCGAAGAAATCTGTTCATTATTTGCTCTATTCAATGTATTTGTTGGAGAGTTAGTCACTGTAAAATAACCAGAATATTAAAAGGAGGAGCTTTATTTATCACAAAAGCAGGAGGTGGTAAAGAGAATTCAATAAAGAGCGAAGTGAAACACGGGTATTATTGGTTGTAAAACCAAATTCATTGAAACGTGATTGATCATTGACTACCAATTGGGGCATGAGTTAAATAGTCAAAGTAAATTGTTTCATAACGTGTTCATTTAAGTAAATATATGAATGATTGATGATGATAATGATGATGATGATGATTAAATCCTGTTCGTCCTTCGCAAGTGGAAAATTTCTTAACCAGACGAATTTAATTAAACTTATTTCCCTTCAGAAGTCAGTCTTGGATTTGATACATATGAATAATATGATCGATATTTTATTTGCATGTTTTCGAATTTTTGAAAACATAATTGTAGAGCATATAAATCCTTACATATATTCGTTTTCGGAGATAAAGTTCTTCATATTTGTAGGCCTACCTGTAGCTATCGTTTGCTGATTCAAACTGAACTGTGGTAGATTATTTTTGCAGATTGTAGCAAAGTACAAATCGAGAGGTCCGGGTTCAAATCCCGTCCAGGCAATTATGTATCTTATCATATCATATTAAGCTTGCATTGCTCAATGTCGAAAATTTAATTATAACATATATATATCATCATCATCATCCGGTATCATGGCAGCTGCCGCCGTCTTCCGGAAACCAAACGCCATTCCTCTCTATCCATCCATTGATCTTCCTCCATTCCTCTGATATTCATAGCTGCTTGTACCCCTTCTATGCAAGTTTTCTTCGGTCTTCCTCTCTTCTTCCTTTCCATTAGGATCCATTCCATAACAATTTTTGGCAATCTTTGCTCTTGCATTCGTTTGACATGACCATACCACTGCAATCTTTTCTTTTCTATGATGTCTATGATGTCCGGCTCCTCTTGTACACCCATAATTTCCCATATTTCTTTATTTCGTATTCTATCCAAACATTATATATATATATATATATATATATATATCGATGAAGATTTGCATTTTTTTAATATTTTCAAGAGAACAGCCTCAATAGCTATATACATTCATTCAGAATTCGCTAAATGGATAGTAACTGTTCTCATGTTAGAGTGATTTGATTCCTTGCCTTCCTAAATGCATGATTCTGCATTTCACATTTAAAGCTTCATGTAACTACTTATTTCCATATTTGTTTTGTAGCTACCTCTAAGCCTTTACAAAACATAACTAACTTTATTGCTAAAACAAAGTTTGTAAGTAAAATAATGAAATAACCTGTTATTTTCCAGTCACGATTTAATGTAACAGTTCATTTTGTGTTGGCAGGTGTCGTCCCAGCCTTGAGGTGGCTTGAAATAGAAGAGGATCGGCCCCTGCGAGGCGGCAGCCCGCCCGACATCATGCATCAACAGATGGCGACCATGAATAAAATGGGACCTCAAGGGTGAGTGCAAGATGAACACGATTATTCTAATAATTAGCATGTTCTGTTTTGATAGATGATTGATATCTTAGGAACGTTATGGACGGTTATGAAATTGATGGCCGCGGTATCAACTGAACCGTGACACTTCACATTTCTCTGATAACTCCTCTGTCGATCAGGGTCAACAAACTTCACTTCCTTGCCACCATATTGTCTAAATTCTGCAACTATCTACTCTATAAATAGAATCTGTGGTATCTGTCCACCTACTGGGTGCAGTGACTGTAGGAGTTTCACGTCTAGAAAATAGCACTGCTTTTATCAAGCAATTCTTGTTAGCAAACATGTCCTTTTATGCGAGTTTGATTTATTAATTAATTCATTTGAAATAAATGAATAAAATTAAATATCTCAATTCGTGTCCAACTTAGTGTCGAGGGATGAGATGAGATGAAGCCCGTTGTGTAGAGGTCTGGTGTATGACAAGAGTACCGGCCGACCATGCCTGACACACCATCACAGGGGCAGATGAACGAATTGAAACGAAATGGAAGAGATGAGTATGGAGAAATGGTGGAATAAAATTGTGGCGGGAGAAATCCCGAGAAAAACCTGCCCAAGCTCCGTTTCGTCGAACTCGAAACCCACATAGAATAAACGAGACTCGATCTTGGGACCCCAGCAGTGAGAGGCGACGTCTAAAGGCATGCGCCAATTTGAAATAAATCATTTACTGTCGATTTCACCAACAGAGATAACTGTATTATTCCAGTGTTCCGCTGTATTTTGCATACGTTAAACTGGCGTAATACTATTACCTACAACTTTGCCAAGAAAGTGGTTTCCCGGTTTATGGGGGGGGAATCTAAATATAACTATCAGCTACATATTTAATAAAGTTAGGAGTGAACTGAATTGCCGCAACAGCGGCTAGCGGAGATGCTGTTGAATTATCCTCTTTCAACGAAACTTGAAAATAAGTATATTTCCATTTCCGTCACTCAGTCTGAGGCGTAAAGTGGCAAGAGCGGTCCCATAAGAGCAATACTATTTTCTAGATATGAAAACCCCAATATCTAACTAACTAACTCACTGGCACTCTCGATCCGTAGGTTCATGGCCGCGCGGACATAAACTCTCCATACATCCCTATCCTGAGCCAATGTTTTCCAATCATTCCCTGTATAATCTACTTCCCTCAAATCATAGTTAATGCTGTTCTCCCACCTTATTCGCTATGTTTGAGCCGTTGGAATGGGTTCCTTGAAGTAGTCCCCGCCCGGAGAACCGAATGGGGAGACTATTTGATCTTCGGAAAATTTTACCCCAGTTGAACCCATGTCCGCATTTCTTGACGGTTGTATTTTTACGGTGAAAGATCGTCACTCTTTCGACCAAGGTACTTTTTTCTTCTGGCTTATCACTTTTGACCAGTCCGGCATGGGTAACCCTATCGCCAGCAATGCTACCGCCGGCATAGATAACCATATAGGCAGCAATGCTACCGCCGGCATAGCTCTCGGGATCATTTAGGCACGCAAGCCACTCCACCGCGACAAGGTAAAGATACCATGGAGGGGAGAATCCCAATATCTACATTTTATAAATCTTGTTTTGAGAAATGGAACTGGCAAATAAAAATATAAAAGTGCGTCACGAAGGAACTGCGTAAACTAAGTGAATACCTTAGCAAGTCGAGTATGCTGTCCAATTTTGCTAGTTTACGGAATATGTAATTGTCTTGTTATATAAAAATTGTACGGTAAACAATTAGGCCTAAATTGCGACAAAGTTAACGTGGCGACCGCTAAAACGATTTTTTAATTTGGAATTTCAATAAATCCACGTTTATAATGGTCTGATTTCGCTGATTTTTTGAAATTATCTTGTTCGGTTTAATACAATTTCATGTTCTAAGTTTCGTTTTGAAACAAATAAAATTTCGACCACTAGAGCGATTTTTAAATTTTCATTTCTTATTAGCTCTTACTCTTAATGGTCTGATTTTGCTAGTTAAAAAACTCGACCTTAATATTCTAAATTGTAGTGTAAGTCTAAGTTAGAGCGGTTACAGTTATAGGCCCTATATAGCCTATATATATATATATATATCTTGGTAATTTTCGGTATTAATAAGTAGAAATGTTGAATATGTGTATATTTTTTTCAAAAATATTTTCATGAGAACAACGTTAATGACTTCATCACCTCAAATTTCGACAAAATGGCATATGTATTACAATAAATATACCAATAATTATTGGTCCATTCCATCTTGGAATATAGCGTAATTACTTGAATTCCACATGTATTAAAACAAATAAGTTGATTATAAATGACATAGAAGACGATAGGTAAATTCATAAAGGAGGAAAAATGGAATATGCGAAAAAGTTTTAAAAAATGGGAAATGAATATCTTATAAACAGGCTTAAAAATGCAAGAATAAGTGAACTGTAGAGATGCTACAGTAAATGGAATACAGTGCAGTGGTCCCAAATTCTCACACGGAACCTAACCTAACATAAGCCTAACTAAACTTAAGTGTTCATTAGATTAGTCGGTTAAGTTATATTAGCTTAGTCGGTTAAGTTATATTAGCTTAGGTTGGTAAAGTTAGTTAAATTAAGATATGTTAGCTAGCTTATGTTAAATTATCTTTTGTTGTTCTAAAATATTGCAAACCCAGCTAAAAACTGCCGTTTCCGAAACGGCTTCTATATAAAATGTTAAAGCTGAAATTAAAAAAAAAATATTTAGAATGTGTAGATCTCATCTGTGTTTTCAGAAAATATAACGTCGAAGGTCCGAATAAATAGTAAATTAAAAAATGTTAGACTAGGTCTTTCGTCGATATGTTTGGTACGTGTCGATATATTGAATGGAAAAAGTTGACGTTTACTAATGTATGTATGTATATATATATATTGCATATTTCGTTATAATCCGCTCTAGAGATGGAAAATACGAAATTCAAACTGCAACCTATAAAATTAACAGTTAATATACTCATAATATATTAACGAAATCTCCACAAAGAAGATCCTATGCATTAAACAAGGTAAGAGTGTACCGTATCTTGATGGCGGAATATAGGAAATATATTATAAGACACGCCACTGGTTGAAAAGGTAAAGTCACGACTTTTTTACGCATCAATTTGATAGACTGTGCAAGGTTCCCGGATGCCTTCGGGTTGTTTGAAATTAATTTGTTAGCACAGCCTTCAACTGTTAACAACAGAAGCTCGTTACTAAACTAATGTGAGAGCGGCAAAATGAAACCTATATTTTCTACGGTACATATCATCAAATTCTAATAGCCTTGCAAAAGCAAATCTTTAACTAACTCGCTGGCACTATCGGACCCGGAGGTTCTTGTCCACGAGGACTTTCACACATCCCTATCATGAGCGAATGCTTTCCAATCATCCCTGTACAATTTACTTCCCGCAATTCATAATTAATGTTATCCTTCCACTTAATTCTCGGCCTATCTCCTTTGCGCTTTCTCTATGATTTTCTAACGTCTACCTATTCGGCGGTTTCCCTATGATTTTCCGGCAGTTTCCATACCTCTCTTTCCTTCTCTATTCACGACATATACAGTGCTCATCGCACTCTACGAGACTTAACTGTTCTTAGTACATCTGATTTACCATAGGGTTCTTGTAGTTCACTCTTTTTTCATATGTCTTATAATAATAATAATAATAATAATAATAATAATAATGATAATAATGATGATGATGATGATGATGATGATGATGATGATGATGATGATAGGGACGAAAATTCGTTTTATGAAAATTTTAATTTAGCTTTCAATTAAATTATTTTTGTTTGTTACTAAGACATTGGGATTGGAAGTAAACATTAGTAAAATTAACACACATTGAAATTCTGTCTAATGATGTGGGAAGTTAATGACAAATGAGGAACATTTTCAAGAATTGGCTGAACTTATAAAGTGTTAAAATGTTAATACCTAAAGAAGAACACGATAAGTGTTCAATCTTGTTGTTTTACATCAAAATAGAGTTAATCGTGGTCAAAAAAAATTTATGTAAGTTGAGGACGACGGATCTTACCTAAGAAGGTATATTTTAACTTATTTTATGACTCTCCACCACAACGGTTTTAATAATGAATTTTATTAGTATTGAATTGGTTGAATTCAAATACCTACAAACAGTAATTACAAGCAGGAATTAGATGCAGAAAAAAATTAACATAGGCTAAATTATGGGAATGATGTATTTAAGGGACCCTTGTCATCCCAACATCTCTAAAAATATGTTAAACTGAAAAAAAATGTTTTTAATGCCCCCCGTTTTGTCATTTTAGACATTTCTGTTTTCTTCCTGGTAATGGCGTAATTGTAACCCACTTCTGTGGTTGGGGCGCCTGGAAGGCGGGGTTATGTTGCTCCGATGGAATGATGGGTGATGATGATGATTATGATGATGATGATGATGATGATGATAGGGCCGCCAGGAGAGCCCCTAATCCTAAACTTAATCTAAGATGAATGTGATTGATGATGATTCCGATGGCCATATGATTTCGGGGACCGTTTGGGCCTTAAAGTTTTCCTGACATTTGTCTTACAGGTGAGGAAAAAACCCGATAAAAACCTAGCCCAGAAAATCTGTCCCGAGCGGGGATCGAACCCGGGCCCGCTGCGTGATAAGACAGCACGCTATCTCGAGACCACAGCGGTGGATTAACTGAAAATATATGAAACTATTATCCTTCTATTTATATTATATGGTATCGAAACATGGACTCTTACTTTGAGGGAGGAAAAATGATTATGATATTTGAGAATAAAGTGTTGGAAATATTTAGGGCTTTGGACCAAAGAAAGACAACTATATAGGTGAATGGAGAAAACTACATAAGTGAACTACACGATCTTTATGGGAAATCAAACGTATTCAGAACAGTTAAGTCTTGTAGATTGGATGGGCAAAACATGTGGCACGAATAGGGTATGAAAGAGGGGCGTGACAATTTCTTGTAGGAAAACTAGAATGAAAGCGCCCACTAGGTAAACTAAAAATGAGGTGAGAAAATAACGTTAATTATGATTAGAGATATGTAAAGTTTACAGCCTTCTCTTTGGCCAATAGGATACATTCTGGGAAAAGCATATTCGTATGTTTTTTGATTATAATTAGTTCTACTCATCTTGTATTGACTATTTATCTCATGCTCCAAATGGGATTCAATGACCAATCACATTTCAATGATTTTTTAATTACAACCAATTACAGTCGTGTTTCACCTCGAATTTTTCAAAGAAGTCTGTCATATTAAAGAAAGCTCCTCCTTTTTAACATTCTGAATAGATCATAACTTTATTTTGCATTGACCGAGCCAAGAAATATGGCTATCAGATTGTATATATAGTGCACGAATACCAGCTGATGGTGCTTGCAGGACATAATGTAAAATACATTTGTAGCAATTGATTATACCTTTAAAAAAACTGTTTGCACTTTCTTAAACGAATTATTTCCCAGGAAATAACGTTCCAGAAAAATATAATTGACATCATAGGACATCAGAAATTAATTAATACCTATAATGTTGGTTATAAATGTCTCCACTAGGGTGCATTCTTACAATATTGCGATCCTTTGGCAATAAATAATAAGATCTAGTTGCAGTGATGAACAAATGAAGCGTATTTACCAATCGTTTCTCATTTGTTTTCAAACGACTCTTTTCATTTGTTATCGAACATCGCCGTTTACATTAAATAAATAAATATTTTAAAATAACTATATTTAGGCCTAAATAATGATTTATGAGTAAACAGCTTAATTTTATTCATTAAATAGTCCTAACAAATTCCACTCTTGATTTCCAAATTCTCTAGATAAATTGGAAATCACTCTTGGCATTATTTATGATAACTGTGTTTTGAAAAGCTATTCTTACTTAGTTATTGGTTTTATAAAAATAAACCAACCAAAAATAAAACTATGAAACATTTTTACAACGAAACGTAAGACTATAAACATGCATAATATTATCATAAGTAATGCCACGAGTGATTTCCAAATTATCGATAAATTCACGACTCACGAAGTGAGGAGTGAATTTATCTAGAAAATTTGGAAATCAAGAGTGGCATTTGTTAGGACTATTTAACGAATAAAATTAAGTTGTTTACTCACAAATCATTATTTAACTATAGTTATTTTAAAATATTTATATATTTAATGTAAACGGCGATGTTTGAAAACAAATGAGAAACGATAGGTACGCTTCTACCGCTTCTTTTGTTTATCACTGCAACCAGATCATACTATTTATTGCCAAAGGAACGCAATATTGTAAGGAGGAGCTTTCTTTAATATGGTAATTATAACACTGATAAATATTTGGTGAAACACGACTCTGATTGGTTGCGAAACAGAAATCATTGAAACGTGATTGGTCATTGACTCCCATTTGGGGCATGAGTTAAATAGTCATTGCTAATCAACATGAAAGGTTGTGTGCAGTTATCAAGTATCAAGTGTATTTTAAAATACATTCTAATCAGATTGTGTTAATTTTCGTTAGTTATACTAGTTTAAAATATGAGTGTTAGTTCTTTAAATTTGAATGCAGAGATGTTTATTTATTAGAAAGTGTTTGTTCAATGCCACCACGTTGTCATTTCGACATTCTGGTATTTTCTCCTGGAATGGCGATACTGTAACCCACTTCTGAGGTTGGGGCGCCTGGAAGGTGGAAAGTGTTGATATCATAATAAAATAAGTTGTAGGTTATAATTATTTAGACAAAATCCATTATAAAAATAATTTTCAGCAAAACTAGTTAATGATCATCATGAACATAATATTAGGTTTAGATTCTTCTCTGAACCTGTTCATAAATCTCAAGATGCCCTGGACAGGTACACTGTTGTTTTGGTCTTCCTCTGCTTCTGTCCTTTAGGTTTATACAATAAAATGTTCTTTGTTAGTCGGTTTGGGTCCATTCGCTGCAAATGATCCTCCAAGTTATTTTGATAAGTTTCATGTCTTCTGTAATGTGTGTGATCCTTAATGTGTTTTCCTTTTTGTTTACTCTAATTAAACCAACCAGTGTATGTAGAAGGGGGCACGCCGTAGCGTAGTGGTTAAGGCACTGAGCTACAAGCCGGAGGGTCGAGGGTTCAAGTCCCGTTGGGGTCAAGATTTTTAAACTGACCCAAACCCTCTGGCGGCACCATGGCCCTGGGGTCCACTCAGCCTCTAACGAAAATGAGTACCAGACGCTTGTTCTGGGGGTAAAGGCGGCCGTCACGCAGGGCTGACAACCCGGCTGACATAAAGTGCCGATTGTTTAGAAAAAGTGGGAGCCTTAACCTCCCACTACCCCAAGGGCCTCCTGAGGTCTGTTGTGGGATCACTTTACTTTTAGTGTATGTAGAAATCTCATATGGGCTGCTTCTAATCCAGATACTTCTAGTATAAAATTCAGTTTACGCTGCTCTGTTTTCAAAACACTGCTTTCGCTATTATATTATGTAACCATAATTTTGTATTTATTGACATTCGTTTTCCAGGATGACGTTAAGTAACTCTATTAATTTATCTTTGTTGTTATAAAATTAGTTTAACCAGATATATAAATGACATTTATTTATATACATAGATATAAATTTACTTGTTACTAACACCCGGCATGCGTTGCTACGCCTAAATAATTGGAATGTGTTTTCATGTTTAGTTGAATAAGTAAAAAAAAAATAATCACACGGTCAAATCGTATGCTCCGTGCTTGATAACCCGGCGTTGCCCGGGAATCTACTTATTCCGATCTTCTTTGTATAAATGAGCTGAAAGACAAATATGTATATTGTGAGTTATTTGTAAAAGATATACATATGCTGCCACGGACGTTTATGTAGATTTTTTAATTCAATTCTGTGTACATTCATTTGGTGTATTTGTTTTGGTTTATATAGCGTAAGCCATTTAAGCGTCCAAAAAGCTACTTTTTTAGTGCACCGAAGCTTTTTTTAGCTCTGGCCCTATAGTACGTAGGGTAGGCCTAAATTATGGAAAAATCATATTCAAATCGGTCAAGTAGTTTTTGAGTCCGTTAAGGACAGACAGGCAAACAGACTCGCACTCATTGTATATAAAGATTAAATTCGCCCAAATAGGATCTGCCAAATGTGACAAAGTATATTTGACAATAGAGAAGGAAAAAAATAAAAAAATAAATAAAATATCGACTAAACATCAAATTTTGAATGTTTAAGTATACAATAAGTATAAAATAAGATAGAACTACAATATAAATGAATAGGTAACTGTGATTGAAAAGGAAAGTCAGTTATTGTACTAGAATTTCGAGACTGGTTAGATGATTTCTCAAGTTGAAGACAGATCCCTTCACTATGTTAGTTGCAAGACATACTATGAGGTCTTTGCAAGGTGTTGATTACATTAAAATAAGTTGTAGGAGAATATAGCATAGATCATTGTAGACATTTTAATTTTCTTCAAAATTTATGAAACCAATTTTTTAAGCGAAGACGGATCCTTATATACAGGGTGTTTAAAAAAAACACAACGGAGGTGAGGTGATATATTGGGATATGTTGATCATTTTTAATAACGCCCTGCACCCTGGATGACTCTTTCAATTCGTAACTTGATGACTGATAGAGACGCAGCACATAAGAAATATAGACTCAACAAAACAGACACAAGTCTCACTCAATATAAACAGTTACGTAACAAGACAAATCAAGCTATAAGAAACGCCAAACTTAGACATTTATACAACCTAACAAATACCAATACTTCAGAAATCTGGAAAAACTTGAATAGAATGGGAATTGGGAGAAAAGACACACAGGTAGACAAATTACCTGTTTCCCTGGACACACTCAATAATCACTTCACAGGTATAACTACTACTCCAAAGGATAAAGAACAAACAATAAATGAATTATCACTGACAAATCAACCCGACAGAGAACATTTCCACTTCTCATATGTTACAGACTACGACGTAAAGAAAGCCATCATGCGAATAAAAACCAAAGCAGAAGGAACTGACCGTATAAATATTACTTTACTGAATAAAATAATCGAAGCTATACTACCTACTATAACTCATATTTTTAACTCCTCACTACAAACTTCTACATATCCCTCATTGTGGAAACAAGCCCTCGTACGTCCACTGCCTAAAGTTAAAACGCCCTCAACCCCGAACGACTTTCGACCCATTAGCATTTTTACCTACTCTTTCAAAAGCTCTGGAACGATTAGTCCATAAACAACTGACTGAATACCTAAATGATTACAACCTTCTAGATCAATTTCAGTCAGGCTTCAGGACAGGACACAATACAAATACTGCTCTACTAAATATTTGCGAAGACATACGCGAAGCTGCTGATAATCGAAAACTTACCATTCTTACATTACTGGACTTTAGTAAAGCATTCGACACGGTAGACTTGGACTTATTGTTGCATAAACTTAAAAACCTCTTACTCTCTGATAGTGCCACGAAATGGTTCAATTCCTACCATCATGAGCGCCAGCAATCTGTTATAGGAAATCATACATTATGTTCTTCTTGGTCCTTCCGTAAAGCTGGGGTTCCACAGTGTTCGGTACTTGGACCTTTGCTTTTTTCAATCTACATAAATGACATATCTAACTCCCTAAAGCATTGCAAACATAATTTATTTGCAGACGACATGCAAATCTACATCCACACAGACAAATATTCACTAAATGACGCTGTTGCCAAAATTAACGAGGATCTTGACTCACTAATGACTTGGACAGTTAAAATATGGACTGCAATTAAATCCTAAAAAGTCACAATCAATCATTATGGGTCATCAGAGACTATTATCTACAATTAACCTAAACACAGTTTCGCATGTGTCACTAAACGGAGTTCAAATCCCTTATAGTGAGACAGTAAAAATTCTAGGAGTATTTATTGACAAAAACTTAAATTGGAATACACAAATAAACCATACATGCAAAACAGTCTTCTCAATAATACATTCATTAAATCGTGTACGAAATTGTTTGCCATTCGCCCTTAGGAAAATGTTAGTAGAAACACTTGCAATGCCCCATTTTGATTATTGTGACACTCTTTTTACAGACTTAAATATTATTTCCACTCAAAGACTTCAACGTGTTCATAATTCTTGCGCACGTTTTATTTGTGGTATTCGCAAATTTGACCATGTTACACCGTCCCTGGGACAATTATCGTGGTTTCGTCTAAGAGATCAGAACTGTCCATTCCCTATCCCTTCTCTATAAAATACTTCACACATCATCGCCTAATTATTTATCACGCCGCTTCATCAGACTATCCGACACACATAATCTTGACACTCGATCCCATCAGCACATTGTCCTTTATATCCCGCCTCATCACACTGTATATTATTCATTATCTTTTACGGTGTCACTTACCAAAACATGGAATTCCCTTCCACCCTATGTCAGAGACTGTCAAACTATAACATCCTTCAAAAACAAACTAAAGAATTATTTAATAACAAACTAACTTATACACCTCACTGATAGTATTCTTTTAGCAATATTAATATACTTAATTATTTATAAATAATATTAAGAATAACAAATATTTTTATTTGTTTTAAATATTGTATAATCGTAAAATTAGTTTTCTATATCTCATTATTTTCCTGTTTTTTATATACACTAGACAGGGATAATTTAATATGTCTTGCTTGTATACATTTTATTATTAGTTTTAGTCTTAATTTTAACTAATATTAACTGGTTGTATTATAGATCGTAATATGTATATTAGATATTTTCTTTTGATCAAATTTGTACTTAGTGTTTAATATTAGAGTTAATTAAGATTGTTATATTCTTATGTAATATATGTTTGTCCTGGTGAGTGGAAGAGAAGGCCACATGGCCTTAACTCCACCAGGCTAAATAAATAAATAAATAAATAAATAAAATGTCCGGGAATTATGCGTTTTCACACTATGAATATCCAACTTCTCAAGAGTTCCATTAGTTGGATTTCAAGACTCAATATTTGACAATATTGTCACAGTCACATCAAGTTTTCAAAATATCCAACTCCCATCTCATTGCAGAACGTACATCGGCCCTGTAGTGATTGGCGCACACGCCTAGCCTCGATTGAATTGTTTCTGTAGCAGCGTGGATTCGGGCTATAAGATCCATACGTGACTCTACTGGATTCTAATAAACAGACTGTTTCTTGTCGCCCCACAAAAAGTAGTCGAGAGGGTTAAAATCAGGTGATCTCGGAGGCCATGGAACTGTTCCCTCTCTGCTAATCCATCTAACTGGATACGTGGTATTCAAATATCTCGTTCACATTGACATCGAAGTGAGCTGGAGCTCCGTCGTGTTGCAGCCACATTCCGTTGCGAAGCCAAGTATCACCGATTCCGTACCTGTGAGGTTTTGTCAAGTAATGAGTCTTCATGTCCTTCGAACTAATGCTGATCTTGAGACATAAT
Organism: Diploptera punctata; assembly: GCA_030220185.1. NCBI lineage: Eukaryota > Metazoa > Arthropoda > Insecta > Blattodea > Blaberidae > Diploptera > Diploptera punctata. Next base: position 1,107,164 of record JASPKZ010007370.1, on the reverse strand, counting down.
TAACTAATCATAGTGTCAAAACGCATCTTTTCCGGATATTGGTACCTTATTAAAAAATGATCAACATATCTCAATATACTACCTCACCTCCGTTGTCGGTGTTTTTTTGCAACACCCTGTGTATTGAATAGTATTGTAGGTAAAGTCTATTCATGTTTTGTTTGCAGTTACTATTAACAGAATTCCTGAAAGCGGCGGTCTGATTCGTTATTGGTGTAAGATACGCGCGTATGCTTTCGAAAAGTAGTCGATATTTTAACATTGAAGAAAGCACTCTAAAATAAATAATAATTTAATTTGCTATTAATCGCAAACATTATATAAAAATCAAATGATAAAATATTAGTATAATTCAAATTTTCGCTCAGATTTTTCAGGATAGCTGTGTTGGTGACACAAATTATAAATACAAGTGCAGTAAAGTGTTACTATCAGGTCAAAGATAAATAATGTTACATTTGTTCAATTCGTAGTTTATGGGACTTCCGTCTGTGTACTATTTATGAAATGATGAGAAAAATATCTGAAAGGGGTGTAAATGAAAGAAGCCTTATAACATTGGAAAATAAATCAATGAGAATCGCGTCTTAAGAACTCCAAGCAAGAAGAGAAATCATGGAAAAATGCGACGTTTATGTAAAATGTCCCGAGAGACAAAAAGTTGATAATTTTTTCTTTGAAAACAACTCCCAGTAATAGATGATGTATTTAACTCGTGTGTATATTGAACCGGACTTGTTGAAATATTCGTTTTCAATCGAAGCCTTTCGTTTCGATTCGTACAGGAAGAATAAAACATTACTGCAACATAAAAAAATCAAGTGACAGACTGACAATGTCCTTTCTCAAAGCATTTCTGCCCCATACACTCTCTCTCTCTCTCTCTCTCTCTCTCTCACCCTCTCCCTCTCTCTCTCTCTCTCTCCCCCTCCCTCTCTCTCTCTCTCTCTCCCCCCCGCCCTCCCCGCCTGACTGTCTGCCTGCATGTCTGTCTGTGCTGTCGGTCGGGAAGTCGGTAGGACGGGACGGTGCGGTCTGTCTGTGCGGTCTCAGAGAGAGAGCAGGGAGAGGGAGAGAGGGGGGAGAGAGAGGCGAGAGATAGACTATAGGGAAAGAGGGAAAGAAGGAGAGAGGGAAAGAAGAAGGAGAGAGGGTAAAGAAGGAAAGGGGAGAGAGAGAATAGGAGAGAGAGGGAGAGGGGAGAGAGAGGGGAGAGAGGGGGGAGAGAGGGGGGGAGAGAGGGGGGGGAGGGGGGGGAGAGAGAGGGGGGAGAGAGGGGGGAGCGAGGGGGGGAGAGCGGGGAGAGAGAGGGGAGAGAGAGGGGAGCGCGAGGGGAGAGAGAGGGGGAGAGAGAGGGGAGAGAGAGGGGAGAGAGAGGGGAGAGAGAGGGGGAGAGAGGGGGGAGCAGAGGGGGGAGAGAGGGGAGCGAGAGGGGGGGAGAGGGGGGGGGAGAGTGGGGGGCGAGCGGGGGAGAGCGCGGGGGGAGAGACGGGGGGGAGCGAGGGGGAGAGAGGGGAGAGCGAGGGGGGAGAGAGGGGAGAGAGGGGAGAGAGAGGGGAGCGCGAGGGGGAGAGAGAGGGGGGGAGAGGGGGGGGAGAGAGGGGGGGTGAGAGGGGGGAGAGGCGGGGAGAGAGAGAGAGAGGGAGGAGAGGGGGAGCGAGGGGGAGAGAGGGGGGAGAGCAGGGGGGGGAGAGAGGGGGGTAGAGGGGGGGGGGGGGGGGGGGGGGGGGGGCGGGGGGGAGAGAGGGGAGAGAGCGCGGGGGGGAGCGGGGGAGGAGAGAGGGGGGAGGGGGGGGAGCAGAGGGCGGAGCGAGGGGGGGGCGTGGGGTGGGGGGGAGAGGGGGGGGAGAGAGGGGGAGAAAAGGGGGAGGGGGGGGAGAGAGGGGGGGAGAGAGGGGGGAGAGAGGGGAGAGAGGGGGAGAGAGAGGGGGGAGAGAGGGGAGGGGGGGAGGAGGAGGGCAGCGAGGAGGGGAGAGAGGGGAGAGAGGGGGGAGAGAGGGGGGGAGAGGGGAGAGAGGAGGGGGGAGAGGGGGGGGGGAGAGGGTGGGGAGAGAGGGGGGAGAGAGGGGAGAGAGAGGTGATGAGGGGGGGAGGAGGGGGGGGAGGGAGAGGGGGGAGAGGGGGGGAGAGAGGGGGGAGAGAGGTTGGGAGAGGGGGGAGAGGAGGGGGAGAGAGAGGGGGAGAGAAGAGGGGAGCGAGGGGGAGAGAGGCAGGAGAGGGGGCAGAGAGAAGGGGCGAGAGGGCGGAGAAGAGGGGGGAGAGAGAGGGGGGAGGAGGCGGAGAGGAGAGGCGGGAGAGAGCGGGGGGAGAGAGGGGGAGAGAGGGGCGAGCGAGGAGAGGGAGAGAGGGGGAGAGAGGAGGGGAGAGGGGGAGAGACGAGGGGGGAGGCAGAGGAGAGAGGGGGGAGAGGGGTGGGGGGCGAGAGGGGAGGAGAAAGCGGGGGGGAGAGACGGGGAGGAGAGAAGGGGGGGTGGGAGAGGAGGGGGTAGAGGGGGGGCGAGGGGGACGAGGAGGGAGAAAAGAGCGCGGGAGAGAGAGGGGTGGAGAGAGAGGCGGGGGAGAGAGAGAGGGGGGAGAGACGAGTAGAGAGGGGGAGAGAGAGAAAGAGGGGCGAGAGGAGGAGAGAGAGATTGGGGGGGGATCGAGAGAGGGGGACGAGAGAGGTGGGGGAGAGAGGAGAGAGGGGGGAGACAGAGAAGTGGGGGGGGAGAGATCGAGGAGCGGGGAGAGAGGGGGGGGAGAGAGAGGGGGGGCAGAGAGGAGAGGGGGGAGAGAGAGAGAGGCGAGGGGGAGAGACGAGCAAAGGGAGAGAGAGAGAGAGAGAGGGGGGGGAGAAGAGAAGAGAGGGGAGAGAGCAGAGAGGCAGGACGAGAGAGAGAAGAGGAGGGGAGAGAGCGAGCGGGGGGGAGAGAGAGAGGGGCGGAGATGAGAGAGAGAGGGGGGAGAGAGGGGGGAGCGAGAGAGGAGGGGGGGAGATGAGAGGAGGGTGGAGAGAGGGTAGGGGAGCGAGATAGAGGTGGGAGGAGAGAGATGGGGGGAGAGAGAGGGGGGGGAGAGGGCGCGAGGTGGGGGAGAGAGGAGTAGGGGAGAGAGAGCTATTTAGGTGAGAATCTAGCGGGGGAGCTCTCTCTTTGTTCTCTATATCTTTGTTCGCTCTCTATCTTTTTTTGTTGCTCTCTCTCTTTGTTGGATCTCTCTTGTTTTTTCTCTCTATCTTTTTTCTCTCTCTCTTCTTCTCTCTCTCTTTCTTTCTCTCTTCTATCTTTTCTCTCTCTTTTTTCTTTTATATCTCTTTCTCTCTCTTTCCCGATGGTCCTAGAAGGCCCATAGCATTCCAACTGGCTGCTGGCCTCACCTCCACATAGGTTAATAAATTAGATAGAATATAATTTAGACAGAACAGATGTGGCGTAAGGTCAGCATGTCGGGTCTCCAGCCGTTATATCAGTTCTTTTCAACATGATCACGAAGACTATGATCTAGTGAAGTAGGAAGATTAATGTCACCCTTTATAGGTAGTTTTACGTGTTCCACGCCTTTCAGGGAAACGATCTTCTTTTTTAACTCTGTCTATATTACTATATTTTTTTTTTACTACACAACGACATGGAATGTCTATGCGGATTAGTGATAATTTGAATATCAGGCCCACCTCCGAGACAAGACAAACATTTATGACAAGTCAATATTCACTCGTGCTCTCATACTAAAAAAAAAATACGAATTTGAATGAGTGGTTAAGATGATCAAATGCTGTTTGGGGATTACTTTGGTCGGGGATCGAACCAGAGCCCTCCATTTCCGAGACATGAAACCAGAGAAGTGGATTTCATCCGCTTTATTTTCTTGCAGTTGTTTACAGTTGCCCCCATTAAACGTATTTTATATGCGAGGACGATTATTTTATGACAGTATTTACATTTATTCGATAGTATTACTGATTTAATACAAATACAATAAAATAAATATGTAGGACTTTTGAAAGCGAATAATGTTCTTCTTGAAAGTTACTGCTTATTTTTTTTTAGATATAATGTTTTCAAAATAATACAACATTTCTAAGAACAAAATCTTTTCTCTGAAATCATAACCTGAAATGAGCAATAATGTTGTATAAAAATAGAGCCGATAAATTCGTAGAATACTGGGTGGAGTGTAACAATGTAGTTTATTTCATTTACAAAGAAATGGCTTTTGACCTCACATAAGAAGCAACTTTAAACTCATAAGGAGTAAATTATACCGTCTAGTGATTTACAATAGTTCATTAAGAATATTTTCACATGATTTAGGATAATTTATTAATGTATTTTAGTTATCGTTTTCTTCTTCATGGTTTCTCATATATCTCATTTCAGTTACTCTTATTCTTGAGGCTTATTATTATTATTAAAAACCTCCTCAACTCGTGTCCAAAAGAGGGCCAGGTAGAGGGATGAGAAGCGATGAAGCTCTTATATTGGAAATCTGTGAATTTCAAGGATGCTGGCCGATCAGGTCTGACGCACCATCATAGGAAAGATGAAATGAAGCGAAACGAAATTAATAAATTAGATGCAAATGTGGAGAAATGGTGAAATGAAATTTGTGGTAGGGGAAAATGGAAAAAACGGGGAAAACCCCGAGAAAAACCAGCACAGACTCCATTTCTTACAGTAAGAAACTCACATCATGGAGTAGGAGACTCGAACTAGAGGTCCCAACGGCGAGAGGCGAGAGTCTAACCACTTGCGCCGCGGAGCCGCCTTTATTATTATTATTATTGTTTTGTTATTATTATTATTATTATTATTATTATTATTATTACTATTATTATTGTAGGCTAAAATAATAATAAGAAACGAGGATATCCGTGAAGAACTGCAGATCTACTCCATAAAAGAAAAGATATTTAACAACAAGATACAGTGGAAAGAACATGTAGAAAGAATGGAAGAAAGTAGATTACGAAATAAAATCTTCCATTATTTTCCAAGAGGAAGAAGAGATGTCGGACGTCCTCGGAAGAAATGGTCTTAGAGCTATTAGTGAAGACGGAACAGGCAACTCTTGCCTAAACCGGGAAGTGAAGAAGAAGAAGAAGAAGATAATAATAATAATAATAATAATAATAATAATAATAATAATAATAAAATAATACTATATAAAAAACCAGTTTAACAATCCACAGACATCATCCGGTGTCCAATATTATGTGTGTTAATACTGGATTCAAATTTCTTGTCCAGTTTTCCCTATTACTCCATTATTCTTCCTTGATTTTTTCTCTCATTGTTTTTCTATGTCGTAAATCCAATTATTGTTTAGTATTTTCTAATAATTATGGTGATGATAATGCTGCCGCCGCCGCCCTGAATAATAACAATAATAATTATATTTATTATTGTTATCGGCCTCGGTGGTCAATGGGTTACGTTCCTTGCCTCTGGTTCAGATAGTCGCGAATTCAAACCCAACCGGATCGATGGATTCTTTCAGGATGAAAAAAATCTAAGGGACAAGTCCTCCTGGAGGGGCTTTAAGATGTGAGTCTCTTGAAGATTTTCGGTCTTACGAAAGAAACTCAAGCCAAAATTAGAGTCTATCTATCTTCGGGTTTTTACAGCTGATGCCTTCTCCCCGTGCCAGACTTGCAAAGCCTACGATCTTGAGCAACTTCAATGCTTAAACCTCTTGCTTGCATTGCTATCCTCATGCTTTCCTTCCAAGTTAATTTTGGTCTTCCTTTTTTTCTCCTTTCTGGTCGGTTGCCATTGATATAGTTGTTTCGATCATCTCATGTCCTCCATTCTTAAAATATGTCCTAATAATAAACTAGAGTCTCTGAACAAAATTTAATCGGTCATACCGATCCATGTAATATGCCTAGTTTAGTTGCCTATCAGGTTATCTTTTTAGGCTATGTGCTAATCATTGTCATTCGCTGACATCTATAGGAAAATATGCGTAACTAAATTAGCTTGGTTGAGTAACTCTCGCCAGGGAGCACCCTTGTCTCACATGGGGATATGTGGGTTAGACAGATTATTATTATTATTATTATTATTATTATTATTATTATTATTATTATTATTATTATTAAGACTGAATAGACATTTGACTAAAATTCAGGGTCTTGGGATGACATTTAATCACATGTACATATGTTGTACTCGTAGCAATTATACAGTCCTACAAAGTACCGTTTATTGTATGTTGACTTACGTAAATAAAAAGTTAGTTTCACAGTTTGTAAAATAAATTGAAATAATAACAGATTTATCTAGTGATTTTATGGTCCATTATAGCGATGACCAAATTGATGCACGCAAGAGTTTCCAGTAAGTTACAATGTTCATTACCATAAGTAATGCCACGAGTGATTTCCAATTTATCTAAAGAACTTGGAAATCAAGATTTGGCGTTTGTTAGGACTATTTAACGAATAAAATTAAGCTGTTTACTCACAAATCATTATTTAAATATAGGCTAGTTATTTTCAAATATTTATATATTTAATGTAAACGGCGATGTTTAAAAATAAATGACAAATGTTTGGTTATGTTTTATTTGTTCATTCACTGCAACATGATCATACTATTTATTGCCAAATAGAATCGCAATATTGTAAGAATGCATCCTAGTGGGGGGGAAAAAAAATTAAACCCATCAAACTGCATATTATAAATTATACCAACATTATAGGTTATTAATTCATTTTTTTCGGAAACAACTCAGTAAAATCATTATTTAAAAACACAATTATTGAACATACAATTATCAAATGTGTAGGTCGAAGGAATATGTTCATTATTTGCTATATTCAATGTATTTGTTTGAGAGTCAGTCACTGCAAAATAATGCTCTGACCTGTTCCTCAGAGTATTAAAAAGGAGGAGCTTTCTTTAATATGATAAACAGAAGTAGATAAATATCGAGGTGAAACACGACTGTGATTGGTTGTAACACAAAATTCAATGAAATGTGATTGGTCATTGACTCCCATTTGGAGCATGAGTTAATAAATAGTCTTCACAAGTTGTCATTCCCTGTATAATAATGGTTAGCATTCAGACCCTTCCAGGGTGAATGGATTATCTTCTTTTTCTTCCTAATTTCAGCAGCTCGCCTGTCCTGGACTCAAAATATTTGTTTCGTCTTCTCCTTGGATGAATTTTTATGGTAGATTAAAAGTGGCTGTTTTGAAAGTGAAGTAAAGCCGTAGGTTCTGTGTGGGAAGATGAAAGTATCTCAGAACTGTGTAGTGACCGGTTGTAGATAATTTTCCTAATATAGCTCGTGTAGGGTCTATCATATAATACGCAATTTTTTAAAAAAGCAATAATTAAGTCAAAAAATGAATCCAGATAAAAAAAATTATTCTCATCTAAGTACACTCCCAATTAATTTCCTGGTGATGGATTTTATCGTTATATTTATTACTATAATAAATATATGAGAAAATTGTGAATTTAATTGAAAAGTAATACTTTTTTTGGTGCATTTTTCTCAATTTATTGAAAATACTACCAGCGTTTTTATCGCATAAATACATTCGTTTATCCACTACTTTTAGTGTATGTAATTAAGTCCTCTAGTGACGGCTATAACATTTTTTTTTTGCGGAAATAGGAATGCATTTTTTAAATTTTCTGTACGTTTTTCCTGACGATTTGAACTTGTTTGTGGCCAGTGGTTAACATAAAGTATTGTAAAAGTGTTGACTTATTAATCAAGAGAAATAAAGCAGTGATTTAGTGATGTATCAATGCCTGGCTCACGCTTTCTCCCATTGTATTTGCAGTGTAGTAGGCGCCCCCTCTTCGTGACGACACTTCCGGGCCGACAGAGGTCATGCACACTCTCCTTGTATCGATACCAGCCTATTATTAACTTCTCCTTACAATCTTCACCTCAAATACAATCTTATTTTTATTCAGAATTTCTAGTTTAATTAGTGTACTTGGTCTTGAATAGAAATATTGTAAATGTACTACCTAAACCTGGACAAATTTTAACTGATTTTTTTTTATTCGGGCTTAAAATTTCTGATCTCAATTATTTTGAACTACATACTCACTGGCACTATCGAACCCGAAGGTTCATGGCCGCGCGGACATAAGCTCTCCATACATCCCTATCCTGAGCTAATGCTTTCCAATCATTCCCTGTATAATCTACTTCCCTTAAATCATAGTTAATGTTGTTCTCCCGCCTCATTCTTGGTCTACCAACTGGGCGTTTTCCTTCTGGCTTTCCTACAAGAAGCTTCCATGCACGTCTTTCATTCCCCATACGTGCAACATGTCCTGCCCATCGCAGTCTACGAGACTTAACTGTTCTTATTATATCTGGCTTCCTATAAAAACCATGTAGTTCATTGTTATGTAGTCTTCTCCATTCACCTGTCTGTTCATCTCTCTTTGGTCCAAAAATTTTCCTAAGAACTTTATTCTCAAATACTCGTAATCTCCTTTCCTCCCTTAAAGTAAGAGTCCATGTTTCGCACCCATATAATATAACTGGTAGAATAATAGTTTTATATATCTTCAGCTTAACGTTTTTTGAAAGGAGTTGGGACATCAAAAGTCTCTGCAATGCATAATAGCATGCATTTCCAGAATTGAGTCTATGTTTCATTTCTTTGTGCACCTCATTCCTATTTGTGATTATTGTTCCTAGGTATTTGAATTCAGCCACTTCCTCAAAATTTCCCTCATTTGTCATTAGCTGTCCATTTCCATTATATACTGAATTTCTACGTGTGACCATATATTTAGTTTTACTGATATTTACTTCCAGTCCTAATTTCTTAGTGTTACTCAATAGTGTGTGCGTGTTGGCCTTTAGTATCTCCTCGCTATCGGCCAGTAGTACTACATCATCAGCATAAACTAACAGCTTATTAATACCATTCAGTTGTAATATAAAATTTAAACTAATATATTAGATTCCAGACTTTTACTCCCTGTGTTGACAACGTAAGAGGTGATCGTCAATGTTGATTTAGAAGAAATGAATGAATAATAAATTAATAGGTTTACAAAGATCAGATGTTTAGCATAAGACATGTTTTAGAAAATAAGTAGGAATGTAGCGACACTCTGCATTAACCTAAGTAGACCTCAAAAAGTCATACGATTCAATTCAGGTGGAGAATTTGTATAGCTTCCTGTTGGACTTTGGAATTCCTTAGAGTTGGTTAGACTTAAACGGCTTTATTTAAATGGCACAAGGAGAAGTGTGCGGATAGGCAAACGCTTTTCAGATACATTTAAAAATCATAATGGGTTAAAGCAAGCAGATGCATTATCTCCTCTACTGTTCAATTTGTACTACAATTTGTAAAGAATAATAATTTATAAATGACGACATGGAGAAGAAATTAGGGACATTTCAACAGATATGTGGTTCAATAAGAAGATATTTGAGAAATAAGACCACAAGGGAAACTCAATTAAAATTTTACAAAACAGTGGCCGTTCCAACATTAACATACGGGTCTGAGACTTGGCCTTTAACGATCTCTGATAAAAATAAAATTGAGACAATAGAAATGAGATTTCTCAGATCAGTTGCAGGTGTATCTCTAAGAGATCAAAGGAGAATTCAAGATATCAGAGATGAACTACAAATCTATAACATAAACGAGAAAATACACACAAATAAACGTAATTGGTTTGAACATATACAAAGAATGCCAAATAATCATTTATCAAAACAGCTGCTTCATTATAGGCCTCTAGGCCGAAGGAATGTAGGAAGACCAAAACGTCGTTGGAAGGTCGACCTGAGCCTGCGGCATGTAGTGCGCCGGGAAGCGGAACGGGCCAACAGGCCCATATCTTGAAGATGATGATGATGATGATGATGATGATGATGAAGATAGTAAGTATAATAATGAAAAATATAAAGAGGGTTAATCAACTTAAGGGTATTATTTAATGCCATCAATTCTTTAGAGGATAAATAAGGAGCATATCTCAATGGTAGGCTTATTAATAGGGTCTTGGAATATAGGCCTACTGATGATGTAGTATTCAGGCGTTAATAACACTAAGATTTTGAGGCTGGAAGTGAATATCGATAAAACTAAATAACTATATATATGGCCACAATTAAAAATACATTATATAATGAAAATTGGCAGTAAATGATAATTTTGAAAAAGTAGATACATTGTAATACCTGGAAACAATAATTACAAACAAGAATGATACGCAGAAAGAAACAGATCATAGGCTCAACTGTCTTGAGAACTAATCCTATTACGCATTACAAGGACAACCTTCCTCATAAAACGTTAAACTAAAAATATATTAAACTGATATTCCTCCGGTTATATGGATGCAAAACATAGTCTCTAATTTTAGATGAGGAGAATAGATTATGTGTAATTGAGAATAATGTTCTTAAAAAAATTTAAACCAAAGAGAGACGAACAGTAAGATGAATGAAGAAGGCCTGTCTTATCAGTGAGCTGAATGATCTTTATATAAAAGCAGATGCAGTGAGAAGAGATATGACTCATAGAATGCAATGGACAGGACATGTATGAATAGGGAATGAAAGAAAGGCATCGAAACTTATTGTAGGAAAACTAGAGGGAAAGCACCTAGTACCGGTATGTGATACAATAATGAAGTGGGAGAACAACATTAAACATGATTTGAAAAAAGTAAATTGTAATATAACTTTTTTCACTGCTTATTATTTTATGTAGTAGGCCTAGAGGTCTGTTATGGTCTCTAACCATCTCTTTTGAGTCTTTTAGTAGGTCTCTTTCCCTGGGGTATGTAGTGAAGCATTTTTTTGAGATATTCTGGTACGTTCCATTCTTTTCACATGTCGAAGCCATTCTTGTCTATATTGTTGTAGATATGAACAATGGTTACTACCTTGAATACTAATAGATTTCATATTAAATTCCGTTGAGATAATAGTTATAAAGTAAAGTGTTAAAATATATACTTTTGGCAGGTGTCGTCGACCTCAACTGTTTTTAAAATTTCTTGATTTTAAAAATTAGTAATTGTAGGCCTTTCGGAATTCGACTTCCATCATCAGCAGAAGAAATATGTGCTACTAACTGTTGTTATTGTTGTGCGACATTTTGGACGTTAAAGGTCCTCAAGCCATTCATGCTGTGTTGTAGAGATGCCGCGTAGCACAATTAGGGATGAACAAAATTCCTACTCTCAGTGAGCTCGTGTTGAAACAATAGCAATATAACCGTAAATGTTATAACACTTGCCAGATCGGCAACACATGTTTAACATAAACATATATATATGAGATAACGAAAGAATTAATCCCATTCATATTAACAATTTACCAACCCCTGTTTCCACCTGTGAAACCACTGCATGCTGACCACATATCTCGACGGCTCTTGTAGTGGATAAGATAGGACCCTAATTGAGTATACTGATTAAGAAATACGATTAATCAATAAACAAAGAATGAACTGAATATATAATACATCATCATCTACATTCATGGATTAGGTGTCTGTTGACCCGTTCCGACTTCAGCCCATCTCTTTCTAGGTCTGCCCACATCTCGGGTGCCTTTAGGTTTGTATTTTGTTATTTGTTTTGGATATCTATCTTCATTCATTCTGTCTATGGGTTGCTTCCATTTTTGTCTATATGTATCTATTTTATCATTTATTGCAAATATTTCAAGTTCCTGTCTTATATCTGTGTTCTTGATTCTGTCTTCCTTAGTGCACCCTTTAACAGATCTCAAAAATTTCATTTCTGCCGCCGTTATCCTACTTAGATCCTGTAATACATAGTAAATCAAATAAATATCTTATTGGTAAAAGTTCTCACAAGTAGCGGTGAGAAACCTAAATGCGGAGAGGTGATAAAGATGTAAGCCCCCAAAGTAGACCAGAAATTCTTAAGCCTGGTCTAGTCGAAAACAATCACGTTTGGGAGACAACTTCAAACTTCAAAATTTACAGCCGCTGAAAGCCCAAAATGTAGAACCTATCCCTAGCCGTGAAAAGAAATTTAAAATAGGTGGGAGTTTAATAAAAATAAAATTACGCCCCTAGGAGACATGTGATTGAAAATTCTAACCAGTCAAAATCAGAGTTAGGGTGTACAACCATATATGGAAGTAAAGGGCCCTGACTTCGATGCGAAACTCATGAGGACAAACTAATTTACTTACACTTAACAGTTCGTGGAGAGAAGACTTACATCAAAGATTTCATAGTGACCGGGTTCGATACTCGGGAAAGGATTTCAAATCATGATACTTAGTAAATTCCTGTAAAAATAATAATTCTTGAACTACAAGTGATAGTCCTCACGCAGTTAGGCATCGAAAGTTAACACCAATTCAACGGTGCACAATGTATCGAGTGTATTTTAAGAGCTAATTTAATTAATTAAATGAAATAAAGTTATATTCTTTATTCATTATTGTCTGTTCCCACGCAACTTTCCTTTCGGTCCCTATTGTATTCATAACTTGTAATCGTTTGTATATATATATATATTGTAATTTAGATTTAAGACTATTTTTTGTTTGTATTTTTTTAAAACCTGGTTGAGTGGTAGACAAGGCCTTAAGGCCTTAACTCTGCCAGGTAAAATAAAGCTATTATTATTATTATTATTATTATTATTATTATTATTATATTAAATGGGAATCTCAGTACTCATCCTGAAACAAATAGGAACCGACTAGCTACCGAGGTAGGGCAATCAACAACGTACAACAATTCAAACAGAGAACTTCAGTGACGATTAACCACCCTTAAAATACAGCCTCACTGGTTGCCTAACACGAAACTGAACAGCTTGTGTCACACCCTCCTGTACAGTGAATGGTTCCAAACATTACCTAAGAGTAGGGATGTATGGAGGGCTGATTTCCGATTTTGTTAGTACCAGTGAGTTAGTTAATGAATTATGTGTCTTCTACAACCCTCAGAAGTGTGTAAGAGAATTACTGAAGCACACTGTATAACAGTTAAAGAATTAGATATTGAATTAACTTATGATTTGTCTACTTAAAGAAATGAGGAGAAGGCGAGTGGAATATTATGAGCCGGAGAAGTAAAATAAATTAAGGAAATGATTTCGAAACTAGTCGTTTAAGCACGTAGCATTGATCTACATAAGACAAAACTACTTTATAAAAACGAATGTTCCCAAGGTTCTGAATGTCAATAAAGCAAGTGTTATGATCCAAGATGCAGAGGTCGCTTGCACCAAGGCTGCTAGTAATTTCTTCTGCTAAATGTGAAGGATTATTTTGAAATGCTGACCGATATATTTATCATATATATTAAGTTATGATTTGGTAGCAAAAAGTATTATAATATCGGATTAAAACAGTATTTTTTAATTTGAAATTGATTTTGAATAAATTAATAATATTCATTCTTCTCGTCTTCTTCTTTAGTAGGCGACTACAACCTCATTGAAGTTTTGGCCTCCTCAACAATTTTACTCCACCTAGATCTATCCTGAATAAAGACTGGCCAATTTCCAATTTTCGTTTCTAATATATCTTTTATAACATCATCCTGCCATCTGTTTTTTGGGTGTCCAGCTGTTCTGGTGCATATTGGTTTCCATTTGTAATAATTTTCGTTAGTAAAGTCAAATATAAGTTGTTAGACACATGGCTTTGCCAAAATATACTTATTGATTTAAGCCTATTTCTTACATACAGAATGTTCTAAACAATGTTGGCCAGTTAATGAAAATAATGCTTGGAGAATAAAAGCAAATAAAGAAGTTGAGGAAATATACAGGAAACCAAATATTTTAGAACAAATTAAAACCAAAAGAATTCTTTGGTTGGGAGTCATAGGCCGAACAGAGATTAATAGAACAGTCAGATAGCTTTTTAATACAAACCAGGCAGTGAAGGGAAGACAGCAAGACAATATTTTGATGGTTAAATGATGTGGAGGATTATTTAAGAAGACTGAATAGACCTATTAGGAAATGGAGACTTAAGGATTCGAATAGGAAGGAAGGAAATGACATTATAAGAGAGGCTAGTGTTCTCCATGGACCTTGTAATAATAATAATAATTATTATTATTATTATTATTATCATTATTATTATTAATGTTATTGTTATTTTTATTATACAGTAAAATCTGTTATGAAGGAACATGACGGTTCCTTAAATATATTTCCGTCTTGGCAGTTTTCCTTCTTATAAAGGGTTCCAAATTACAGGCTTCAATTTTCTCACGCAGTGTAAGGGTTTTACATGCACGCTTTAAAGACATAACATATTGACTGAAATACAGACAAAATAGCGTATGTAACACAGCTCATTTTTCACGGAAATACAAAACATTTTACACAAAAAACGAAAAGGAACTCAACTACAGGAAGACAGAAGAGTTTCCAAACTCCCTGGCAGGTAACGTAAGCAGGCAAGGAAAAGCGAGGGATTCCCCGCTGTCACACATAAGCAAGGGTATCCCCGAAATACAATGCCAACACAAGATGGTAAACGATATAACGCAGAAAGCGTCATATGCAGAATTTTCACGTGTGGTCATTAATACTGTAATTAGAACGTGCTTAAGGATAATTTTCCATCTTACTGAGTTAAAAATTAACTATTAGTACTTTAAAAACCGTTTCCGGCTTATACAGGACGATTTTGCATATAAAATTGTACCGTTCTGGAGATTTTTTTTCCCCCGTCTTTACAGGTTTCCTTCTTATAAAGGTTCCGGCTAAGACAGGTTTTACTGTAGCTTATTTAACTTGGACGAGTTAACGCCTTTAAGTCTTGTATACCAGTCAGCCAATTAAATAAAATTAGAATAAACAGTCTTATAAATAAATTACAATAAAATTAAATGATTACATAGTGTACCTACACTAGTGGTCTACTGTCGTAGTGGTAACATCGTTGTCGCAGATGCAGCGGGCCGGTCGGAACGATTTCCTGATGTTTTTAAAATTGTCAGGCCATCACAATCATCCATATCATTTTCGCTTTTCACAGTATGAATGAAAGGTGTGTCTCGTCTTAAATGCTCGTATTGTATAGTGAATGGTCCTGACGAAAAGATCACTCATCAAGAGAGACCCTCCATGTCCTTGCGTGGTCAAAAAATGTGAGTATATGATCAAGAGTATAAAATCCTCTCCCAACAAGTCGTGTCCCTCTAAGACCCGAATAGCTTTGGGCGTGTAAAAGGGATATGTTAAACTATGGAAAATAAAAAAGAAATAAACTATGTCGCATATAATTACTATAAAATGTATCTCTTCTCTCCATGACGCGACAGACCTTAAAGGCCCTTGGCCTACCAGCTGGCTGCTAACTTCACGTGTTAACCACAGAAGTAGACGTTCATTCTGCCAATGTAGGGGTGACATTGACCAGCATGTCGGGTCCCCTAGCCATTAAAACTGGTTTCCTTAACCTGGAGCCGCTACTTTTTGTAGCTACCCAAATTTCTCACGATGCTGGGTGGGCACGGATCCCATATTGGCCGAAATTCTATAAGAAAATTTCTTCCCCGATGAGGACTCGTATCAGCGCAAGTCCCATAGCTCTGCACCAAGGCATCATGCCTTAACCACTCGGCTACGGCGCGGGCACTATATAATATATGTATTGATTTATTTAAAAGTTAGCGAATAAAGAGAGGATGGGTTTAAAGCTAAGTGAAACAATAGTGGAAATGAGAATAATGTATTTGGACAGAGTAGAGTTACTGGATGGATCGAGGTGATCCCGACGCCTACTGCCTTTTTTTTCATTATACCCAATATATGAAAACCCTTTTTACCCTAAGGTATATAAGGGTTAATATTCTGTAACATTATAAAGTAAATTAACATAAAACAGTAGAACAGAATACAATAACTGTTCATCTTTGTTATAATATTGTTATATAATTATTATATAACAATATTATAACAAAGATGAACAGAGTAAAATGAAATAATAATAATAATAATAATAATAATAATAATAATAATAATAATAATCCATCCATAGTAATTCTGCCCGAAGCAAGTCCTTCACTGCAATCATAGCATTTTCATGCTATGCTTGCAGCTTTACTAGGGAATTGTAGGTGTGGTAGCTTCCCGTTGCTTTCCACAATAATAATAATAATAATAATAATAATAATAATAATAATGTTTTATTTTAGCTGGCAGAGTTAAGGCCATAAGGCCTTCTCTTCCACTCAACCAGCTAATAGTAGAATTATACAAAAATTACATACATATTACAATTTCAAGATATTAAAATACAGACTAAACAAAATACAATGATGATGTGATCTAATACTAGTTAATACTAACAAAAACATAGAATATTCTAAAATTAAAATGATATAAAATAAAGTAAGTAGCTTCCTAGATGATTATTATTGGAATGCTCTATAAAGTTGTTATGCAGTTAATGTTTTCATTGTGTCGAAATTAAGATATCAGTTAATTTGGATTTAAATAATGATAACGATTGACAGTCCCTGACATGACTGGGAAGTGAGTTCCATGCTCTAGTCATAGATATTGTGTAAGATTCAGAGTATAGACAGGTCCTGTGTTGTGGTATCAAAAGTAAAGAAGAGTCTTGTGATCTTCCTAAATTGTGATGAGCCGATAAATTTTGAAAACGTGTTGTTAATAACTTGGTAAATATGTGTACAGAATTTGGAATAGTAAGATATGTGAATGCAAAGTTCTTCTGTCATAGTTGTGAATAAACACTATTTACAAAAGAAATGAAGTAATTATAACATTTTCCATTGTTAAGAATATGTTAGAGGACTGGAATAATCTTTTTCATTAAAATTCAAATATGTTTCAAGTTTGTAACGTTCAAATCACAACATTGGACAATTAAATAAAACATGTTTCTCTCTATGAATATCTTCTCTACATTTACAAGTTGCATTTGATGATATTTTAAATTCATATAATTTTGCCGAAATTTTGAATGTCCGGTTAAAAATTGAGTTAATGTGAAACTGGGAACTATATTTGGGCATTTAAGTATGCCATAGATCAACTGCATTAAGGTCAGAAGTAGAAGAGGAGAAGAAGTCAGAGGAGGAGAACATATAGTTGCAAAATTAATCCATGTGAACCTAAAGAATGTTATTTATGTTGGCGAGATTTAAATAGGAGACCCTGGAACGCAGCGTAAAAGGCGCAGTTTGCGAGAAGTGAAACCCCGAGTTATGGTAGATGATGGTTAATGGATACACAGGGATGCGAAAAAATACATGTTGTAAATGTTAAACAGACTCGAAGGTTACATGACCTGGATTTCAAATTTAGAACACGAATTCATGGTCATTTATATACGAGTGTCTATGGCGTCACTTGGAAAGCATCTTTTAAACAAAAGACGGAATTCTTTGTATCGTAACAGTTTCACAGCACGGCTATTGACACGACGGATTCCTATTTAGAAACACATTCATCTTTATCAACCAAAGTAAATTATCTTAAGATAATCTAAATGGGTTGGATTTCAAATTTTCACGGTACAAGCATATTGTTTAAAAACTAATATTGTATTCTTTTTTTCTATACCACGAAATTGTATTTTGGCCTGTTTTCACATCAAGTGAGATTTAATGAATCTTCCCAACTAGTGAATGGGCGTCCAACACTTCTATGACCTTTTGGTTTGTACTTTAGTAATAGCTGAGGAATTATATATGTAGGCATTCTTTGAACGTGTTCATAACAGTCGTTTCCCATAGTGTCAATTCTATTTGTTAAATTAACAATATTTAAGTCTTTTCTTCTTGTATCTTGTAAGCCCATGTTTCCCTCAACGAGATTTAGGCGCTCTCCCTCTACAGGGAAGAAATAATTTAGTTACATTTGTAATATCTTTATTTTTCTGTCCGAAATTGTTACACCTGCTACTGAACGCAAGAACTTAATTTCTGCAATTTCTATTTTTCTTCTGTCTGAACGGTTTAGAATCCAGGTCTCACTTTGCATATGTTAAGGTAGGCATCGCCATAATTTTGTAAAATTTTATTTGTGTATTCCTCATTGTTTTATTTTTCAGTGTCCGTTTTATAGTGGCCCACATTCTGTAAAATTTATTTAATTTAATGCCAATGTTTTGTTCTTTTTCTTTTTCTTCTTCTTCTGCACTTCACGGGCTAGGCAAATTGCCTGTTCCGCCTCACAGTTGTTCTGTCCATCTTTTCACTGGTCTTCCTAATTCCTTGAACCTCCTGGCTTGCTGCTTTGGTAATCTTGTTACATCCATTCTTTCTACATGTCTAAACCATTTATCTCTATATTCCTTGATTTTATCATTCAGTGGATATGTATTCAACTCTGTTCTTATATCTTCATTCTTTATCGAACGACTTCTCAAAATCAATAAAATCAACATGCGTCTGTAGGTTATATCCTCTCTATTTTTCAAATATTTGCTGTAATATGAATAAATTATCTGTCGTTGATCGCCCTGTTCTAAAACCACTTTGTTCTTCCTCTAGTATTACTTCTGCTATTATTTTAAGTACTAATATTATATTACACATAATAAATTAAACCCACATCACCAAACCAAAATGTTAAAACAGTCAACTCGTTTCGATAGCCACGCTTCATTACTAAGACAATGAAACACATTGATTGTTTTAACATTTTGGTCTGGTGATTTGAGTTTTATTGATTATGTGTAATACAACATTATTATCACCAAGATAATCCTATTATAGATATATAATACTAATGATTTTTTCTTTCTTAGTTTTAGTTTAATATTTCCCTTTTAGGTACTTACGTGTCCCATGTCATCTGTGGCTTATAGTAGGGACACGACCTGTCCTGAAGATGTTTAAACTTTGAATGAAGTACACACTTCTTTGACCACACAAGGATATTGAGGGTCTCCCCAAATGAAGGATCAGCTCAAAGCGGGACCACTTCGGAGATATTAGTTACTTTTAAGACAAGACAGCACCATTCACTCACAAATTCATACTTAAACAAGGCGAATATGATAGAATGATTATGATGCCAAAATTATGTTCGGGGACTATTTCGGCCATAAATTTTCCAGAGGAAACTTGTGTCGACCGAAGGTCAAACCACGGCCCTCTGCGTTTCAGCACAACGGTGCCGATGCTACGACAGAGATGTGGACGTCTTCTGGATCCTGTGTAGATAGAACTGAAACATATCAATACTAACCTCAAATTTCGTGTCCCAAACTCTTTTCATGAGTACAAACTCAGTAGCTACATTCCTACGGAATTCGCTAATAACAAGGAAAAAGAGAAGAAAAAGAAGAGTATGATGATGATTATGACTTTAAATAAGAAGAATCGGTGACACCAATAACATCGAGTTACAGTTAAGCATGACCTCACCTGGATATGAATCGGAAACTATCCAGCTGCGTGTCATGGTGAGCTTCCTGCTGCATGGAGGCGGCGGTCACCGGTAGTAACTTCTCAAGCAGTAATTAAATATCCGCTACAGTAGCGTGTTAGCGTCCATCAGTGTTGTTGTAACACTCAGTTCCTTCTTTATTTACAATAAGTCTAGTTAAATTTATGCAGAATATCACAAACGAATTCGTACAGTTACTAAACAAAAACAATCAGTTGCATGTGTTCCCGAGACTGTAAATGTCCAATCTCTACAAGAGAAGGTACAGGAGTATGCATTATTTAATTCTAGCTATTGTCTATATGTTGTCTTTCTAACATGATAATTTTAAAGTAAAATAATATTTTAAATATATGCGGAGCGTATATCCATTTTATTAAAAAAATACGTCAATATTTTAATGTACATACATGCATACAGCATTTATTTTTTTTTTTAATGAAACATGTTGTCTAGTTATTATCGCCTCACTATGATGCTTAACAAGCGGCTTGCTTTGTTTCCCGCAGCTGTTATATGTTATTACAATACAAAGATCTTGACTGCCGCGACTATCACGATGTTGCCACATTGCTATTCTTCCCTCAGTTTGAATTAAAACTGGGAACGTGGAGCAGTCGAACCACTTATAAAGTTGTATACTCTAATTAATTGGTATAATTATCAGTGATTTATTGTTATATGTAGCTAGAATAATAATACAATATCTACATATTATATTTGTTTAATATATAAGTGATTTCAACATGTGGCGGCCATGGGAAAATATTTCAGACCGAATGGATAATGTGACATAAGAGGAAGAACCTCTTAATAGTTCAAGAACAATAAATTAAATTCACAGACTCTTAGTAATCAGTGTCAGCAGTTGGTTTGTAATGCTTATGATTATATTAAAGAAAACAATCTCGGAAGAGGGTCTCTTAAATAAACTTTGCTATTCTTCCCTCAGTTTCAAATAATAACAAAAATTAAATAATAACATAAATAATCAATGTCCTCTGTCCTTGTGTAATAAACGCCCATAGAACTATGAGAAACGTGACAACACCGCATGTCAAGCATTGCCGCGCGGCACCTACTTTTATATAAACTGTTAATCATCAGAGTGAGGCGATAATACAAGCATAAAATTTAAAAAAATGATTATCATGATTTACACGTTTATGAAAAAATGGTAAATTTGACAGAGGTTGACACTTATTTATGATGCAGTATTTTTTTATTGTCCACTGACTTGTCATAGCAGCGGGACCGTGTTCGACACCGGGTCGGGTCAAGTCTCATGGGTGAGGTTTTTTCCGGGGTTTTTCCTCACCTGTAAGAGAAATTCCAGGTAGCTTTAAGGCCCAAATGGTCCCCGAATATCATCTGCCCATCATCATGTTCATTATCATCCCCGGTGTGGAAAGCAACGGGGAGCTACCACACCTATAATTCCTTAGTAAAACTGCAAAGCATTGTACTGAAGGGCATTCCTTGGGGTAGAACACTATATAAATGTTTATACTAAGTTTTCATTGATTGTATAGTGTTCCCATTTAACATTAACAATTAGAAATAAAGGCGGCTCCTTGGCGCAAGCGGTTATACGCTCGTCTCTCACCGCTGAGGTCCCGATATCGAGTCTCGGTCACTCTATGTGGGTTTCGTGGTGAACGAAACGGAGCTTAGACAGGTTTTTCTCGGGGTTTGTCCCGTTTTCCCCTGCCACATTTTCATTCCACCATTTCTCCATACTCATATCATCCATTTAGTTTAATTTCATTCAGCTGTCCCTGTGATGGTGCATCAGGCGTGGTCGGCCGGCACCCTTGTCATTCATAGAACTCTATATATGGGGCTTCATCTCTTCTCATCCCCCGACCCGACCCTGAGTTAGACACGAGATGAGGATATTATTATAATTATAAATAAAGTAAAAATATGTGAATGAAGCGCATGTAACATGATAAAGAAAATACATGCATGCATATATATAGTCCACCGCTGTGGTCTCGAGGTAGTGTGCTGCCTTGTCACGCAGCGGGCCCGGGTTCGATCCCCGGTCGGGGCAGTTTTTCTGGGTGAGGTTTTTATCGGGGTTTTTCCTCACCTGTAAGACAAATGTCAGGAAAACTTTAAGGCCCAAACGGCCCCCGAAATCATATGGCCGCCATCATCATCATCCTTATCATTATCATCATCATCCTTATCATTATCATCATCATCATTATCATCACCATCCTTCACCGGTGTGGAAAGCATCGGGAAGCTACGACACCTACAATTCCCTAGTAAATCTGCAAGCATAGCATGAAAAATGCTATGATTGCAGTGAAGGACCTGCCTTCGGGCAGAATTACTATGGATTACTATATATATATATATATTACTCAAGAGAATACTTTCGGTTGGAATATTACGTTCTGAGTACAAACAACACCGTTTCCTAACCGTGACAATTACTGGAAAGACAAGTCGGCCTAAATAAATATTTGAGAAACCCATTTTCAAAACCATGTTGCCCATCTTGTACCCAAACTAATTTTTGTGTGTCTGCATTGTTTATCATTATTTAACTTCAGAGCATTCCTTAAACCACTAAAACCGGGTATTAATGGTGTTTAATGTAAACAAATTGATTCTTGTTTATATAGCGACCTTAAATTACCTCCCAAAAGTTCATGAAAATGGACGAGTAGCATTTTGAAAATAATGCTCCAAATTTATTTCTTACAAGATACGAGGATAATGCAAACATTTTTTCTTAAGTCACATGAATCAAATATCAAAAATGTTATTGTCCAGCAGCAAATTACTTATTCGCAGCCAATAACACAATTATCTCACGCACTGTAGATGCATTTGTTTATATTAGATGCATTTGTTTATATTATAGCAAATCTCTAAGCTTTGCCTCTTCACTCGCCGCTACTCTCGTCGTGAGTAACGGATTGCATATAGGCTACATTACCTTCCAATAAAATAATTCTCAGACAGTATCAGTAAAGATATTCCTATAGAGCTAGACTGTCTCGGTGACCTACTCGCTTCTAGTTACAAGATTCGCAGGTTCAAACCTGATCTGATGATTTTTTTCAGGACTTAAAAATCCTGAGTATGAATTCCTTTGGAAGGGACTTATAGCCATAGATTTCCGCGTCATCGATTTACTCCACGTAAAAGAACCTCAAGACTTAAGAAAGAGTCTTCTGAATAACATTTTCTAGCCCTTTCACGCCCTTATTTGAATTGCGACACTAATGGCCTTAATTGTTAAATACCGTCGTTACATAAATTAATATTCTAGTAAATAGTGATACAGTATAACCAATGGATGTGTGATGAACTAAAAAATTACTAGCTTACAGTTTTAAATTGTGTGAAAAGTGAGATTACGCTAACAGTGCTGGTAGAAATCCCATCATCATTTTGATCCCCAATAATAAAACTAATTGGTTGACGTCCCTTTAAAAATTCAACAGGTGTTAGATTCCATTTGCAAGTAATCTAACATAATTTGTGGAAACGATGCGATTATGCTTTGTATTTGCATATGTGCACTCTCTCCATCCTGCCTGCGGTTTTAATCTCCATGCTGCTGTTTTATATAGACATAACTATATTTTAGTCATGTAATGAAATTAGCTCTAATGATAAGCTGATCCCACTACAGACCTTAGGAAGTCCTTGAAGTAACAGTTGGTTAAGGTTTTCACATACGAAGATAATGAGAACGATATGTTAGGAAGGTTATGAGTTCTGCAACAGGATTTATCCCCAGACTGGTTCTGGTACTCATTTCATTAGAGGCTGAGTCGATCCCAGGCTATAGTGCCGCTATAAGTTTTATATCAGTTTATAATTTCCGATCCATTTGGTAATCGAATCCTCCGGCATTTTTTCTTAATCTAGCGTTTCTCAACATATTGATCCCGACTGACTGCAGGGTCCTGAGGATGTTTGGTTGCGAAAGTCCATCGATCAATACTTTTTAATTAATTTTAAAGCACCGTTGAGGTTATGTAATATGATATTAAATACAAAATTGATATCTGGTAAATAAGTCGTCCTCAACTAAATTATTAAACTTCATCAAATAGTTCCAATATGGAGGCCTTTCAAAAACAATGTTTCATCTTCTGCATTTTAACTGGTCCATCAATGTGATGAAGGGTCTACAACAATTGTATGCTGTAGAGTAGAACTGCTATATATATTATCCTTACACTTCTAATACAAAATTTCTTCTTCTTCTTCTTCTTCACTTCACGGGCTAGGCAAATTGCCTGTTCCGCTTCACAGTTGTTCTGTCCATTTTTTCACTGGCCTTCCTACATTCCTTGAACCTCTTGGCTTGTAGTTGAATGCTGCTCTTGATACATTCATTCTTTCCACGCGTGTAAACCATTTCTCTCTATATTCTCTGATTTTCTCATCCAATGGATATATATTTAACTCTGTTCTTATATCTTCATTCCTTATCCGATCCAATCTTGTGCAGCCTTTTGTTCTTCTAAGTAAGTTCATTTCTGCGCTTTGTATTCTACTTTGCAGTTTTTTTGGTCATTACGGTACCCAAGTTTCGCTCCCATAAAGTAATGCAGGAACTGCCAATGTTTTATAAAACTTCAATCTAGTATCTCTTCTTGTTTTATTCTTTAATGTTTTATGTATAGTTCCGCATATCATTTGAAATTTCGACAGTTTAATATGTATGTCTCTTTCAGTTTTTGTGTTTATAGTAAAATTACAACCCAAATAATTAAAATTTGTTACTTGTTCAAGAGGTTTGTTGTCTATTACCATTTTTGATCTTATATGATCGTTTCCCCAAAATGACATTATTTTTGTTTTTTCTTTCTATATTTTGAAATTATATTGTTGGCATAACTGATTTAATTGATGTAAAGAGTACTGCAAATTATTTTCATTTTCTTGAATAATAACCACATCGTCAGCATACATCAAAACGTTTAATATTTTAAAACGGTCCATTCTTATACCTATATTAACAATACTTTTCCAATTTTGGATGATGTCATTAATGTATAGATTACATTTAATAATCGCCTTAATTCAGTAAAGAGTGCAGCACAGGTGGCTGTTTGCTCCTCGAGTCACTAAACTCAGTTGAACACAACATATTACTCACTCAAGTTAAGTCTGTACGGCTAGTGGGGAATTGCGTTAGCCTTGCCTAAGGGAAGGGAGTATCCCTGAAACACACGTGAAATATCATTACATGAGTTGT
This sequence comes from Diploptera punctata, assembly GCA_030220185.1. Lineage (NCBI taxonomy): Eukaryota > Metazoa > Arthropoda > Insecta > Blattodea > Blaberidae > Diploptera > Diploptera punctata. The sequence continues at coordinate 1,082,555 of JASPKZ010007370.1, read as the reverse complement.
CAAATTTGTCATTTAGTCTATAACTCCTGGAGGTGTCAGATCATTTAAAATCACAGTCTTTGTCATCTCTTTACTACCAGCTTCGCAAGACAACGCAGGCTGGCGGGAATTAGCAACATTTAATGAGGAAGGCAAAGGAGGGATAGCTCATTCCCAAGTAGTAAGATGTTTGCCGGATTATTAATTTGGTCGAATCTGCTAAAGCTATCGAATCATTAAAAAAATCACTGCATTTGCCAGCTCTTCCCTCCCAGTCAAATAACACAACACAGGGGTCAGGAAGTGGCAACATAGTAATTGAAGGAAGAGAATCGACTGCACATCCTTACTTACTTACTCACTGGCACTATCGAACCCGTAGGTTCATGGTCGCGCGGACATAAGCTCTCCATTATCCCAGTTGAACCCATGTCCGCATTTCTTGACGGTTGTATTTTTACGGTGAAAGATCGTCACTCTTTTGACCAAGGTACTTTTTTCGTCTGTCTTATCACCTTTGTCCGGCATGGGTAACCCTATCGGCAGCAATGCTATCGCCGGCATAGCTCTCAGGATTATTTCAGCACGCAAGCCACTCCACCACGAGAAGGTAAAGATACCATGGAGGGATCGACTGCACATTCCTAGTATATTTTCCGCGTGCTGATTTTACTTGAGCGAGTAACACACCAGCTTGTGTCAAACCATCACATTGGTTCGCCGAGTAAATTTTGTAATATGGTCAATTAGAGTAGCATATTTTTTAAATAACATGTCACGTCCATCGCTATGGTCTCTGAGTAGCTTCGTTGACTCCTACGGCAGCGGACCGCGGTTCGATCTCTTGACGTGACAAATGTCCTGGGTGATAAATTTTTCGGGATTTTTCCTTACCTGTAGGACAATTGTCAGGAAACATTAAGGTCCAAACAGTTTCCGAATATCGTCTGGCCATCATAACCGTCAATATTCGCCATGTTTAGTATGAATATATGAGCGAATTGTGTGTTTCGTCTTAATGTTGTGTTGTCTCGAAGCAGCCCTGAATTGAGCTGATCACACATTCGGGGAGGCACTCCTTATTCTTGTGTGGTCAAAATGCATGTGTATGTTCCAAAGTTTAAACCCCTCTCCAAACAAATCGGATGACTTGAGTTATATGAAAGTAACTGCAAAGTGAGATGTTAAACTGCAATGGAAAAGAAGAAGTATAACATCATACAATATTTACGTTTTCATCAGCGATTGGAGTGTGCTAATTTACTGTGAAGTTTAATATCCTCGAAGGTGAATCTCTGACACAAAAAAAGTTAAAAACCATTGCCACTCCGCTATGGCGTACCCTCAATTAACTCTTACTTACTTACTTACTTACTTACTGGCAATATCGAACCCATAGGTTCGTGACCGCGCGGACATAAGCTCTCCATACATCCCTATCACACCTGACTTCCTGTAAAGCGACTATATCCAAGGGCGGTTTATCTAATTCCCGCGTTAATATCTCTAGTGCCCCGCTATTGTATAAAGTACTAACATTCCATGTTCCTAGGAACATGTCCCTGTGTTTGAGCCTTTGGCATGGGTTTCCTGAAGTAGTCCCCGCCCGGAGAACCGAATCGGGGACTATTTGACCTCCGGAAAATTTTACCCCAGTTGAACCCTTGTCCGCATTTCTTGACGGTTGTATTTTTACGGTGAAAGATCGTCACTCTTTCGACCAACGTACTTTTTTCGTCTGGCTTATCACCTTTGTCCGGCATGGGTAACCCTATCGGCAGAAATGCTACCGCCGGCATAGCTCTCGGGATCATTTAAGCACGCAAGCCACTCCACCACGACAAGGTAAAGATACCATGGAGGGCTCAATTAACTCTAGTTTTAAATATACATAAACATAATTTATCTTCAATGTTAAAATGTTAAAATATGTATTACTTTATATTAAAATGTTCCATGCGGGATATACGGAGAGGCAAAAATATCTGCATATATTATTATCAGTCTAAAGTACGACAAGGTGGTCCGGTAGCTATCCAAGCGTTCCGGCCAATTTAGGGGAATGGTAATAAGCCAGTCGGTAAATCAAGAAAGATTTTGATAAATTAAGTTAGAAACGATTGGAGAAGTGTACTGTATAGCAGGAGCTTGGAAACAGAAGTTAAAGACTATGGGAGATATGTACTGTGTAGCAGAAACTTAGAAAGAGGCGCTACAAATACTGAAGAGAAATGTGGAGGCGATGTATGAGAGAAACCGAAGCCCGAATTGGACGCTAACGCTACAGAAGAAAAAATAAAAAAAAACATACTTGATATAAGGTTGAATGTGATAGTATACTGCGATACGAGTGTGGTAATCACTTGATACGGATCGAGGAAAAGTTAAAAAAAAAAAAGACGAGGCGCTTGCATTTCCGAGATCCCGTTTATGTCTTTACCACATGAGTATTGCATACTATTTTTTACACTTATACTCCAAGCGCGACAGGCCTAGAAGGCCCTTGGCCTACCAGCCGTGTCTGCTGGCCTCACATCCACATGTGTTAATCACAGAGGTAGACGATCATCGAGCCAGTGTAGGGGTTACATGTGATCAGCATGACGGATCCCCCAGCCGTTATAGCTGGTCTTCTCAACCTGGAGTCGCTACTTATTGTAGATACCCAAATGTCTCACTATGCTGGGTGGGCACTGGTCCCATACTGGCCAAAATTCCATGAGAAAATGTCTTCCCCCATGAGGACTCGAACCTGCGCAAGTCCCTTAGCTCTGCGCCAAGGCTTCTTACTTTAACCACTCGGCTATGGCGCGGGGCACTATTTTTTGCACTATGTGTATTTATTTTAGTTATTAAGATATTAGAAAAAATATTAATAAATATAATTGAAGATAAATCTTATACCTCAGAAGGTGAATCGGATATATTTGTTGCTATGGAGAAATAATAAATATCGTTGGTCATGTCACCACCTTATATTTGTTAAAACTGTAAAACCAATTTGATTTGGGATTTATTTCTGATTATGGAGAAAGTTTGAGATTATGTGTGCAGTGATGTTGAAATAGAAGAGGCGTGTAAAGCTGGATGTGATTAATTAATACCGAAATTAATAGAAATTGCAGTATCACTATCAATATTTCAAAACTAGTGATTTTGGTCATTTTTAAATTATTGAGATTTATTTTGTTTTCATAGAAACCAAGATTGTATGCGGGAATGTCAAATTACGATGCACATCAACAATAACAGTAAGTATACAATATTAATGTATTTTATGTCTTTCGGGCTAAATGGCCGTGGTCTGGTTTTATTAACACTCGACGTTTCGTCTACTACTGCGGTAGACATCCTCAGGAGATTCTGCGTGTTCTTTGACCTCTTAACTCTTCAAATGACGGGCCGACATTTGAAGAGTTAAGAGGTCAAAGAACACGCAGAATCTCCTGAGGATGTCTACCGTAGTAGTAGACAAAACGTCGAGTGTTAATAAAACCAGACCACGGCCATTTTGCCCGAAAAACATAAAATACATGAATCAAAATACCTGCCGTGAAAGTCTACAATTTTGCATATACAATATTAGTTACATGGTGCCAAAATATAGGCTATTAACTCTGTTGGAAATCAAACCTAAGAACTGGAGTTGTATAGGCCTGTGTCCAGCAACCAACTTTAGTGAAATAAATTAAACTAAATTGATTGTAAAGTTAGTAGCCCATAAAGTAAAGTCTGACAGCTGAAATCAGACTGGTACTGAGAAACACATACGACCCAGGGTGTGATAATGTTGGCAACACTATATCCATATTTCTGGGAAACTGTGATCCTCTTGTTGTCATTACCTAGTGTAATTATGTAGACCCCTCCCTCACTTCCAGGAGATGAGTGTTGCATAAGTAATGCAGTAAGGTGTAAATAAACCAGAACTCCACAATCCTTCTCCCCTGAACATCTCCCTTCATCTTCAATCTAGTAATGTTTCAAAATATTTTAGTCAGAAATACAACTTGGCATGCGCCAAAGATAATTACATATAAATAAAGATTAAGCCTTAAATTGGCAAAACACAAATTTATCGTATTGGTTATTTAAATGTGACGGACCGCAGTGAAAACGGAATATTGTTTCACTGCTATTATTGGGTAGCCTATATTCTAACCAGAAACGTAAAAAAATAACAAACTGGTGGCATTAAAAAAGAAGATATATAATTAGACTCAAATTTAAGTGATTTCTTTTTGTTCGTTTTCTTTTGTTTTATTTAATATCTCCATCCATAGTAATTCTGCCCGAAGGCAGGTCCTTCACTGCAATCTTAGTATTTTCATGCTAAGCTTGGATCTTTACTAGGGAATTGTAGGTGTGGTAGCTTCCCGTTGCTTTCTACACCGGTGAATGATGATGGTGATGATGATAAGGATGATGATGGCCATATTATATCGGGGACCGTTTGGGCCTTAAAGTTTTCCTGGCATTTCTCTTACATGCGAGGAAAAACCCCGATAAAAACCTCACCCAGAAAAACTGCCCCGACCGGGGATCGAACCCGGGCCCGCTGTGTGACAAGGCAGCACGCTACCTCGAGACCACAGCCGTGAATATTTAATATCTAGTATATAAAAATAAATGTTTGTTTGTTTGTTTGTTCATTCATATTTATGCGCGGTCATGCCGTTGATCCGATTTTATTGGGGCTTTTTACAAAATGTTCAGGAGATTCCCGGGATGGACATAGCTATAAAACGGTTGCGATACTCAACTCCTACACCATTAAAAATCGCCCGTGGAAACGTGAAAAAAATTAGCTCTTCGGAAGCTTAAATGGCTTACGCAGCCTAAACCATAACAAATACACAGAATTAATGTACACAGAATTAAATATCTCGAAAAGCCCTACAAAAAAGTCCACGGCAGCATATGTTTATCTCTTACCGATAACTCACAATAACCATTATTGTCTTTCATTGATGCCAAGAAGATCGAGACAAGTACGTAGATTCCTGTGTAAGCATAGAGGCACATGGCGGGTATTCTTTTACGGATAACTCACAATAACGAATTTCGTGTTTTAGCTCATTTATGTCAAGAAGATCGAGATAAGTAGATTCCCGAGTAACACCGGGTAATCAGCACAGGAATCTTAAAATAAATACGATATACATTTATAATTAACTTTAATTTTACTTATTCAACTAATCATAAGAAGTAGAATAATTTTAGTCTTTCAGCTCATTTATGCTAAAAAGATCGGGATGAGTAGATTCCCGGACAACGCCGGGTAAACAGCACAGGGTATCTAAAAATAATTACGATATAAATGTGTCCTTCTACTTATTTAACTAAACATAAAACACATTAATTTTCGTACGCCGGGTAAACAGCACAGGGTATCTAAAAATAATTACGATATAAATGTGTCCTTCTACTTATTTAACTAAACATAAAACACATTAATTTTCGTATTTCAGCTCATTTATGTCAAGAAGATCGGGATAAGTAGTTCCCGGGCAACGTCGGATAATCAGCACGGGGTATCTAAAAAATTTTAATTTGTAATTATTTTTCCTTTCACTTATTCAACTATATATAAAAGCACATTAATTTTCATGTATTTAGGCGTAGCAGCGCACGCCGGGTATTAGCTAGTGTGTATATATATATATATATATATATATATATATAAATGAATGTATGTCTGTTTGTTTGTACTTTATGCACTGCCATTCCGTTCATCCGATTGAGATGAGGCTTTTTGCAAAATGTTCAAAATTTTCCCGGGAATGTTTTACGCTATAAGAGAGTTGCAATACTCAACTCCTTCAAAAATGTGTGAAAAACGTGTTTTTCGAAACTTTTTGGGCGCTTAAATGGCTTATACTGCCTAACCATAACATATACACCAAATTCCTACACAGAATTGAATATCTCAAAACAAATCTACATAAAATTCCCCGACAGCATATGTCTATCTTTTGCGTATCACTCATAAAAACCATTTTTATCTTTCAGCTCATTCATACCAAGAAGATCGGAATGACTATATTCCGGGCAAGCGTAGCAGATCACTGCGTGTATTCTTTTACGGATAACTCTCAATAACCATTTTTGTTTTTCAGCTGACTTATACCAAGAAGTTCGGGATAAGTAGATTCCCGGGCAACGCCGGGCAATCAGCACGGGTATCTAAAATTAATTACGATATAAATTTATAATTATTTTACTTTTTACTCATTCAACTAAACATAAAAACACATTTAATTTATTCAGGTGTAGCAACGCACGCCGGGTATTAGCTAGTATTAGATAAATTAAACCAACTGATGTATCCTATAAAATACGTTATTAATTTAAGGGTTAATACAAAAATATTGTTTTTAGACAACCTATCATAAAAATAGTCTTTTTACTCTCAAGATGATCCAACAGAAAGTGGAGGTAAGCAAATAAAACAACAATTCACGAACTTTTAATGTTTTGTTCAGTTACTTAATTTTCAATTACGAGGCTGCTCAATAAAGTTATTTTTTGTAACATGCCTTTACTCATTCACAGAATTTTGAGTATCCTTCTCAATGTAGTCTCATTTGGACTTGTCTCAGCGTTACCTGTCTTCAAATACATGCTGCAAACCTTTTTAACAGGTCTTTCAAAACCGCCTCTGCAGACTTCATTACTACTTCTGAAGATTGTAAATTCCTCCCGCGAAGGTGTTTGTTTATAAAGATAGGTATGTGAGTATACAATAATCAGAGATTATTGTACCAATTTAACAAAACAGCAAAAGAATTTAACATGAAAACATGGAGCAAAAAAAAAAAAGAAAGAAAAAGCTATTGCATTTTTACGATTCCCCATAAAGTGTAAACTGGTAGTAGATGACAACATAATATAGCAAGTATCAAATTTAAATTACTTGCGTGTAAATATCACCAGCTATGCAAGTTTAAAATAAATTATAAATCAAATAAATAAAGCCAACAGAGTTCCAGTCTGTTTAAAACAAACCATTTGGAAAAATAAATATCTAAGAAAAGATGATAAAACAAAAATATATAAATCGGTAATCAGACCACTTTGTACATATACAGCAGAAACTAGACTAGAAACAAGTGATACTCGACGCCTACTGGATGCATGTGAAATGAAAGTTCTGCGAACAATAAAAAACATAACAATGAGAGATCACATTAGAAGTGATAAGAGAAAAATTACAAATAGAACAAATTTCAAATAGGATAAATAATAAGAGGGAAAATGGAATGAACATATAAATAGAATGTCAAACGACAGAATAGTTAAAGTAGCTAGGGATAAATTCCCAATTGGGGTAAGAAATATTGGACGCCCGAAGAAAAGATGGAAAGATACAATTGAGACAATACATTGAAGAGGAACAGACGCCTTGTCTACACTAAAAGAGAGAAGAAGAAGATGATGAGTATTTATCATTACACAAAATGTGCATCAACATTTAGAATTTTCTTAAACTATTTTCCATGCGGTTATAATAAAATAAGAATACAAAGTAATATTAATAATAATAAAATAATAATAAATTAATACAAATGTGTGTAATGTTTTATATGACTTCACAGTAATACGCATGAATCATCAATGATTGAAAACTTTTAGGGAATGAAAGAAAGGTCACAAATAAAAAGATGAAAGAAATGGTATTTAGTATATGACACGTTTTTATTTTTATTTTTATTCATAGGAATATCTTTGAATTTCAATTCATTTATATAATAATCTGGGTGCCTTTGCCAAAATTCCTGCTGACGTAAACCTCACAGTTAATAAGAATAGCCCGTAAAGTATTCCACTTTCGGCGTCTCATAGGCCTAATCATTTGAGGTCGGATCACTTCCTTCAGAAATTGTGTTTAAATGGGTCCAAAACTCTACATTAACGGTATATAACATAAAAACTTTATTTAAAAATTTATTTCGGAAGCTATTGAGTTTATTCCCATGAAAATATTTTTTGAAAAAAAAAATATATTTACAGATCCTCACTGATCCTATCTTTTAGCCACCGAAAATGGCCTATATATTTAAGTGAATATGTGTGTGTGTGTATATCTGTAAGTGTGTCCGTTAACGCTCTAGCAGCCGCAGGTTTTCATTCGAAACCAAACTTGGCATGTGGCATTTAATTAAAGCAGTAACGTCGAGTTTGTTAACCAAAAATCGGACTATTAGGTGTAGGAGTACACCTGAAACTAAAATTTTAAAATCGCTCTACGGTTGCACTTTTTCATGTTTTACCACGAAACTAAGAATATATTATTAAAATAGACCTAGGAAAGCATTTCCCAAAACTGAGCGAAAACTGACAATTTGAAGTAGTGCTTTCCTAAAATCCGAAATTAAAAATTGACTCTGAGCCACCGCCATGTTTGATTCATCTCAATGTATACCACACAATTTAATTAACCCTTAAATTTTCACTGTATCTTTCATTATTATTGTATATCTGACTTATCTTGGCAAAGAGAGAGATGGAGATATAAAGGTAGATCCTTGACCGCTTTCGTTCAGTTACAAAAGAAAGAACCCACCCTGTTGTCAGTTTTCGTCTACCCCCTTTTCCATTTTAACATCAGGTGAAGAAACACTGACAATATTGGTGCGAGTAAGAGAGGTGAGCACAGCTGTCTTTTTTCTACAAATTTCTTGCAAAATTAAGCCAGACGAACTATAGTTTTTATTTGTTAGTAATTTTAATAAAATAATGGAAAAATGAATCGGTAGATATTTAAATTGGTGTCAAATTATGCACTTAGCATATAACAATAACTGTTAAGTCTCGTAGACTGCTATGGGAAGGACATGTGGTACGAGTGGGGATTCAAAGAGAGATATGTAAGCTTCTTGTAGGAAAAAAAGATGGAAAACATTCAGCTGGTGGACCAAGAAAGAAATGGGAGAATAATATTAACCATGATTTGAGTGAAGTAGATTATACAGGAGATGATTGAAAAATATTAATTCAGGATAGGAATATATGGAGAACTTATGTCTGCACGGCCATGAACCTACGGGTTCGATAGTGTCAGTGAGTTAGTTAAATTATACAATTTTCAAATACGTATTAACTTATGATTATACATGATGATGATGATGATGATGATGATTATTATTATTATTATTATTATTATTATTATTATTATTATTATTATTATTATTATTATTATTATTATTATTATTATTATTATTATTATAGAACTAAATAACTCTCTGGCTCTATCAAACCCGTAGGTTCATGGCCACGCGTATATACACTCTCCGTACATCCCTATCCAGTGCTAATGTTTTCCAATTATTCCCTATATAATCTACTTCCCTCAAATCATGGATAATGTTATTCTCCCACCTCATTCTTGGTCTACCAACTGGGCGTTTTCCATCTGGTTATCCTACAAGAAGCTTCCATGCATGTATTTCATTCTCCATTCGTGCCAAATGTCCTGCCCATCGCAGTCAACGAGATTTATCCGTTATTATATTTGACTTCCTATACATACCATGTAGCTCACTCTTACGTTGGTTTCTCCATTCACTTGTCTGTTCTCTTTTTTTTTTTGAGCAAAAATTTTCCTAAGTACTTTATTCTCAAATACGGTACGTCTTATCTTCTTTCCTAGCTTAAAGTAAGAGTCTATGTTTCACATCCATATAATATAACTGGGAGAACCAACAGTTTTATATAGTTTCAGTTTAACGTTTTTTGAAAGGAGTTGGGGCAACAAGAGTCCCTGTAATGTACGTATAATAGCACGCATTTCCAAGAATTGAATCTATGTTTAATTTCCTTCTGCATCTCATTCCTATTTGTAATTATTGTTCCTAGATATTTGAATTCAGCCACTTCTTCGAAAATTTCCCTCATTTTTCATCAGTTGTCCATTTCCATTATATAAAGCATTTCTTTGTGTGAACATGTATTTAGTTTTATTAATGTTTACTTCCAGTCCCAATTTCTTAGTGTTACTCAATAGAATAGAAATTGGGACTCAAAAGAATGTGCGTGTTGTTCCTTAGTACCTCCCTGTTTTTGCCCAATAATACTACATCATAAGCATAAACTAACAGCCTATTAATACTATTGAGGCCTTCTTCATTCTCCAAAGATTTGATTTGTCATAATGATGAAAGTTTAATGTAAAATGTCTAAAAGTATTAAACTGCTTATTTATCCCTACGGTTACCCCAGGGCCTTGATAGCCTCAGGTATTACCTTCTACATTTCATTAATATTCTCCCAATTGAAATACCATGAGCGAGTTTTGAATGCAAATGCGGATTGAATAATCTTAACCTTGGCACTAGGTCATTACAAAGAATTTCCGCGTAATTAAGACGCTCAGAATAAATTTAAGTGACGTTTGTTACAGGATATAAAACTGTCCTTATGAAGACTGTCCATGTTGTATCTGAACAACCTTATTTTTTTTCTTATTTTTAATCTATTTTTTAGACTTTTTAAATTTTTTTAAATATATTTTTTTTAAGAATTCGAATGGCTATTATTAGGGTTCTCGCTTTTGGGTTAAGAAATTGTATTTCTATACTATAAAATGTCAATTTTGAGGTAGTGCTTTATATTTTTGAGTTAAAAATGCATATGCATGATTCACATTAAACATTTTAGTACCAAACCCGGAGGTTTGTAGCCACAATGACATAATGTCTCTAAACATTTATCATAAGTAATGCCACGAGTGATTTCCAAATTATCGATACATTCACGACTCACAAAGTGAGGAGTGAATTTATCTAGAGAATTTGGAAATCAAGAGTGGCATTTGTTAGGATTATTTAACGAATAAAATTAAGCTGTTTACTCACAAATCATTGTTTAACTATAGTTATTTAAAAATAGTTATATATTTAATGTAAACGGCGATGTTTGAAAACAAATCAGAAATGTGAGGTTATGTTCATTCACTGCTGCTTGATCATATTATTTATTGCCAAATAAGATCGCAACATTGTAAGAGTGCACCCAAGTGGAGAAATAATGAAACATATAAAACTATATATCATAATCAACATTACAGGTTATTCATTAATTTTTTTAGTAAACAACTCAGTAAAATCAAGGAATCTTTTCATTATTTGCTATATTTAATGTATTTGTTGGAGAAAAATAATATTCTGTCCTGTTCAGAACATTAAAAAGGAGGAGCTTTCTTTATCACAAAAGCAGGAGCTGATAAAGAGAAATCTATAAAGAGCGAGGTGAAACACGACTGTCATTGGTTGTAAAACAAAATTCATTGAAACGTGATTGGTCATTGACTAGCATTTGTGGCATTAGTTAAATAGTCTTTGTAATTATTGTTCCTATGTATTTTAATTTCATGATTTCTTCAGTATGTCAATTTCTTATTAAGCGTCCATTTCCATTTAATAATGTATTTCTTCTATGTGTGACTATATAAATACTTAGTTCCATTGATATTTGCATCCAGTAATGCATACTTTACCGGTATGCAAATCATCATATATCGAGTGAGTAAAAAAAAGGACACGATATTTCAATGTTTAGGACTATATTCCGGTACCTTTTCTCTGTAAAACTAGGAAATCTAATAGATACTGGAATGCAACAAATAGATTCTGATTATAATTAATTATTAAATTCCTTTAATTAACAATAATTCCTTCAGTTAATTAAGACTGGGAAAGTACTGTAATATTTAATTCTTCACAATTTTAAACATAACAATTGTATTATATATTTATATATAATATAATGATACATTAAACAAAGCAAAAAAATACCCTGTTGATTCATTAAACATCTGACAAGTTCTGAAAAGCATCGTAGAGCTGCACATTCTTGATGATGATACCTACCTAAATCTTCTTGTAGATCGCGAAGTGTGCAAAGTAGATTTGTCTCCTCGTTGATGGATCTGAACACACTTTTCGGCTAAGTGGTCTACACTTGGTAAAATCTCTTTCCTTTCCATGGCGCGACAGGCCTACCAGCCGGTTGCTGGCCTTACATCCATATGTATGATTCACAGAAGTAGACGATCATCCAGCCAGTGTAGATGTGACATGTGGTCAGCATGTCGGGTCCCCCAACCGTTGTAACTAGTTTTCTCAACCTGGAGTTGCTACTTAATGTAGCTACCCAAATGCCTCACGATGCTGGATGGACACCGGTCCCATACTGGCCTAAATGCCATGAGAAAATGTCTTCCCCAAGGTGACTCGAACCAGCGCATGTCCCATAGCTCTGCGCCAAGACATCTTGTTTTAACAACTTAGCTACGTCCCTTGACTGGTAAAATATAACATGTCAATATAATTCACGGTGAATCATCGTTGAGGTTATGAAGTAAGATGTTAAAATCTTAAAATAAGTACCTGATACATCAGTCGTCCTGAACTAAAATTTACCTTTGTTTAAAAACTTTGTAATAATAAAACATGTAAGCCTTTCAGAATCATGTTCCATCTTCAGAATATAATGTGAAAAAACATTCTGAAAGGCCTACATGTTTTGTTATTGACGAAGTTTTTAAACAGAAGTTAATTTTAATCGAGGATGACTGATGTATCGGGTATTACTCGCCCAAGTTAAGTATGCATGGCTAAGGAGGAAGTCCGTTAGCGCTAATATCGCCAAACTGTGTCTCTATGGAAGGATGAATCCCTAAACACATGTAAAAATGTATTACATGGTTGTCAAATTAATCATTTTGTCGACATTAGCTGAAGGTTTCGGATCATTTAAAATCACTTGTCATCTCTCTATTACCAGACTCACAACACAACACAGGGGACAGGAATTGGCAAAATTTAATGAGGAAGACAAAGGAGGGACAGCTTGTTCCCTATTAGTAACATGGTTGCCGGATATTCATTTGGCCAACGACTACTGTAGGTGTCGGATCATTTAAAAAGCACCAGATTTGCCAGCGCTCCCCTCCCAGTCAAATAAAACAATACAGGGGACAGGAAGTGGCAACATAGTATGAGAAGAAAGAGAATCAACAGCACTTTCCTAACATTTTTCCGCGTGCTGATTTAACTTGGGCAAGTAATATTTAAGATTTTAACAGCTACCCTGTATATAATTTGTTAACCCTTACATTGGCAATATATATTCTATAGCATACATCAATTGGTTTATTTCATTTAAAATTTTTAATAAAACAGAGGAAAACGAACGAGTAGAAATTACTTAAATGTTTGTCGAATTACACAATGTACCTAATAGTAATAATAATAATAATAATAATAATAATAATAATAATAATAATAATAATAATAATAATATTTATATCGTTTTCAATGCTGTCCACCACGTTCAAATAATTGAAATAAGAAAGTATGCTTTGTCAATTTAAAGATTACATTTTTATTCTTGTTCAATACCTCACTTTTAGTAAAAATGTTTAACTATGCGATTAGTTTTTTTTATATTCACTGTGCTTGATATTTGTGTATTTATTGGACCAGTGTTTACAGTCAGCTTCAAAAAAATATTCCATAAACAGAAATAGTAGTATCTCTCACGAGATAAATTATCTTCTCTCAGAGAAACAATAGTTTGAGTTTTGGGTGCAGATTGTGAACTAAAGGGAATTCGGGTGGCAGTAAGTTGTAGGTAATGAAAGGAGAGAGGTGGGGTGGGACTCCAAGACATACTCATCTCGATGCAAATGAGATTGTGCGGGCTTTTAACTGCTTCCCTGTGTTGTGCTTGCGTTCTCCCTCCGTCTCTGTCTTTTTTCTTCCACTTTCATTGTCTGCACGCAGTCACACATCCCTTCCTTCCTTCTAACCAACCCCAGCGTTTTGCAGATTTAATCAGATGAATAAGAATTTCTAATGACCAAATCGATTTTTAATTTCTTTATATGATTTTAATATTACTATCTTCTTGTGTCTTGTAAGCCCATGTTTCCCTTAACAGAGATTTAGGCGCTCTCCCCCTACAGGGAAGTATTTGAACCATACTAATTTAGTTACACTTGTTTTCGTATAGATGTCTTTTGAGAGGTCAGCGTTCCGCCTCATACTGACATCTAGGAAACCAAGGTAGTACTAGGACGGGAAAATTCGGTAAATTTTGCTTAGAGGTCTTTTCATTCAGGCTTAAGGAATTTTTACGAGCCTGAAAATCTTCAGACTCGGGACCCACGGCTTAAAGTCCCTCCTGGAGGACTTGCTCCTTGGATTTTTCCATCCTAAAAAATCCATCGACCGCTGCCAGGTTTGAACCCGCGACCCTCGGGACCTGAGACAAGGAGTATAACCACTCGTCCACCACGGCCGATTAATATTATTATAGGAATGCTAAATAGTAAATTGTTATAAATATATTTTATTGTCATACTTCACTCCAATTACTATCCCCAATGTTCAAAGTTAAAAAAAAATGCTACGAATTTACTATAGGGCTCGGAAGTTGAGAAAAGCATTTTTTTTAAGTTTTTTCTATATCTGAAGACGAGGCCCAACATAATATGTATATATTTTGGGTAATTTTATGCCAGAAAATGGTAGATTTTATTCGTCTTTTTTTTTTATTGGTCCTTTTTTAGCCTTTTTTTTCTCTGATCTTAACGGCTCTTTTGTAATTTTACCTTATTTTGACTAAATGTATGCCACTTGTATAATTCAAGAATCCTCAGAGTTCAGTCTCAATTCCAACTTCTTTTAAAAACTTTTCACATGAGAAACAATTGAACTCTCAAAAAATATCACATTATTTTTAACAACCACCAGCCTACTGATCACCTGAACTATTGTATTTCGACTTCAAATTTTCTAAGGAGTTGCCACTATGTGACTATTACCTCGAGCAGAAGGTGAAGGCAACGAAGTTGTCTTTATCCAATCGTAACTGCTACACTCTTTACGTCCTTTTTTCCAGTTTTTAGGTTTTTTGTATGAAATCTTTAGGTCTTTTTGAAAGTCTTTTATAGGCATTTTATAGGTCCTTAACTTCTGAGCTCTATATATCACTCATGCTATTATGGGACATTTGTCACTGTAACAGTACCTACATGATGCTTATGGAAAATGTAATATGGACAGTTAAACCTTTTAGATACTGATGGGCAGAACATGTGACACATATTGCGAATGAAAGCTGTGCAAGGAAACTTCTTGTTGACAAACCAGAAAAGCGCTCAGAACGTATGTAGATCAATAATGAGATAGGAGAATAATATTAACTATGGTTTGAGAGAGAGGAATTATACCCGGAATGTTTGGAAAGCATTAGATCGGAATAGGGATGTATTTCCATGTGGCCATGAACCTCCGGGTTCGATAGTGTCATATAGTTAGTTATAACCAGGGAAAGTACCTTAATTGGCTCGGAAATTAGGTATACTAAAGTCCAGCCGCTCAGTCTCCGGCCCTGGCGTTATGTAAATACACACACACACACACACACACACATATGCAGATATTACACCTACTCCATGCCGCGACAGACATAGAAGTCGTTTGGCCTACCAGCCGCTGGCATCACCTTCCAGATGTGTAATCGCAGAGGTGGACGAATATTCATACAGAATAGGGATGACGTTTATCGTCCCAACTCCTTTCAAGAAACGTTAAACTGAAAATATATAAAACTGTTATTCTCCCAGTTATATTATATGGATGCGAAACATGGACTCTTGCTTTAAGGGAGGAAAAGAGATTTCGAGTATTTGAGAATAAATTTCTTATTATGACACCAAGTTAACTTCGCACGGGCGGAGGGGAAGGGTTTTAGCGCTAGTGTCGCCGAACTACTGAATCTGTGGAAGGGATGTAGGAGAAGACTGTACATCCGATCACGTACTGAAATGGTTCAATTTTAAGTGTGGACGGAGAATCTCTAAACACGTGTGAAAGATCTTAACATGGTTGTCAAATTAGTCATTTAATCACGGAACACTCAAGCGGTCGGATCATTTAAAATCACAGTATTTGTAGTCTCTGTGTTACCAGCCTCACAATAAATCACATGTGGCAACATATAATGAGAAAGGACAGCCCATTCCTACACGTAACCCCAATAGTAACAGGGTTGTCAAAATTAGTCATTTTGCCAACTACCGCCTAGAAGGACGGGCCATTAAAATCATAGTATTTGTCAGCTCTCTACCTGCCAGACAAGAACATATACAGAGGACAGGAAGTGGCAACACAGTAAGGAAGAGAAAGAGAAAGACAGCCCTGTTAGTTAACATATTTTCCGCTTGCGCAGACTACTTGGTGGAGTAATACAGAGGTGGACTATATTCAAGTCAGTATAGGGCGTGTGGTTCCTTACGATGTTGGTTAGGCATTGGTTCCATGGGCCTATTGGCCGAAATAAAAGAAATATTTCCCCATAGAGACTCAAACCAGAAAAAGCCTCAAGGCATGCATGATTCCTTAGAATACTCAGCTACGGTGCGGGACGGAAGAAACTCTACTCAGAACTTTTACACCCTTAAAAATAGACATCGACGCCAATCTGCTGCCAACCGTGAAATCAGAATGATATGGTAACTACTACGACTAATATTATCCGAATATTTTTATTTATTTGTTATATTATGAAGGAATATTAGGCCTACATACTGAAAAACTTTTAAAATATAAATATAAACTTTAGAGCATTGATGTCACGGGACCAGCGATAGGGGTCAGAAGAAGTATACCACAATTTTATGTTAAAGTTCTGGCTTCCAGCTGGTCTTCTGTAACACCAGTTATCAGACTTATCTATAGCCTCACTCAGGGGTTCTATGGATGTTAAGAAATCACCTATATTCATTGGTATAAATAGATAATTTCATCATGTTTGTATGTGGAAGCTTAACTCTCGAACGTCAGGAGCAATTTTAACCAATCTTAACAATGATAGAAGTAAGATCTAATAAAATATTAAAGATAACCCTTAAATTGGTAATGTATCCTACAGAATACATCAATTGATTTATTTTATTTTATATCTTAAATAAAACACAAGAAAACGAACAAAAAGTACTTAAATGTGTGTGTGTAATTATACAATATACCGAATAATCTATACTTATCAAATTATTTTTATTATTTTATATTACACCATTGAGGTTATATTTTATTATAAAAATGTATATACTTTTTTTTTTGTGTATTTTTACACTCCGTCTTCCTGAATAGTTCCATGTATCTTATTCCTGTGAAGCTTTTCGAGATAAAACAGTTATGCAAGATTCCGTTTTCAGTGCGGTCCGCCACATTTAAATAACTGAAACGATTAATTGGTGTTTTGTCAGTTTAAGGGTTAATGAATTTATCCACTATACAATGGTTTTCCGTCCTCCCTTAAAAAAATTTGCCTTCACCATACGTAACGATGGCGAACATCCTCATCTGAACTCCCAGTTCACCCATTCTTCTCACTTCATCTTTCCAACGTGCTTTAGATCTCCCTCTTCTTAACCTCCATTCCAAGATCTTTGGATTCTTTCAGATGGCATCCTATTCATATGACCGCACCATCTTAATCGTCTTTCTTCAATTGTCTGTAATATGTTTCTTTAAACTTTCATAATTTTCCTAATTTTAAAAGTTTCTAATGTTTTTCTAATCTGACTTCCGCGTCGATCTTCACCAGTAATCCATCTCTGTTGCTGATATCTTGTTTGTTAGCTTGGCATCTTTTAATTATCCATATCTCTGATCTATATAACATAACACTCTCTACATGCAATACACTTATACATAATTTACTTTGTTCTATAAATTATTTTTACTCCACAATACTAATTGCCGCATTCTATTACTCTCAGTCCATCTGCTATTTTTTTTTTATTTCTGAAGGTAATGAGGCTTCTTTTTGTAAGATTGGTCCTAGATCATTATTTTCTTGACGTGTTTAATGTCATTCATTTCTATAATATTCAACAACAGTTAAAGATACTTAAAATTAAAAACAATAATGAAATGTACACAAAAGGAAGAATAGCCCTATATCTACTGTACTTGGAAAAAATCTAATGAAAATAATAAAATCTAATGGATTAATCTATCGGTTATATTATATATATATATATATATATATATATATATATATATACATATATGAGATCAGCTTTAAAACATGGTGAATATTAATGTTATTTTTATACAATTAAAGAAAACTAATTGTTAATTATTAAAATAATACTAACAGTAGGATGTTTCGGTTGGTTAGTTTTTTTAAAAAACGCTTTAGTTTGACTTGTAAAGATGTTATATCTTGCCAGTCTCTGATATAGAATGGTAGAGAATTCAACGTTCGGGCAAGTGAAACCTCTGGAAGAGTTTAATTATATCTGAATATCCAAATTTTACCTAATGATACCTTTTTTTTTTGAACCTAAGATTGAGTTTTTAAATTAAATGTACCTATTTTTGTATCCGTTTCGGTGTTTTCAGAACTTCAGATATCTTTATAATTTTATTAAAGCATCCAAATAATGTAAAATAATAATAATAATAATAATAATAATAATAATAATAATAATAATAATAATAATAATAATAATAATAATAATAATAATAGTTAATAAAATAATTTTAGCTACTTAACTTCATTTATTCCATTAATTTCATATTAATGCTTACCTCCATTTTAATATTTAATATTATGTGGTATCCTATTACAGATTTTTAAAGCCTAAAGTGACATTTTAGAACGTATTTATATTCTTGAAGTCTATTTTAGGTGGCTGAATACGTTCATTAGTGCCTAAAAGTCCGAAGTCTATTATAATAAATGTTACTAATCCGATATATATGAGGAAACAGCTGTGTGAAAACAGTTTAATGTGAAGCAATTAAAAGATTGACACATGGAAATAACAGATAATTAAGAGTAAATGATGGAGCAGAGGATGTGACCTTTTGACACGAGTGGAGTAATCTTCTTCCTGATTGGACATCAAGTTCAAGCGATTTCCAGTAAGGACGTCTTTTCTCTCTGACATTCCATCATCGTCAGGTCACGGGTTAGCATTCCTTACAGTTACAGTACATACAAACCGCTCCTCTTATGTTGCCTTCCTCGACAAATTTTATTTCTAGACGCTTTAACATGTAGAGTCATATTTTAGCTCAACTCTTTTTTTTTTTACATTTTTCATTCTGTTTTGCCTTACAGAATACTTCTAAAGTCATATTGCGCCTTTAATCTTTGACTATATACAACTGGGTTATTCATTTTTTAAATAATTTCATACAATCGTTCGACAGCAATTTTCTACAAAATAGTTCGTTCGCTGTACTTACGTAATTTCTTGCAGCCTAATATTTACAGTGTTTATATATTTTATATAAAATAATGGCCTTTTGTGGAAAATCCCCAATACCAAACAAAATTTGTTTAAATAACAACATTTTAGAGAGAGTCAATGACTTTACTTATTTGGGATATAAACTCTCTTTTGTTGAAAATTTGAATTTATCAGAGAAAACTGTGAAATTCAACAAATCAATGGGAATCATTAATAGAGTTTTAAAACCTTCATTAGTGCAAAAATCAACTCGTACTCGTCTTTATCAAATAATGGCTCGACCAGTCCTATGTTATGGGAGTGAAGCGTGGACTATAAGGACGAGAGATGAAAGCAGACTAACAGCTTGTGAGATGAGATTTATTCGCCGAACAGCTGGCTACACCAAATGGGATCGAAAGAAAAATGTGTCACCAATACTGGATTACATCTCCAGATATCAGCTAAACTGGAAGGAACATGTCTCAAGAATGGCTAGAACCAGCATCCCCAAGGCAATAATGAACTACTGCCCAAATGGGAAACGGTCACTTGGTCGACCTATGAAAAGATGGCACGAAAAGCGCTTTCTCAGGCCGTAACAGTTCTTCTAGGACTAATACCTGGCAGGATGATGATGATATATTTTAAATCTATTGGAGTTAGGTTTTAGAGATTAGATGTTACGTTAGAGCACACACAGAAAATAGGCATATGCACAAAAGCGACGTAAGTAGAAAATAGTATAAAAATGGAAAATTGTATAAAATTGCCTGTTTGCAGATATCTTCATATTATAATAGACATACAGAACAAAGCTGTAACTCTATTTGTTTTTCCACCAAATTTTATTTTTACGTGGAAAAAGGTCCCAAGTGTCATTAAAAATAGTTTTCTGCAAAAAAATACTTATCTTGAGGGAAAGAATTAACGTTAGAATCTTGTGGACAGCTGTTCAATTCCTTAAAATTAATTTTAATTTATACAAATTTCGTTGTAAATCATTCTCATTTCTGTAAAAATTGCCTGGTCATCTGCATATAATAAATCGATTAAAATATGTCTCTATTATGGCTCCTCTGATATTTTCACTTTTCCATATAATATAATCTATTTACTTTAATTAATGAACTAATTACACTGAGCAACAAAAAAAATATTTTTTTTTGTCTCAGAAAGAAAAATATGTGATTCTGATAGTATTTTTCTCCAGAATTCAAATATGATATCGGTTTTTCTCCATCACACAAGGTTTCTGAGAAGCAGGCATTTATAATTTAAAACACTTTAATATTATATACATTTGTAACTATACAATATTCGAACATTCGGACTCACCTAGAAAGTAACAAATGACGATTTTCTGCTATTTTTCGCCTGTGGAGCATCTCTCTTCATGGTTCAACAATAATCGGCCAGCATATTAGGATTCCATTTTCCTTGATACCTCTTTTCCATAGCTGAGATCTCCCGATGAAAGTGTTCCGCGTGCTCATCGCTCACTTTTTACAATGGACAAATAGACGAAAAAACATTTATTAAAAAATTGTTATTAAATCCATTAATTGAAATTGAAATAAAAAAAACTGTGGGTGATGGAGAAATTCAAATACATATCTGAAAACACGATAAAAAACTGCATTTAGTACAACTATTGGTACTCATGAGACAAAAATCATGTTGACCAGTGTTATTTATTAGTAATTTATTCGTTAATAGTGAGTGGAGAACATATTTTAATCGACTCACCTCATACATTCTCAAACTTCTTTGATACCGACGGTTTCAGACAAAATCATGTCCTTCTTCAGTCATGGCTTCCGCTGGTGAAATTCCGTGATTGTTGATTTCTTTAGTGACATCACTTCTTGTGCTGCCATCTTTCGTTGGGATTATAAACTTTGTAATTAAATTTTTATCCACCGTAATATCGAAATTCATAGATTATTCTTCAGAAGAATAAATATCGATCTATGAATTTCGAAATTCCGGTGGATAAAAATTTAATTACAAAGTTTATAATCCCAACGAAAGATGGCAGCACAAGAAGTGATGTCACTAAAGAAATCAACAATCACGGAATTTCATCAGTGGAAGCCATGACTGAAGAAGGACATGATTTTGTCTGAAACCGTCGGTATCAAAGAAGTTTAAAAATGTATGAGGCGAGTCGATTAAAATATGTTCTCCACTCACTATTAATGATATAACCTCATAATGTTTACTTCCCAATATTAATTTAAATATAATTTATTCGTTATTTGCAAATTAACATATATAATTTTACGAGTGCCTATTTAGTGTGCTTCTAGGGCATAAACTTGCTGGTCCATGACTTGTCTATACGCTATACAGTACAAGTGTGAAGATGTGAATTTCTTAAAAATACAAGCAACAAGAGTTTAACGTAATGATATCTGAACCTATAAAATTCTGCTGGTATTTACCCAGGGAGGTCGACGCTCGTCGGTAATGAGAGACTGAAAAGGGAATAAAAAAAAGAGAGAAGAAATATGTGACTTTTCCACTTGCAACGCTTTATGTTACTTCTTCCACAATACAGGAGAGCTACCATCCGCAGATTTATGAGTGGTTTTCATATTGCTGCCAATGAACTGATTGCACATTTTTGAGGCGTGTACTAAGTACAACAACAAACATATTAGCGGCAAAATATTCCACAGTTTTCTCTTAAAAGGTTAACAATTACACTGGTCAACATTATTTTTGTCTCATGAGTACCAATAGTTGTACTTAATGCAGTTTTTTATCGTGTTTTCAAATATGTACTCGGAATTTCTCCATCACCCACAGTTTTTTATTTCAATTTCAATTAATGGATTTCAATACTTATTTTTTTAATAAACTTTTTTTTTGTTTATTTGTCTATTGAGCGATGAGCACGGGGAACACTTTCATCGGGAGATTTCAGCTATGGAAAAGAGATATCAAGGCAAATGGAATCCCAATATGCTAGCCGATTATTGTTGAATCATCAAGAGGGATGCTCCACAGGCGAAATATAGCAGAAAATCGTCATTTGTTACTTTCTAGGTGAGTCCGAATGTTCGAATATTGTGTAGTTACGAATGTAGAAAATATTAAAGTGTTTGAAATTATAAAAACCTGTTTTTCGGAAACCTTGCGTAATGGAGAAAAATCGATATCATATTTGAATTCTGGAGAAAACATACTATCAGAATCACATATTTTTCTTTCTGAGACAAAAAAAAATATTTTTTTGTTGCTCAGTGTTATTGTTTCTCCCCAACTAGAAAGGTTTAGATTCATTACTATTTCCTCGCCTATCACCAAACTGCTGGTCTCACGTCCACATATGCAATTTACAGAGGTAGACGACCATCATCCAGTATATGGGAACATATGATCAGCACGTCTAGTCCCGTAGCCCTTGTAGTTTTTTTTCTCACCTTGAGCCCCTACTTATTGTAGCTACTCAAATTCCTTACGATGCTGGACAACCAATGAGTCCCATACTTGTGTTGCCACACTTCGATTATTATGACGTTATATATAATGATCTAAACTATGACTTGTCGCAGAGACTGCAACGTGTTCATAATGCTTACGTTCGATTCATTTTCAATATCCGCCGTTATGATCATATTTTCAAACACCTCAATAACCTCTCTTGACTCCGACTTACCGACAGACGTAAATTGCACTCTCTTTCCCTTCTTTTCAAGCTTCTGAATTCCTACCCTCTAGTTACCTGGCGTCCAGATTTGAGAAGTTATCTTCTTACCACAATATTGGCACCAGGTCACAAGATAAGTCTGCTAACAATCCCTCTTCATAGCACTTCCTCTTATTCTACTTCTTTCACAGTAGCCTCTGCCCGCTCCTGGAATTTCCTTCCTCCAGATATGAGGATTTACCGCACACTTGGTACTTTTAAGCCATACCTATTGTCCAATAATTATTTTTTCTCGAGAGTTTCATTTATTCTATGTCATTAATAGTTTTTTTCTTCTCATTTTTTCTATCTTGTACATTTTATATTTCATTCGTTAAATCTAGATTAAATCAAAATATTTTGTAAATAATGTTATTCTAGATATACTATGTAATACTTACTTTTATTGTAATTAGATGTGAGAATCAGTTTTGTATTTTTTTTAATCTGGTTGAGTGGTAGACAAGGCCTTATCTCTGCCAGGTAAAATAAAGCTATTGTTTATTTATTATATACTACCCAAAATTCCATGGAATTTCTAATCAGCGCCTAGGCTTATCCCATAACTGTGGGCCTAGTCATTGATCCCTTAGACTGTTAAAAACTTAGAGATTAAAATTTATAAAAACAAGAATCTTGCTTCAGGTTCTCATGAGAGTGAAGAATTGCCATTTACTTTAAGATAAGAAAACTAAATGATACGGAAATAGGATCCTGTGGCGAATACTCGATCATGTAAGTAAGGAAAATGGAGAATGGTTGACGATTAACTTCATTATTTAAATAGTTGTGTTAATATTAAATGGCTGTGCCGGTATTAATGTTCAGTAGTGAGTCTTGAATATTACAGGAAAGATATAGAAGTAAGATTCAATCGGCTGATATGTGGTTCCTTCATAGGATAAAAGGCAGCACAAAAATGTATCTGATAACAAATGAAGATATAAGAGACGCATTTGAATATATACAACTTAAATGAGAAAATAAGAGGAATATAAAGACGATTGGAGAGCCCACCTGGATCGAATGAATAACGAAAGAATCTCACCACTAGCCTATAACTATCAACCTCAAGGAAGAAAAGATGTGGGACGTCCGAGGCAGAGATGGTTCTAACAGTGTGAAGACGGAATAGGCAAGATTGCCTAATCCCTACAAGAAAGATAATGATGTGTCAATATTGTCAGAGTTTTTAATTGTGGGGGGGGGAGTAGTGATATGCTGTTAATGTAGGTTTCATGAGTGACAGTAGATTTTTTAAATAAGTATTGTTATTGGAAAACACTTGAAGAAAGACTATTAAGATGGCTTAGTCAAGGGTGGGCATTGCCATTATACATTACTCGTGTCATCACAACTTCTCTTTAAAAAATGTTAAACTAAAAATATATAAAACTGTTATTCCTCCAGTTGTATTTTATGGATGTGAAACTTGGTCTCTTACTTTAATGGAGGAAAAAAAGGCTAGGAATATTTGGGAATCTTAGGAAAATATTTAGACCAAAAATAGACGAACAGACAGGTGAATGGAGAAAACTGAATAACAGTGAGCTAAGCAATCTTCATGGAAACCAGATATAATAACAGTTTCGTAGACTGCGATGGGCAGGACATGTATAGGAATTTGGGAATTACAGCGGAGCAATGAAACTTTCTGTTGAAAAACCAGAGGAAAAGCGCCCATTAAGTAGGCCAAGAATGAAAGGACAGAGTAGCATTATCCATGATTTCGGGAGATGAATTATGGGGAATGATTGAATGGCATTTACTCATGATAGGTTTGTATGTAGATTTTATACCCTAATGTCCACGAACCTCCGGGTACTCCAGTAACTTAGTCGTAGATGGGCGGATGATAATAAACTGTGTATTCATGATTTGAACTGGATTTATTCGACTGAGGATAGAAACGAGCAGAGGACTCTAGTGAATTTAGCTTTCAACGGACGGATTCCATAAGCTATATTACTTACTTACTTACTCACTGGCACTATCGAATCCATAGGTTCATGGCCGCGCGGACATAAGCTCTCCATACATCCCTATCCTGAGATAATGCTTTCCAATCATTCCCTGTATAATCTACTTCCCTCAAATCATAGTTAATGTTATTCTCCCACCTCATTCTTGGTCTACCAACTGGGCGTTTTCTCTCTGGCTTTCCTACTAGAAGTTTCCATGCAAGTCTTTCATTCCCCATAGTTCAACATGTCCTGCACATCGCAGTCTACGAGACTTAACTGTTATTATATCTGGCTTCCTACAAAGACGATGTAGTTCATTGTTATGTAGTCTTCTCCATTCACCTGTCTGTTCATCTCTCTTTGGTCCAAAAATGTTCCTAAGCCATAAGCTACATTAATATTATTATTACCAAATCAGATCTGATTCGAGAAAAATCAGAAAGCCCGTTGAACGTTTTAATGGTTATATTAGTACACTACCGTAATTATAAAAAAGTGGCGGTGGAATGCATGATGCCTGGAGATATACACTGGTGGACGGCGAACCAATATGCTGCTTGCTTCCAGTCTGTGAGACCCGCCCGGGGCCATGAAATGCTCCTGGCAGCCACATCTGACCTGCAGTCCTCAAGTTTTTTGCGGAGAAAATCTCTGCCTCCACCTCTTCTTCCCCGCGACATCGTCCATTCAGTGGCGTTTTCTTACATTTTTGTCAAATCCATTTCAGAGTCCTGAAGTGTGGTATTACGAAATTGCAAAAATAAATATTTACAGTGGTTCGGGAAAACATGGTCATAGTCATTATTGTTATTAGTATTATTATTTATCATCATTATCATTATTATAATTTGTATTATTATTATCATCATCATCGTTATTGTTATTATTATACCTCGAAACTCGTGGAAGCAAGAAATAACTGGAATGAGGTCTGGAGGACGTGGAGTGGATGGATAGAGATGAGTGGAGAAGAAAAATAAAACTTATTTTTCTTCTTCACTTCAAGGTTTAGGCGATTCGCCTTTTCCGAATTCACGAAGATTCCTTCCATCTCTTCCTAGGTCTTCCTACATCCCTTAATCCTTTTAGTTTATAATGATGGGCAATCTTGTTTCTTCCATTCTCTGAACATGCTGTTCCCAGTCGACGCGGTGTGGTTGAATTCTATAATTTATTGAATATATTTCTAATTCTCTTCTTACTTCTGCATTAATTACGTGGTCTAATTTTGTGCATCCTTTGGTCCTTCTTAGAAAGGTCATTTCTGCACTTTGTATTTTACTCTTATTTGTTACCCAGGACTCACTTCCGTATAAAAGTACCGGTACCGCCATTGTTTTGCAGAACTTCAATCTAGTATCATTCCTTGTTTTATGTTTTAGTGTTCTATGAATGGTGTCATATATCATTTGAAATTTTGATAATTTATTGTCTATATCATTTCTTGTTGCATATCCAGAAGACATTTAGATAATTAAAATTTAACACTTGTGATAGATGTTTCTTTTCTATTATTATTTTCGATCTTATGGGCGACTTTCCTAAAAATTTTCTGTAGATGTTTTAAAATCGTACTCTTTACCTATTTCATTTAAACAGTGTAGAGATAATTGTAACTCGTTTTCTGTATTTTGCATTGTAACAACATCGTCCGCATGTTGTAAAATGTTAAAATCGTTATATAATAATTTATTCTTATTTCTTTCTTAACAATTTTTCCCCAGCTTTGTACTAGGTCGTTAATGTATATATTAAAAAAGGTGGATGATACACTACGAACAGAAAGATGTGTAAACACTGAAAAGATGTGTATAAATAATGTTATTATTATTATTATTATTACTTACTTACTCACTGGCACTATCGAACCCGTAGGTTCATGGCCGCGCGGACATAAGCTCTCCATACATCCCTATCCTGAGCTAATGCTTTCCAATCATTTCCTGTATAGTCTACTTCCCTCAAATCATAGTTAATGTTGTTCTCCCACCTCATTCTTGGTCTACCAACTGGGCGTTTTCCTTCTGGCTTTCCTACAAGAAGTTTCCATGCACGTCTTTCATTCCCCATACGTGCAACATGTCCTGCCCATCGCAGTCTACGGGACTTAACTGTTCTTATTATATCTGGCTTCCTATAAAGACCATGTAGTTCATTGTTATGAAGTCTTCTCCATTCACCTGTCTGTTCATCTCTCTTTGGTCCAAAAATTTTCCTAAGAACTTTATTCTCAAATACTCGTAATCTCCTTTCCTCCCTTAAAGTAAGAGTCCATGTTTCGCACCCATATAATATAACTGGTAGAATAATAGTTTTATATATTTTCAGCTTAACGTTTTTTGAAAGGAGTTGGGACATCAAAAGTCTCTGCAATGCATAATAGCATGCATTTCCAGAATTGAGCCTATGTTTAATTTCTTTGTGCATCTCATTCCTATTTGTGATTATTGTTATTTGAATTCAGCCAATTCCTCAAAATTTCCCTCATTTGTCATTAGCTGTCCATTTCCATTATATAATGTATTTCTACGTGTGACCATATATTTAGTTTTACATATATTTACTTCCAGTCCTAATTTCTTAGTGTTACTCAATAGTGTGTGCGTGTTGGCCTTTAGTATCTCCTCGCTATCGGCCAGTAGTACCACATCATCAGCATAAACTAACAGCTTATTAATACCATTCAGTTGTAAGCCTTCCTTATTCTCTAAAGATTTAATGCATGCTCTAGTACAAAATTAAATAGTAGAGGAGATAGTGCATCTCCTTGCTTCAACCCATTCTGGATTTCAAAAGTGTCTGAAAACTGTTTTGCCTACACGCACCCTACTCGTTGAGCCATTTAGACACATTCGTATAAGTCTAACTAACTTTTTGGGAATTCCGAACTCCAGCAGGATACATATAACTTCTCCCTCTTAATTGAATCATATGCTTTTTTGAAGTCTACATATAGTTGATGTACAGTACCATTATATTCCCATTTCTTTTCTAAAATCTGTCTTATACTGAAAATCTGATCTGTTGTAGACCTGTTTCTTCTAAATGCACATTGATGATCTCCTAGAATGTCATCAATATAGGGAGCAAGTCTGCTTACTAATATATTGTTAGAATTTTGTACGAAGTTGAAAGTAATGAGATGCCCCTATAGTTGTTGCAATCAGTTTTATCTCCTTTCTTATAAATTGGTACGATAATTGATTCCTTCCATTCATCTGGAAGAGCTTCTTTTTCCCAAATCATACTAAGCAACCAGCGTATCTTGTCCATCAATTTTTCTCCCCCTGTTATTATTATTTATTATTATTATTATTATTATTATTATTATTATTATTATTATTATTATTATTATTATTATTATTATTATTATGTATGGAGAGCTTATGTCCGCGCGGCCATGAACCTACGGGTTCGATAGTGCCAGTGAGTATTATTATTATTATTATTATTATTATTATTATTATTATTATTACTATTATTATTACTATTATTATTATTATTACTATTACTATTATTATTTTTATTATTATTTTTACTACTATTATTATTACTACTATTATTATTATTATTATTATTATTATTATTATTATTATTATTATTATTATTATTATTATTATTATTATTATTATTATTATTATTATTATTATTATTATTATTGTAGGATTTCAAGAAGCGAAAAATAGAAACGGTGTAATTGAACAAAAGATGAATGTTCAAACAAATTATTATTTTTCTTTTCTCCAGATTAATTTGTAATTATAAGGCGACAGGTCGAATAGCTGTAAAAAGACTCTTCCAAAGATGGAAGAATGCTATGAAGACGGAGCGGACTAAATCCAAAACGGCGAAGTGGAGGAGAAGAAGAAGAAGAAGAAGAAGAAGAAGACAACAGTTCATCTAGTAATGTGGCCTAAGACTAACATCGTTACCTCGAACGCAGAGGGCCGGAGAGTATCTTATCTTGAAACTTCTTGGTCCAGACATTCAGCTGATTCAAGGAACCCTCCATATTCATGTCTAAAAAAGTCTAAGTAATCCAGAGTTTTAATCTTGTTTTGATATGTTCTGTAAATCCCAGAAAGCGTAAGTCACGCGGTGTACCCGAGTGATGTAAGATTGCATGCCTTGGCGCAGAGATTCGGGATTTTCCCTGGTTCGTGTCCCTATGGAAGAAGAAATTTTATCATAAGTAATGCCATAATGATTTCTAAATTTATCTAGAGAATGTTGAAATCAAGAGTGCCATTTGTTAGTACTATTTAACGAATAAAATTAAGCTGTTTACTCTCAAATTATTATTTAAACATAGTTTTTTAAAATATTTATATATTTAATGTAATCGGCGATGTTTGAAAACAAATGAGAAACGTTTGTTATGCTTCATTTGTTCATCACTGCAACCAGATCATATTATTTATTGCCTAAGGATCGCAATATTGTAAGAATGCACCCTAATAGAGAAAAAAAATGAAACACATCAAACTGTTTATAACGAACGTTATAGATTATTAATTCATTTCTGATGTCCTATGACGTAAATTACATTTTTTTTCTGGAACGTAAATACCTGGCAAATAATAGTTTAAGAAAGTGCAAACAGTGGTTTCTTTTTATTGTGGTATAATTAATTACTACGAATTTTTTTCTATTATATCCTGCAAGCAGTATCTGTTTACATTCGTGCACTATATATATACAATCTGGTAGCCGTATTTCTTAGAGAGTCAGTCACTGCAAAATAATGCTCTGACCTATTCAGAATGTTAAAAGGAGGAGCTTGATTTTAACTTGATAAAATTAAACTGATAAAATCGAGGTGAAAAACTTCTGTGATTGGTTCTAAATCAAAATTGATTGGAATGTGATTGGTTATTGACTCCCATTTGGGGCATGAGTTAAATAGTCATGGTTATTTCGGGCTGTATGGGACCGGTTCCCACCCAGCTTTATGAGGAATTTGAGCAAGTGAATTGAGCTGCATGTTTATTTGAGGAAACCAGCTATAAGGGATGGAAGATTCGACATGATAACCATATGTCACCTCTGTGTCCTAGTGGCGGATTTTCGAGTGCATCAGAATATCCTCTATATTAAACTTAAAATAGTCTGTTTTAATATATGAGTTCCATAACCTATAAATTAGCTCTAAAAAATAATTCTAACTCCCGCTGGATAATTATCCACATCTGTAAATGGCACATATGGATGTTAGACCAACTGCCGGATGGTAGCCAACGGCGTTCTAGGCCTGACGTACCATTGCGTTAGGAGGGTACGTAAAATACCTACAAAGGTCATCATCATCAATGGCAGGCATGGATTAGGCCATTGGCCTGTTCCGCTTCAGGAAAGAAATTGATCCCTCCATCTCTTCTTAGATCTTCCTGGGTCTCTTCGCCCTGTGGGTCTGTAGTTCAATAGCTGCAGAGGTAGTCTATTGTTTGGCATTCTAAGAAGGTGTTCATGCCAATTATTTTGATATTTTTGAATGGTTTCAGTTATTGCTGGTGTGTTGAGAGCTTTGCGGATATCTTCATTACGCATGTGGTCATAAAGCGTTAACCCGCTTAATAACTTCATTTCTGCAGCTACTATTCTATTTAATTTAGCTGTAGTAATAGTCCAGGTTTCAGAACCATAAAGTAGAGTTGGAAGAGCCATTGTTTTATAAAATTTCAGAATTGTATCTGGGCGTACTTTTCGGAAAAGAATGCTTTTTATTGTTCCTACAAGTTTTTGAAATTTGCCTACAAAGGTAAATGTTAAATTGTTAAATTGAGATGCAACAAACAGAGAGAGAGAGAGAGAGAGAGAGAGAGAGAGAGAGAGAGAGAGAGAGAGAGAGAGAGAGAGAGAGAGAGAGAGAAAGAGAGAGAGAGAGAGAGAGAGAGAGTTATTGGAGTTTCTTAATAACAATATAATTATTTACCTATTTAAAAATAGTGAACATGTATGAAATTCTAATAAATTATTTAAAACTGAGGATCTCTTAATTGAATCCCCATCATAAATTCTACAAAACAGTTTAAATTGCTATATTTAAAGGAACAAATGTTTAGTCTACCAGTTACAAAATTAGTGAATAAAACTGTGGAGCGTCAGTCCTTGAAGGTCCTTCGTCTGCCAAACTGACTACTGGTCTAGCATCCTCGTAAGGAAAATTAGTAAATATGTTCATAAAAAAATATAATAGTGATACAAAATTTAACTGCTATTTTTTTAGAAAGAAACGTCAGTGCTGAGGGTATAATTAAAAGTCTTTTTTTTAAGTGCTATGACTAATTATAATTGCGATCGAAATTTGACGATTTAAGCTATCAGTCAGAGACCACGGAGACAAATATTGTTTTTGCATTTTATCATGTGTAGACAAAAAAAAATTATAATCGATACTAGTAAAATTCATGGTAAGATTCCATTGAAGTATTAAGTCACAATATTAAAATGTATGAATAAAACTGGAAGTGCATGGAAGCTTCTTGTAGGAAAACCAGAGGGAAAACGCCCAGTTGGTAGACCAAGAATGAGGTGGGAGAATAACATTAACTGTGATTTGAGGGAAGTTGATTAGACAGGGGATGATTGGAAAACATTGGCTCAGGATAGGGATGTATGGAGAGCTTATGTCGCGCGGCCATGAAGCTACGGGTTCGATAGTGTCAGTGAGTTAGTTAGTTAGAATAAAACTATAAAATAGTCACCTTATAGGTCCCTCTCCTCAATTTAAAATGTTTTAATACTCTGTAGGCCTTTCGGGAGTAGTCTCATTATCAGCAGGACGAAGCTTCAACGAGGGTTAACAAACACAGACCTATTTCGTTCTGTTGATGATGGGACTAGTCCCGAATGGCCTACAGAGTGTTAAAATATTTTATGTTGAGAAGACGGACCTATAAGGTGACTATTTTATAGTTTTATTCATACATTTTAATATTGGAAAAAATCATAGGCCTATTTAAATAATATTTTGGCAAAATGTTCATAAAAATACTTATTTTAATGTAGATTTTATGTCCCTTCATTTTTTTCAAAATTCCAAATACTGATTTGTTTCTTTTCAATTTAAATAATATTTTGGCAAAATGTTCATAAAAAGACTTATTTTAATGTAGATTTTATGTCCCTTCATTTTTTCAAAATTCCAAATACTGATTTGTTTCTTTTCAATTTAAATTCACGTGATATTAACGAAGATCTTGAAGGTGAGACTTTGGTCAAAGCTATCAATTGTAACGCGATACAAGTAGCCTACATCGTGTGGTGCGAAGCTAAAGCGCAGAACAATTTCGATAAGATATGCGTTATAGTCTACTATCCGAAAATGTGGAGGAACTTATAATTGTGTATTGTGAACAGTATTGACAATTTAATTTCATTGTTACGTGTACATTTACTGGAGTTCAACATCTTTGAGATGTAAATAGCAATTTCATATTATGTCAGTGCTGTATTTCATGGATGGCTATTTGATTTGGTTACAATGTTTTCCTTCTAGAATATTTTGTTTAGTAATAGTGTTATTATTATTATTATTATTATTATTATTATTATTATTATTTTTATTGTTATTAACGTAAGTAGCTATTATTATTGTTATTATCGTATAAAATGTTGTTTGTACATGAAATTTGCATTGCTACACTTATTGTATATATCCATCCATAGTAATTCTGCCCGAAGGCAGGTCCTTCACTGCAATCATAGCATTTTCATGCTATGCTTGCAGCTTTACTAGGGAATTGTAGGTGTGGTAGCTTCCCGTTGCTTTCCATATATAACTGTTTATAATTAGTATAGTGTATATCTATATTTGTCAAATATTTTGTTGCATTTGTGCTGGTTGAGTGGAAGAGAATACCTTATGGCCTTAACTCTGCCTGAATAAATAAAACATTATTATTATTATTATTATTATTATTATTATTATTATTATTATTATTATTATTATTATTATTATTAAGCTCTTGTGTCTCTCTATGAGACTTAGGCGTTCTCCCCCTACAGGGGAGAAATTCAACCATACTAATTTAGTTACACTTGTTTTCGGATTAGCGTTCCGTCTCGTAGTGACATCTAGGAAACCAATGTAGTATTAGGTGGGAATATTCGGTAAATTTTGCAGAGGTATTTTTATTCAGGCTTGTCGTTCTTTTACAAGCCTGAAAATCTTCAAACTCGGGAGCCACGGCGTAAAGTCCCTCCCGGAGGACTTGTCCCTTATATTTTTCCATCTTAAAAATATTCCACCGACCACGGCCCGGTTTGAACCCGCGTCCATCGGAACTAGAGGCACTAGTCCAACGCGGCCGATTTCTTAATTTAATATCATTGAAATATTTAATTAATTGTATTTTGTATATATATATATTAAGTGTCCACTGCTGTGGTCTCCAGGTAGCGTGCTGCCTTGTCACGCAACGGGCCCGGGTTCGATCCCCGGTCGGGGCAGTTTTCTGGTGAGGTTTTTATCGGGGTTTTTATCAGGTGAGGACCTGTAAGACAAATGTCAGGAAAACTTTAAGGCCCAAACGGTCCCAGAAATCATATGGCCATCATCATCATCCTTATCATTATCCTTCACCGGTGTGGAAACCAACGGGAAGCTACCATATCTAAAATCCCCTAGTAAAGCTGCAAACATAGCATGAAAATGCTATGATTGCAGTGAAGGACCTGCCTGCGGGCAGAATTACTATGGATGGATCTATTAAGTCTACAAAAGCCGGAATATATGTTTCAGTATAGCGAGTGGGAAAACATAAGGCCAGATTTAGAGTATATAGTGCGTAATACATGAAAAATGAAACAATTTACTCCAAATGAATTTAACACTTTTACTTCAAAAAACGTTAATATAATTTCCCTAGCTTGACTCTGCACTGCTTCCCTTTTCACTCCGGAATGATAGTTGAACCAAACGCCACCACGTACATGACTGAATTTAAGTCTATTATGGAAAGAATCTGAAGTACTTGTGATTTTTTGTTACAGGCAATAGTTATGAAACATTACAGCCATTGTAGACTAATATATATAGAACCTTTCAGGGTTATTAATTTATTAAAATTTATTCTTTTCATGAACATGATGATTTCTATTGAGTCAGAATTAATTAAAAGCGAATTAATTAAAATGGTATTCAGTGATTTATCGATCCACAAATAAGATCAGCTTGTCTCATATAGGCTTGTGTGTTGCTATGCACACCTATAACTTATATAGGACATAAATATTCGTCAAGAATTAAACATTTCAAGTGTATTAGAAATAATTTACGAGTACAGATCAAATGTAAATTTTCACTTACAAAGAATGCAACCAAGACAAATTCCATTGCAATCGTACTGACCACAAGGAAAGATAAGAATTGATATATCTAAAGAGCATTGAAGAGAGAAGATAGGATCGAATGGTCCAATCCATGAAGCATATAATGATATTAGTATTATATACGTAGGACTACACAATAATTTTAGAAAGCTGTAGCTTCATAATGTCCTTCTGTTATATTTTTTATCTTTTATTATTACATAATATGATTGTCCACCGCTGTGATCTCGAGGTAGCGTGCTGCCTTGTCACGCAGCGGGCCCGGGTTCGATTCCCGGTCGGGACAAGCTTCCTGGGTGAGGTTTCTTTCCGGGGCTTTTCCTCATCTGTAAGACAAATGTTAGGTAATTTTAAGGGCCAAAAGGTCCCCGAACATCATCATCCTTCACCGGTGTGGAAAGCAACGGAAAGCTACCACACCTATCATTCCCTAGTTAAACTGCAAAACGTAGCATGGAAATGCTATGATTGCCCTATGGCAGAACACTAACTCACTGGCACTATCGAACCCATAGGTTCATGGCCGCGCGGACATAAGCTCTCCATATATCCCTATCCTGAGCCATTGTTTTCCAATCATCCCTGTATAAACTACTTCCTTGAAATCATAGTTAATGTTATTCTCCCACCTCATTCTTGGTCAACCAACTGGGCGCTTTCCCTCTGGTTTTCCTACAAGAAGCTTCCATGCACGTCCTTCATTCCCCATTCGTGCCACATGTCCTGCCCATCGCAGTCTACAAGACTTATCTGGTCTCATTATATCTGGCTTCCTACAAAGACCATGTAATTCACTGTTAAGTAGTCTTCTCCATTCACCTGTCTGTTCATCTCTCTTTGGTCCAAAATTTTTCCTAAGAACTCTCACTATAGAATATTATTATGATTTCATATTTTGGTATTATTTTCTTCATAAAATATTTTTAGAGTTAACTTTCTATAAACATTAATAAATAATATTTCAGGTCAAGGTGCAGCATCATTCTTGCAGTGACATAAGTTACTATCCATGGGAATGAATAAGGGTTATTTTTGCGTGTTGTGTGGCGCAAACAGCAAACCGTAAGCGTGGCAAAATCACACACCGTCACTATACTACAATACTTCATTCATCGCTAAAGCTCTATTGTCAAGGTCTTACAAAAACTCTAGCAAACAGGACTGCGACTGCGCAGTGAGATCCGCCACTGATCGTCACCTCCTTCTCTTTCTCTAACCCCTCTCCTCTCTCCTTTCCCTAGCGCGACACCGCGTGGCATCCATGGGGCAATGCTTCCGCGACTGCCATTCTAATTTCGATATCGTCTCTACTTTCTCTGGCTCTTTCTCCACTTTCCTCCCTCTACTATATCCGCCCTTTCAGTTCGCTTTCTCTGCTTTCGCCGTATGTTCCCTTTGCTCCCGTCTCTTGTGCGGGAAGTGGGCGCCCAATGAAAATGTTATCAATGCAGGAATGTTCTTTTCTCTGCCTCTGATGATGAGCAATTTTCTGACGCGGAAATGCGAACTCAAAAGATCATGTCCTTCGATAAAAGTGAGTGGCGTAATGGTTCAGTTGGGAAAACTTTTGGCTACAACGTGTTTCATCCTCTGGATCTTTCATACGAATTAACTTCCTTTGACAAACCATCCGTTTGTCTATACCCGTACATCCCTATGTGGGGCAAGTAGCAAATGGTACCATTTAACATGCCGAAGATGAAGCATGATTCTGATAAGCCTACATGTTTTAATTGTTTGACGAAGTTTTTAAACAGAAGTTTGTTGAAGTTGAGGACAGATTTTAAGATTTTTATTAAAACCCTCAACGGTGGTTTATCTGAATTTTAAAGGTACTGATCCATTCTAAGAAAAACCATTGATTCTAGCAGGGTATGAGCCCGCAATCTTGGAAACAAGAGGCTAAAATTAATTCTTAAACCATCAAGACCGATACAATCATCAGTACTTCATAATGTTCATTAATGTAGAAAGGGCGATATTGTAAAAGGGCTTAACTTAATGAGGTGTTATAAAATGGGCTTAAATTAATACCGAAATAAATTGAAACACAAGATAAATAAATTTCATGAACAAAAGATCTTTCATTACTTTAACTTTATATAATAAAAAATAAATTAATTAAATTCAATGAAGTCGTATACTGTAGGCCTATTTATCATGCAGACACAAGAATAAATTGCCCTTAAGAAAAAATTATGTTGAGGAGGAATTGAATTCGGGACCTTATGAACTGTACTTAGAAGCTCTAACCCCAAACCATGAGGTGTTCTAGGTTATTGTTATTATTATTAGTATTATTATTCTAATTTTATTATTATTATTATTATTATTATTATTACTACATAGAAATGCTTTGTATAATGGAAACGGACAACTAATGTCAAATGAAGGAAATTTTGAAAAAGTGGCTGAATTCAAATATCTAGTAGATAACAATAATTACAAATAGGAATGAGATGCACAAAGGAATTAAACATTGGCTCAATTCTGGACGTACATGTTATTATGCATTACAGAGACTCTTGATGTCCCAACTCCTTTCAAAAAACGTTAAACTGAAAATATATAAAACTATTATTCTACCAGTTATGTTATATGGGTGCGAAACATGGACTCTTACTTTAAGGGAGGAAAGGAGATTACAAGTATTTGAGAATAAAGTACTTAGGAAAATTTTTGGACCAAAGAGAGATGAACAGACAGGTGAATGGAGAAGACTACATAACAATGAACTACATGGTCTTTATAGGAAGCCAGATATAATAAGAACAGTTAAGTCTCGTAGACTACGCTTGGTAGCACATGTGACACGAATGAGGAATGAAAGAGGTGCATGGAAGCTTCTTGTAGGAAAACCAGAAGGAAAACGCACAGTTGGTAACCAAGAACGAGGTGGGAGAATGAAAGTATTCATGATTTGAGGGAAGTAAATTATACAGGGAATTATTGCAAAATATTAGCTCAGGATAGGGATGTATGGAGAGTTTATGCCCGCTTGGCTATGAACCCATGGGTTCGATAGTGCCAGTGAGTTAGTTAGTTATTATTAGTATATTATTAATGTTTGTTTTACGGTGATTTTATAAAGCTAGTGAGTGAGAAAACGAAATCTTATAAAGCAGTCAGATTTATTCTGGTCTCTCACAACTAGTTGAGTTGTAAAGTCATTAATTAGAGAGTCGTTGACTCATTAGTCATTAATTAAACCAACATCGTCCGCTTCATCCACAACTTTATAACACGCTCTGCCTTTTTATCAACTGACTCCCTCTTTCTCCCGCTTTTTCAAGTCTAGAGATGTTGATGTTTTTCTGTCACTTCTTTATGCAACTCTTCAAATCCGACATTTCCTTCCGTTCTTGTTCAGATTAATCTGTGACAGCAATATAACTGATTTTCTACAATATTAACATATAACACCATCAGCGATCAGAATCTTACGTACCATATTTCTCTTGTTTAGTATGAATAGCGGCGTGCGCTGCTACGCCTAAATAAATTAAATTTAATGTGTTTTATGTTTAGTTAAATAAGTAAAGGGAAACATTTATATCGTGTTGTTTACTCGGCGTTGTCCGGGAATCTACTCATCCCGATCAGCTTGGCGTAAATGAGCTGAAAGACTAAAATTATTGTACTTCTTAAGATTAGTTGAATAAGTAATAAGAAAAATAATTAAAATGTATATCGTAAATTATTTTAATATTCCCCATGCTGATTACCCGGTGTTGCCCGGAAATCTACTTATCTCGATCATCTTGGCATAAATGAGCTAAAAGACAAAACTGGTTATTGTGAGTTATCCGTAAAAGAATACCCACCACGTGCTTGCTATGCTTGCTCAGGAATCGACATACTTGTCTTCGATCTTCTTGGCTTCAATGATAGACAAACATGTTTTTTGTGAGTTATCCGTAAGAGATAAAACATATGCTGTCACGAACTTTTTTGTAGAACTTTTTGAGATATTAAATTCTGTGTATGCATTAATTTCGTGTGTTTGTTATGGTTTAGGCAGTGTAAGCAATTTAAGCGTCCAAAGAGCTACTTTTTTCACGTTTTCCACTACAAAGGGCGATTTTTAAGGGTGTAGGAGTTGAGTATCACAACTCTCTTATAGCCTATGTTCATCCCTGGAATCTCCTGAAAAATTTTAGAAAGCCCCATCACAATCGGATCAACGGTATGGCTGCGCATAAAGTACGAACAAACAAACATTCATTTTTATATATTAGATGTAAGAGTATTGTCCCTGGTATTCAGGTGATAATTCATTCGGGGAGGCTCTCCATGCCCGTATCAGGTCGAAAAGAAAGTATTCTTATGATGCAGAGTTTAAAAACCTTTCCCGCCCGACAGGTCATGTGCCTGTAGGACCCGAGTGTCGTGGAGCACATATATATATCTACAAAGGGAGAAATTAAACTACTTCTTCTTCTTCCTTTCCAGGATTAGGTCAATGCGACCTGTTCCTGTAACAAGTCCATCGTTTCCTTGAACATCCCAAAGATCTTTTTCCATGTGGTTTGTAGGTGTTGATCTTTTCGGGTAATTTTGTATTGCCCATTCTGTCTAAATGTTCTTTCCATTGTATTTGTGCTCTTCTAGTTTATCGACTATTGAAAATATCTCCAGTTCATTTCTTATTGATTCATTTACAATCTATCCATGCGTGTACATCCTTTTACGGA
Source organism: Diploptera punctata (assembly GCA_030220185.1). NCBI lineage: Eukaryota > Metazoa > Arthropoda > Insecta > Blattodea > Blaberidae > Diploptera > Diploptera punctata. The sequence continues at coordinate 1,043,630 of JASPKZ010007370.1, read as the reverse complement.
TCTTAAAAATTTCATTTCCGTGGCTTGAATGTGTGAGATGTCTTTTCTTGTAAGTACCCAAGATTCAGATCCATATAAAAGAACACGAACAGCCATAATTTTATAAAACCTGTGCTGAGTTTCTCTTCGTGTCTTTCGGAGGGTTCTTCTTATGGTGCCACACATCATTTGATATCGGTTTAAACTATCTAGTAAAGAAAGAAAGACTACCACCATGCGTCCACGTGGATACATTGGTGTTCCCCTAGCTGGAGTTTCTTGGCAAAGCTAATTCGATTAACTTACTCTCCTACATATATCAGTGAGTTACGAATGGTCAGTACATCGTCTCAATGAGGCAGGCAACTAAGGCATTACTTTTTTTTTTAAGATTTATTTAGCCTGGTGGAGTTAAAGCCATGTGGCCTTCTCTTCCACTCACCAGGACAAACATATATTACATAAGAATATAACAATCTTAATTAACTCTAATATTAAACACTAAGTAAAAATTTGATCAAAAGATAATATCTAATATACATATTACGATCTATAATACAACCAGTTAATATTAGTTAAAATTAAGACTAAAACTAATAATAAAATGTATACAAGCAAGACATATTAAATTGACCCTGTCTAGTGTATATAAAAAACAGGAAAATAATGAGATATAGAAAACTAATTTTACGATTATACAATATTTAAAACAAATAAAAATATTTGTTATTCTTAATATTATTTACATAAATAATTAAATATATTAATATTGCTAAAAGAATACTATCAGTGAGGTGTATAAGTTAGTTTGTTATTAAATAATTCTTTAGTTTGTTAAATAATTCTTGGAATTTAAATTTAGCTCAGAGGCACAATTTTACGCGTGAGGTTCTTTTACAAGCCCGAAAATCGACTTCAGACCCACGGCTTAAAGTCCCTCCCGGAGGACTTGTCCCTTAGATTTTTCCATCCTAAAAATACATCGGGTTTGAACTTCTGACCCTCAGGACTACAGGCAGGGAAATTAACCTCTGGACCACCGCGGGGTACTAAACAAATAAAGTCAATATATTTATTGGGGTCGCGCCGTAGTGCAGAAGGTTAAGGAAATATGTATAAGCCGGAAAATCAGGGTTTCAAGTTCCGAAAGAATCAGGATTTTTAAAATTGGACACCATGGCATCTTTCAATGGAAATGAGTACCAGACATTAATTCTAGAAGTAAGGGTGGCCGTCACGCAGGGCTGGCAACGCGGTGAGTTCTACTGCCGTTTTTCTAAAAATCTATGTATCTATCTTCGGGTTCTTTTTACAGCTGCTGCTGTCTTCCCATGCCGAACCTCCAAAGCCTACGATCTTGGGCATCTTCAATGCTTAGCCCTCATACTTGCATTACTGTCTTCATATGTTCCTTCCATATTAACTTTGGTCTCCCTCTTTTCTTCTTTCTGGTCGGTTGCCATTGATATAGTTGCTTCGGCCATCGCTCATCTTCCATTCTTAAAATATGTCCTAACCACTTTAATTCCTTCCCCTCAATTCTCTCAATTATCCTTTCTTCTGCTTCCATTATGTATCTAATTTCCTTATTTTTACATGTTCTAATTTTGACTTTCTGGCACTTCTGCGTAAATAATCCATTTCTAGAGCTATTAGTCTATTCTTGTAGTACTTATTGATTGTCCATATCTCACTTTCATACATTGCAACAGATTCCACCAATGTTTTACCAGTATATTTTTTTTGTGTCATTCCAAATATGCTTATCCCACCATATGGAATTTAACGATATTATTTTGCTACTCAATTTAATTCTATGTTTTACGTTCACGTTGCCTATACCTTCAATGTTATCTATAATTATTCCCAAATATTTAGTTTGTTTCACTTGCTTTATTTGAATTCCTTCTTCCAATATTAAAATATCTCTTTCATTGTTATTTATTGCCAAATGTTCTGTTTTTTGTAAATTTACTAAAAATACTAATATCCCAAAGGTGTCCTTAGTCCTAATAAAATTTCATCTTCCAAAATTTAATATTCAAGCAATTACCACAAGTAAATTTAGGTATTAGTTATTAGTTGATATGTCGAGTGAATTCATTTCACGCTAGGTGTCATTTCAGAAATGTACGATTTCTCCGAAAACTACAACACTAAAGTAGACCCTACTCTGTACTATAATATTTAAAAAATGTTCGTAACTTTCGCTAAGATACGAATAAACATGACTAAACTATTAATTTTATAAATAAACATGCAGGGAAAATGAATAGAACTTATATCTACTTCATCGGCTTCGTTAGTCTAGTGCTTAGTTATGTTCCTTGCTTTAAGTCTCACATCCATCCGAGTTTCTATTGTGAAGAATAGGAGTAAACTATTTTCCTCTGATCGCGGTACCAACGCTATGCAGAGTAGACCATTGGTGGGGCTGCCATCTCAAAGCTTCAGGTCCAGCTTCAAGATGTATTAACCCCATCTACAGGGTTGCCACTTCCGCCAACATATTAAAAATTAGTTGTTGTGGACTTTACTCTTGTTCCCCGAGCATGGGTCTCTTATCATCCCAGAGGAAGGACCCCCTCTTCCCATAAGTTCTCAGACCCAAATCGCCGAAGGGATTCTATACTACAACCTTGATTTAGGTTACTCGGATTAGCAGGTCCACCTCGAACAGGTTGGGAAAGGAGTTGATATGCAGAGGCTGAGTGTTCGCAATGGGAACTATATTGCGCATGCATACCCTTAGATTATCACTACCAAACAAGAAAGTAAAATCCAAGCAGCAGAGATGAAATTCTTAAGAAGAGTAAAATGATGCACTAGAATGGACTAGATAAAAAAAACGAGGATATCCGTGAAGAACTACAGATTTACTCCATAAAAGAAATTATATTTAACAACAAGATTCAGTGGAAAAAACATGTAGAAAGAATGGAAGAAAGTATATTACCAAATAAAATCTTACATTATTTTCCGAGAGGAAGAAGAGATGTCGGACATCCTCCGAAGAGATGGTCTTAGATCTATTAGTGAAGACGGAACAGGCAAGTAATGCCTAATCCAGGAAGTTCAGAAAAAGAAGAAGCTTCTAGTATCAGCGTAAAAAAAATATCATGGCCCGACAGGTCTAAAAAGGCCTAGACCTAACAGCAGGTTTCTGGCTTCACATCCACATGTGTTAATCATAGAGGTGGCTAATCATGCACCCGGTATAGGGGTGACATGTGGTCAACCGCTATAGATTGTTTTCTCAACCTGGAGTCGATACTTGCCTACGTATTATAGCTATCTAACTTCCTCAAGATATTGGACGAGCACCGATCCAAGAAAATTCTATGATAAAAATTCTTCCATCACGGGATTTCAAACCAGTAGCTCTGCACGAATCCATCATGCCATAAACCGCTCAGCTATAGCGTGATTCGCTTAGTTCTAAAGAAATGGAAATTGGGGACAGACAAAGAAAAACGTTAGTTATAAAAATGTGTATAATAATAATAATAATAATAATAATAATAATAATAATATTCCAAAAAATGGAAACAGCATTTCGGCTTACTCACAACACTTATAATAAAAAATGCATATCTTAACATACAAAATTACGACACTATAACACTGTAATTAAACCAGAGTGCCTCTATGGAGCAGAAACATTAATTTAGAACAGAAAAAAATATATCGAAAATATAGTGAAAAAAGAATGCAAAATTATAAGAAAAGTTTTAGGTCCACAAGTCATAGGTGAAGCATTTAGACTCAGAAGTAAAAAGGAAACAAAAATATATACAGACATTCATAGTGATATTAGAAGACGAAGGTTAAAATTTTATGGCCATATTAAACGAATGAACTCAAATAGGCTTACAAAACAGATAATGGAATTCTACGAAAACAGAAGTAAAGCTCCAGTGGTTACCATGAAGTGGATTGATGAAGTCAAAAAGGACTTAAAATTGGCAGGAATTACTAAAGAAGATATCCCAAACAGAGATATATTTAGAATTAAGGTGAATAAGTGGCAAGTTGACCAAGAGGACAATCCGAAGAAAAAAACTGGAACAACTTGGACAGATGATAGAAAACAAGCTCATAGCAAAAGAATGAAAGAAATTTGGGCTCATAGGAAACGCCTCTAAGTTCTTTGCGTAGTCCTACATGGGCTCATCCGCAATCAAAATAATATTTATTTATTTATTTTGAATGTTTCACAACGTTTCATAACATCTTCCTGCGTCCAATTAATCTGTCATTCTCCTGCACATCTCTCTGTCATTCCAATCTACATAATCCAATCCTTTTTCCCGTCACGCTGCTCAAAACACCTCCAATCCACGTTATTTTTGGCCACCCTCTTCTTCTTCTTCTACCAAGAGGCACCCATTCTGGTATTCTTCTTGGAAACCTGTCTTCTGTCATTCTTTTTACATGACCATACAATTTTAATTATTTTAATGAAATCCATAATTCAAGTTTTGAATATTCATCTTTTATTTAATTACACGGTTTTTTATTTTATCTCTTCTAAAAATGTCAGCTGGACGCCTCCATACATCCATTTCTGAACAGAATTTAATGTACTTGCTGTTCTGGGTTTTATTTCCCATGTTTCTGCACCGTATATATATTATTGGACTCATTATTGTATTAAAAATGTTTATTTTTATTTTAGAACTTATATTCTCATTCCATTAAACCCCATTTAATTTTGATATTGCAGTTTTATCCTCATTAATTTCAACATAATAATAATTTTAATTAGAAATATTCCACAATACGAAGTTTCTCCTTCAACCCAAGGTGATTTGTCGCCAGAGGTTCCTGTCTAGAGCAAGTTCTTCCCTCAGATCTCTAGCTTCCTTACTTCTCCTCTCTCTCCATCCAACGTTCTCTAGGTCTGCCTCTTCCACTTTTGCCATTAGCTTTCCAATTAAGGATCTTCTTTGGTATTCTCTCTTTTTTCCATTCTTATGAGGTGCCCATACCATTTCAAACGTTTTTCTTCTATTTTTCCTAATATTTTTTTTTTCAACTTGCAAAATTTACCGTATTGTGCTATTTCTGACCTTATCCCTTCTTTAAATTCTTGTCGATCGCCTCCAAAAATCCATTTCTACTGCTAACAGCTTGTTGGCTTGTTTTCTACTTACTGTCCAGGTTTCGGACCCATATAATAAAATGCTTTCTAACAGAACTTGAAATATAGATTTCTTCGTTCTGTATATTATATTTGTATTCCAAAGCACTGAGTTCATCATACCAATTATTCTTCTTCCATCAGTTATTCTTCCAATTTCTGTAGTTGAATTCTCACTTTTATCTAAAATAGATCCTAGATATTTAAAATGTTTAACATTACGTATTCATTACTTATTCTTAATAATAATAATAATAATAATAATAATAATAATAATAATAATAATAATAATAATAAAACCTTAGAACCTCAGATGCAATATGAATCTGTATATGATAAAGTTGGTAGTTGCCATTCACAATGATTTCAAGTGGTTTATAGATATAAAATTAAAATAACTTACAAATCTCACGCTTCTAAAAGCTCGTGAAACTTGAGGCATGCATTTCCATTCTCAAAATATTCAGTTTTCACTGTTTTCAATGTGTTGGTTTGACACGAGGTCTGATATCCCAATGGGTATACTTAATATTTACTGGTTTCCCGGAACACATCCGTTATGTGGACAGAATTAGTGGAAACACTTTTGCAATTTTGAATTGAGACCTGATCGATGCGACACGATGTACTGTAGAGGTAAGGATAGACTAATGAATGTTTTATGATGACTGGAAATGCGGTGCATCGTGTAAAGGCAGAAAAATGCGTACGCTACGCAATAGTAGGTTTTACAATCAAACTACTGTTCGTGGCATTGTGTGCGTATCTTGTAAAAGCCATATTATGTAGCCTGCAGATTTTTGTGAAATCTAGTGCAAATAAATCTACAGTAATTCAAAGAAACGTCGGTCGCTGTGGACTAGTGGATACGGGCCTTGCCTCTGGTCTCGAAGGTTGCGAACTTGATTTTATTAAAATAAATTTGATGAATATTTTCCATTGATTGGTATGTTAATATCAGGTTTATAGGGAATTTTTCCTTTCAACTTAATCTTGTTTAATAATTTCAAATTTTGCATTATGGTTCAAACCCGGCCGGGGTCGATGGATTTTTTCATCCTAAAAAATCCAAGGAGCAAAGTCCTCCGGGAGAGACTTTAAGCCGTAGGTCCCGAGTCTGAAGATTTTCAGGTTCGTAAAAGATCCTTAAGCCTGAATAAAAATGCCTTAAAGCAAAAGGTACCGACCTCAACATCCTAGTAATACCTTAGTTGCCTGTTAGATGTCTCATTGGGTCGGTATGTTAACTGCATATATCCATGGCATCTGTGGGGAAATAAGGTAACTAAATTAACTTGGTCTAGTAATTCAAAATAAAGGAGAGGCTATGACTCAACGTTGGGCTACGCCATTGTAGACAGATAGATAGATAGAATTTAAAAAAATAGCGCAAAACACACTGTTTATTATAGTAATTTGCGAATAAGGAATATACAGAGTGCTTGGAAATTATCTTTCCAGTTTGTTCTGTATTTCTCTATTGTTGTGTTTAATTCCTCTACTTTTAGATGCTCTAAGGGAAAATGCAATACTGTGTACTCTTGGATTTAATGAATGTGTTTCTGTGAATCGATTAATCTTGAGGCTAGTCATTAGGGTTGTACTAACTAACCAACCAACTCACTGGCACTATCGAACCCGTAGGTTCATGGCCGCACGGACATAAGCTCTCCATATATCCCTATCCTGAGCCAATGTTTTGCAATCATCCCCTGTATAATCTACTTCCCTCAAATCATAGATAATGTTATTCTCCCACCTCATTCTTGGTCTACCAACTGGGCGTTTACTCTCTGGTTTTTCCTACAAGAATCTTCCATACACGTCTTTCATTCCCCATTCGTGCCACATGTCCTGCCCATCGCAGTCTACGAGACTTAAATGTTCTCATTATATCTGGCTTCCTATAAAGATCATGTAATTCACTGTTATGCAGTCTTCTCCATTCACCTGTCTGTTCATCTCTCTTTGGTCCAAAAATTTTCCTAAGAACTTTATTTTCAAATACTCGTAATCTCCTTTCCTGCCTTAAAGTAAGAGTCCATGTTTCGCATGCATATAATATAACTGGTAGAATAATAGTTTTATATATTTTCAGTTTAACGTTTTTTGAAAGGAGTTGGGAAGTCAAGAGTCTCTGTAATGCATAACAACATGCATTTCCAGAATTGAGCCAATATTTTGTTTCCTTGTGCATCTCATTCCTGTTTGTGATTATTGTTCCTAGGTATTTGAATTCAGCCACTTCCTCAAAATTTCCCTAATTTGCCATTAGCTGTCCATTTCCATTATATAATGCATTTTTATTGTACTATATTTAAATGTCATCATGTCATTACTTCGCCTATTTTTTCATCACCAGCCGCTATTGTCCCAGACACCCTATATCCATCCATAGTAATTCTGCCCGAGGGCAGGTCCTTCACTGCAATCATAGCACTTTCATGCTATGCTTGCAGCTTTACTAGGGAATTATAGGTGTGGTAGCTTCCCGTTGCTTTCCACACCGGTGAAGGATGATGATAATGATAGGAATGATGATGATGATGACCATATGATTTCGGGGACCGTTTGGACCTTAAAGTTTTCCTGACATTTGTCTTACATTTGAGGAAAAACCCCGATAAAAACCTCACCCAGAAAAACTGCCCCGAACGGGGATCGAACCCGGGCCCGCTGCGTGACAAGGCAGCACGCTACCTGGAGACCACAGCGGTGGACTACACCCTATATATTGAACCAAAAAAAAAAAAGTTGCCGTGTTAGTCTTAAAAATCTGATCCGTAATTGTAATCTAATCTATATGAGGGTTTGAGAAATATGAACGCAAGCTCATCAGTAACATAGGGTGAGAATGAAGTCTTATTATTGAGATAATGTACTGGTATTTAAAACTCCCTTATTAAACCATTAATCATTTATGAACTAGACGTAGCGCATAATATATAGGAGGTGAGACCACAGATTCTTGTATTGACTCACTTTTACACACGTGTAGTACATAGGTTAACACTCTAAGAGATAATTTACGATTATTAGTCCTTAAATTACTTTGTATTTAATGGACATCTAATTTACAGCTTTCCTTACATAATGTAAATCTCACGATCTTCGTGCACATTTCAGTTTTCCATTATAAAATGCATACAATTTTAACATGTAAACTTGATAATACCAAATCGTGACGCAGTTAGTAACTAGTATAGAGTACTACTTGCATTACACAAGATAATTCAGTGTTACAAATGTTATTGCAACACAAATCATTATATCATAGTTAATGAGGAATCCGGTAACATTTCTCTAAGTTCTTAGGAAACTTTTGGGAGAGACGAACAGACAGGTGAATGGAAAATATTTCGTAACAGTGAGGTACATGGTTTTCACGGGAAACCGGATGTAATATGAGCAGTCTAAGTCTCGTAGACCCCAATGAGCAGGACATGTGGCACGTTTATAATAAATGTATAATAATAATAATAATAATAATAATAATAATAATAATAATAATAATAATAATAATAATAATGCTTTATTTATTCTGGCAGAGTTAAGGCCATTCCACTCAACCAGCACAAATACAAATAAATATTTGACAAATATAGATATACACTATACTAATTATAAACAGTTAAAGATACATTAAATGTAGCAATGTAAATTTCATGTACAAACAACATTTTATACGATAATAACAATAATAATAATGTAATTATATAATAATATTATAATATAAATATGATAAATTATACGAGAAACACCAATTAATATATATACACCTTACACTGGGTAATAATGAAGTCGAGGTTAGAACAAATATAAATTTAGATTTATTTTAAAAGATGCCAATGTCCGGCAACCCCTTATTTCTTGTGGTAGGGAATTCCAGTTGCGAGAAGTGAAGATGGTATATGACATGGAGTGATGTGATGTCGTATGTTGTGGTATATTAAGCAAGAGATTATGTTGTGATCTTGTGTTTAAGTTATGGTTTGAGGATAGATACTGGAAACGGGATGATAAATAATTGGGAATCGAAGTATGTAGGATCTTAAATAAGAAAATGTACGTTTGGAAACTTCTTTTAGAAAAACCAGAAGAAAAGCGCCCAGTACATGAACTAATAATGAGGTAAGAGAATAATGTTGACCATGATTTGATGGAGGTGAATTATAGAAGAAATAATTGAAAAATATCAGCACAGGATAGAGAAGTATGGAGAACATATGACCGCGCGGCCATTAGTCCGGGTTTCATAGTGCCAGTTAGTTAGTTAGTTAAATAACAATTAAAATAAGTTATTTGTCCAAATTCAGCAGGTTATTTTACTACATTTCTGGCATTCTCTCCAAACATTGGCCGAATTGTTATATACTTCTGGGGTTGGGACGCAGGGAAGTTGTAGCAGGATGATATGAATGTAACAACTAGGAGAGTCCTTACTGTTAAACTTAACATAATTTCCATATCATGAGCGGCCACGCGGAGGATTCCTGTGGTCTGATCGGAATTGAATTTAGGACCTAAAGAAGTGTAGTTACAAGATCTGAGACAAGTGACCATGACGCTGCCCATAATTTAATTGCCGCTTACATTAAAGAGAGAAGTAGTAAAACCAGGGGTTTTCAAACTGTGCATTACATCTATCTGGAAGGAGACTTAAGTTTTTTTTTTAAGGGAAGCGCGGCATCTTTAAAATTAAAGGATGTAGAATGTGGTAGGCCTAATATAAGGCGACATGATAGGAGCCCTCGACCTACCATCCGGCTGCTGGCCTCATATTCGCATGTGTTAATCACAGAGGTGGACAATCATCTGAAGAGTTTAGTGGTGACTTTTCAGTATTTCGGGTCCCCCAGCCGTTATATCTGGCTTTCCCAACCTGTAGCCCCCACTCATTTTAGCGACCCAAATTCTTCACGATACTAGACGAGCACCTGTCCCATACGAGCCTAAATGCTTGTTTTGTTCCTTATCCCTTCTGTATTTTATACTCTAAACAAGACAAAACAATATGTAGTAATTTTAACAGAAACTAAAACTGAAGGAACCGGAGTTTAAATAGAAGATCCACTTTTGCATTTTTAGTGGGATATAACTTTAAGTTAGCCTGGACATATGAAAAGGTTGTTGAAAGACAGAATACAAAAAAAATGTAAATAGAATCCTAGAGGAAGAAAGAGACGAAGACGAAAACTAACATGGACACAAGGAATAGACAGAACAATGGAAGAGGCATGGAGGAAGGGAACAGTAAAATTAGAGACGAATGGACATTGGCTATATAACCTTGAAATGGGCACAGGAAGATGTTAAGGCATTGTGAAGTCTGAGAATAAATAAATACCCCATGGTGCTACAGTCTAGAAGGCTCTCAGCCTTCCAGTCAGCTGCAGGTCTCACATCCACGTATGTAATCACAATCAGGTGTACAATCATCTATTCCAACACAGTTGAGACATGCAGCCAGGATATCGGTTCACACAGCTGATATAGGTGGTTTTTCTCCACCTTGGAGTCGTTACTTATTGCTGCTACGAAAAGTTCCCCACAATACTGGGTGGGAACCGATCACATATTGGTTGAAATTCTATAAGAAAGCTTCTTCCCCCGTGCGGACTCAAAATAGCGCAAGTCCGTAGATCTGTGTCAAGGCATAATAATTAAACCGCTTTGCTACTGCTGAGGACTAGTACTTTCACGTATTTTTAACGTAGATTATAGATTCAGGGGTGTATTTTTTATAATGTGTTTATTCAATATATATAAATATATATATATGTATTGTTTTCATAATTGCACCATATTTCAGATATTATACAAAATATAAATCCTATCTCTATACACAGTTCTTTAGTTACAAAAATAAATAATAGTTTTAAAAAACTAAAACACACGCTTTATTAGAAAACCGAACTAAAAAATGAAAAATAATTTTAATTTCCAACACGCTAGGGATAAAATTAAAGTGGCCAACAAAAAAATCATCTCCAACACATCTAGAATAAAACTGGAGTTATCCACAAAAAAAAAATCCATCAAAAGCGTGGGGTGCTCTACATAAATTAATTAATATTTGATAATAAACAGATATTGGTAAAAGTAAAGATCTAAGAAGAAAACGTAAAAACTATAAAAAGCACTCCACGCTTTTGATGGTAAAATTATTTTTTTTGTAGATAACTCTAGTTTTATTCTAGATGTGTTGGAGACTATTGTTTTGTTGACCACTTTAATTTTATCCCAAGCGTGTTGGAAATTAAAATTATTTTTAATTTTTTAGTTCGGTTTTCTAATAAAGCGTGTTGTTTTAGTTTTTTAAAACTATTTTTTATTTTGTAGTTTGGTTTTCTAATAAAGCGTGTTGTTTTATTTTTGTTAACTATTATTTATTTTTTTTAATTTTTAGTTTGATTGTCATAAACCGGAATCCCATAAATTTAATTGCTTAATACTCTTATAAAAAATCCTCCGGGCCGGATTTGAACCAGCGACCTATGGATTACTGAAATTATATACCACTACAGTCCACCGCTCCACCAACTGAGCTCTTATAACGATTGACTAAAAAGTCGATAAGTCCGCAACCTATTATACCGGTTTTTATTTAAATTTTTTTTTCTGATGATTCTGGCCAGGATTTTAGAAAAAAATTAGAAATTATTTGTATTGTCATGCTTCCTTTACAAGTATACAAAGTTTCAAGTCGATCCAATGTTTTTAAGTGGGTTAAAATCGTGTTCAAAAATTGCGTTATATACATACAGGTCCGTTACATAGACAGATACAGGACAAGCTAATATAAAGCGTGTAAACAGTACAACTAAAAATCCCGGTTCAGGCAGGAATTTTTCTCTTTAGTTGGATTGGATAAATAAATAATAAATTTGGGGACTCCCATAAAAAAGGATACATATAGTCCGCAGATTAGGAATTCTCGTGTAATGCAAAATGAGATAAGCGGGGAGAATGCATGCGTCATAATACCAAACACGCCCCTTAATATAGGAACAGGAATATGTCACGAGCCACTGTGATTTATTTCAGGCTTATTATTCTGAGGAGTATCCTTCAGATTCGGAACTAATACGCTCGCTGATAGGTTTAATTAGTTTGTTCCTCATGATGTAGGATAATATGCTACATAGAAATTCCTTGTAGTAGCTTTCTTCTGATCTTGCGGAATGTACAAGCTAAGTTCTTGATATAATTACTGTATAGTAGGCTAAATATAATGACAGTTTTTAACGAAAAATAACTATATATAGATGTTTCCAGCAATAATGTTACAGTACGAGTAAAATATAAGGAAATATACTTACTTACTTACTCACTGGCACTATCGAAACCGTAGGTTCATGGCCGCGCGGGCATAAGCTCTCCATACATCCCTATCCTGAGCTAATGCTTTCCAATCATTCCCTGTATAATCTACTTCCCTCAAATCATAGTTAATGTTGTTCTCCCACCTCATTATTGGTCTGCTAACTGGGCGTTTTCCCTCTGGCTTTCCTACAAGAAGCTTCCATGCACGTCTTTCATTCCCCATACGCGCAACATGTCCTGCCTATCGCAGTCTACGAGACTTAACTGTTCTTATTATATCTGGCTTCCTATAAAGACCATGTAGTTCATTGTTATGAAGTCTTCTCCATTCACCTGTCTGTTCATCTCTCTTTGGTCCAAAAATTTTCCTAAGAACTTCATTCTCAAAAACTCGTAATCTCATTTCCTCCCTTAAAGTAAGAGTCCAATATAAGGAAATATACTTAAAAAAAGTCTACCCCAAATATTTGGGGGGATGGCATCTTCCCCTATAGAAAATACTGTCTTACTTACTTACTTACTTACTCACTCACTGGCACTATCGAACCCGTAGGTTCATGGCCGCGCGGATATAAGCTCTCCATACATCCCTATCCTGAGTCAATGCTTTCCAATCATTCCCTGTATAATCTACTTCCCTCAAATCATAGTTAATGTTGTTCTCCCACCTCATTCTTGGTCTACCAACTGGGCATTTTCTCTCTGGCTTTCCTACAAGAAGTTTCCATGCACATCTTTCATTCCCCATACGCGCAACATGTCCTGCCCATCGCAGTCTACGAGACTTAACTGTTCTTATTATATCTGGCTTCCTATAAAGACCATGTAGTTCATTGTTATGGAGTCTTCTCCATTCACCTGTCTGTTCATCTCTCTTTGGTCCAAAAATTTTCCTAAGAACTTTATTCTCAAATACTCGTAATCTCCTTTCCTGCCTTAAAGTAAGAGTCCATGTTTAGCACCCATATAATATAACTGGTAGAATAATAGTTAGAAAAGACTGCCTACATATAAATATGTAGATATTACTTGATTGTATTGTAGCGGGATTAAATAGAATTCTTAGAAAGATCTCTATCGTCATGCAAGGATTCCAACATGAGGTAAACGACATTGCATGCAGTAGTATTATTTTTCTTTTGTTTTGGATGACTGGGTATGAGTGATCTTCATGTAATACATTTGGCAACACTGTACAATACCAACTACTGCTGTACTAGAGGAATTTCTGCGTACGTCAGTGTCCTTTATATACTTGCTTTGTGAAGCTATGGGAACGAATATCGGTGGACGAGTAAAACAGTTCATTGAACTAAACGCTTCTCTCTTTCTGTTTCTAGACAAGCTGCTAACTTGAGCAATCATAGGCGCGCGCAAATGGGTGCTAAACCATCCTCATTAGCGGACAAATAAAAGTAACGCTTGAACAGTAACAGAATCTTGTCTTACAAACACTTGCCTCAAGAACAATTAATAGAGTTAATACGTATGGATGATTTTATTTATTGCCCATTGTGTTTGTGTTAAAGTGTTTAGTTTTCTTCACCATTGTTGAAGTTAAAAAACGTAAGGCATTCTCTTCCACATCGCCATGAAAGTAACTATTAAAAAAAAGAGAATGTAGTTATGAGAATTGGATCCAAATATCAGCGAATCTCGAAGGAATGAAGCTATTGAGATTGTTCTCTTAAAAAAGATTCTTGATTTTTTTACAGATCTTCATCGATCCCGTCTAGTAGACGCAGGAAATGACCATTCCCAAAATGTATATATGTATGAATGTCTTCTTCTTCTTCTTATTCTTCTTCCTTCCAAGTATTAGGCCAAGGCTTGTTACGATCCTATAGAAAATTTTCCCTCCAGCGTTTCATAGGACGGCCCAGTGATCTTCGTCCTCTTGGTATATAATTATAAACAGCTTTGGGGATCCGATTTGAACTCATTCTTTCAAGATGGTGTTTCCAATTTAGTTGGTACTGTTTAATATATTCCAAAATTGGCGTAGTCTCCAATTCTTTTAAGATATCGGTGTTCCTTTTCCGATCCCATCTGGTGTAACCCGCTGTTCTGCGCATGAATCTCATTTCACAAGCCGTTATTCTGCTTTCATGTTGTCTTTTTAGTGTCCATGCTTCACTACCATAGGTCAACACTGGTCTAGCCAAAGTGTTATATAAACGTAATCTGGTGTTTTTTTGTACAAGGGATGGTTTCATAACTTGATGATTAATAATTCCTAAACTTTTATTATAACTAGTAATTTTTTCAGGGATATATTTTTCATCCCAGATAGAGATATGTATGAATGTATGCGATCGTTTGCTTGTTAACACCTTAGCGTCCGAAATGTTTATTTTATCAGAACCAAACTTGGCATATAGCAATCGATTAAAAAATTAAGTTCGAGTTCGTTAACCAGCAAAATTGAATCATTAAGTGTAGGAGTTCACCTGAAACGAAAATTAAAAATCGTTCTAGCGGTCGCAATGTCGGTGTTTCAGCAACGAAATTCAGTATACGGTATTGAAATAAATCAAGACCCTCAGGGGTCCCCATCTAGGGGATATGTGGATGGCGACCACAAGGTGCCCAAGCTGAGCAAAACATTGCTTCCACGTACTTGGGTTTTGCTCCTTACTTTTATCTTTAACCAATCTGGTATTTCTTCCACTTACTTATACCAGACTCTTTTAACTTTACTATCTAACTTTTCTTGGTTAACTCTTGTTTTTTCGACCCCAACGCTATTAGGGCATCCGAAGGCTAGGGAGTCTTTCCTTTCTTGCATTTCTTCTTTCCTTTAATTTTCTTTTCTTCTCCAGAAAAGCCTGACCAGAGGCTGTAAGATGGCAGCCCCATCAATCACTGGTCTTGCCTTCCTTTGGCCAGCAACCAATCGAAGGGACTATTATTATGCTTTCAAATCTTATATGAGAATTTCCCGGATGGATCACGCTGGAGGGAAAATTTTCTATAGGATCGTAACAGGCCTTGGCCTAATACTTGGAAGGAAGAAGAAGAAGAATAAATCAAGGAAGGTATTATTCAGAAATCAGTGAAATCCGACCATTACAAGTAGGGGTTTAGCATACATGAAATCCGAAATTAAGAAGTCCCTCTTTATTTTCACTGCGGTCCGACGCTTTTAAATAAGTTGGCATCTACAATTTTACGCAGCCGCGGTTTTCCTCTTGGCGATCTAGAACATCAATCAACTTAGAACATCAATTGCAACCAATGTTTCAAGGCTTGCTAATGTCTGACCACTGGATCTTTGTCTCCTAATCTACGGCTAACGACTGGCAGCAGGACTTCACCCAACCAACCACGAATAAATATCAATGGGCTGAAGAGGGCAAAGTAAGTCCCTAAAACAGCCGGAAGTGACAGGTCACGGGCCCTGCATGTTAATTCCTCTCGGCTGCCGAGAGGGCACATGGGTTAAACTGGGTATTCGCTTGGCTGGCCGGGCGGAGGGCTACATGAAGTGTGATCCTGCACTTCCTACTACTACTTATGTATGTAACAAGTTAAATAAATTCTCAGTAAACCAGCAAAATTAAACCATACATTCGACTTGGCTAGAGATTTCCCTTACAATTAGACGCAGTTTCTGTGTGACGGACTTTTTTTAAGTAGCGTAGTGGTTAAGGCACTGAGCTACAAGCCGGAAGGTCGAGGATTTTTAAACTGACCCAAACCTTCTGGCGGCACTATGGCCCTGGGGTCGACTCAGCCTCTAACGGAAATGAGTACCAGACGCTTGTTCTGGGGTAAAGGCGGCCGTCACGCAGGGCTGACAACCCGGCTGACATGAAGTGCCGATTGTCTAGAAATAGTGGGAGCCTTAACCTCCCACTACCTCAAGGGCCTCCTGAGGCCTGTAGTGGGAATACTTTACTTTACTTTTACTAAAAATATTCTTAATCTAATATTGAGGTCGCAATCTTCAATGTCCATGACAATTCTCAGTTAAAAAGTTTGTATTACATAACTGATAATATTATGAACTAATTATATAATAAAATTAATAACACATATTATATAATAATATAATATATAATGTTTTATTTGTTCTGGCAGAGTTATGGCCATAAGGCCTTCTCTTCCATTTAACCAGTACAAATAGAAATAAAAATTATTTGACAGATATAGATATACAGTATACTAACTATAAAGAGTTAAAAATACATTAAATTTTGCAATGTAAATTTAATGTAGAAACAACATTTAATACATTAATAATAATAGGCCTAATACTTACGATAATAATAATAATAATAATAATAATAATAATAATAATAATAATAATAATAATAATAACAGTACATTATCCATCCATAGTAATTCTGCCCGAGGGTAGGTCTTTCACTGCAATCATAGCATTTTCATGCTTTGCTTTGCAGCTTTACTAGGGAATCATAACTTGTAATCGTTTATATAACTTATATATATATATATATATATATATATATATTGTAATTTAGATTTAAGACTTTTCTTTTGTATTTTTTTTAAACCTGGTTGAGTGGTAGACAAGGCCTTAAGGCCTTAACTCTGCCAGGTAAAATAAAGCTATTATTATTATTATTATTATTATTATTATTATTATTATTATTATTATTATTATAGGTGTGGTAGCTATCCGTTGCTTTCCACATCAGTAAAGGATGATAATGGCCGGATGATTTTCGGGAACCATTGAGCCCTAAGCTTCCTGACATTTGTCGTACAGGTGAGGAAAAACCCCGAAAAACACCTCACCCAGGAGCCTGTCCCGACCGAGAATCGAATCCGGGCCCGCTGTGTGACAAGGCAGCACGCTACCTCGAGACCACAGCGGTGGACTCTATTACATTATATAGAAGTGAATAATGAGAATACAATAAAAAAATTAATAAATAATAATTATGGGAATACTGCCTGTCAGGAGAGAATTTGTAAACTCGTAAATAATGATAATGATGATAATATTTTTTTAGGAATATTCCACAATACAGTGTTTCTCCTTCAACCGAAAGTGATTTGTCGTCAGAGGTTCTTGTCTAAAGCATCTTCTTCCCTCAAATCTCTAGCTTCCATACTTCTCTTCACTCCATCCATCCATCCATCCATCCATCGTTCTCTAGGCCTGCCTCTTCCACTTCTTCCATTAGCTTTCCAATTAAGGATCTTCTTTTGTATGCTCTCTCCTTCAATTCTTATGAGGTGTCCATACCATTTCAAACGTTTTTCTTCTATTTTTCCTATTTTTTTTCAACTTGCATAATTTCCCTTATTGTGCTGTTTCTGACTTTATCCTATAATAATAATAATAATAATAATAATAATAATAATAATAATAATAATAATAATAATAATAACAATAATAATAATAACAATAATAATAATAATAATAGTAATAGTAGTAATAATAGTAATAATAATAGTAATAATAATAGCAATAATAATAGCAATAATAGTAATAATAATAATAGTAATAATAAAAATAATAATAATAGTAATAATAAAAATAATAATAATAGTAATAATGGTAATAATAGTAATGGTAATAATAGTAATAATAAACTATTATTTTTATTATTATGCATTTATTTATATAGGCTACGGATTTCCAATATTTACACATCTTTCTGTGTCTAAAGTTTTATTTTTCTTCTCCATTCGTCTCCATCCATCCACTCCATTTCCTCTAGTCCTCTTGTTCTCATTACAGTTCTTATTTCTTACATCCACGAGTTTCGAGGACTTCCTTTTCTTCTTCTTCCAGGTGGACACCATTCCAATGTTTGCCTTTTCTTTTTCTTCCAGGTGGACACCATTCCAATTTTTGTCTGTGTAACCTTTCTTTTTGCATTCGTCATACATGCCCATATCAATTTAATTGTGTAATAATAATAATAATAATAATAATAATAATAATAATAATAATAATAATAATAATAATAATATTATTATTATTATTATTATTATTATTATCTATCTATCTTCGGGTTTTTACAGCTGCTGCCGTCTTCCCGTGCCAAACCTCCAAAGCCTACGGTCTTAGGCATCTTTGATGCTTAGCCCTCTAGCTTGCATTACTGTCTTCATGTTTTCCTTCCATGTTAACCTTGGTCTCCCTCTTTTCTTATTTCTGTTCGGATGTCATTCATATAGTTGCTTCGGCCATCGCTCATCTTCCATATAATAATAATAATAATAATAATAATAATAATAATAATAAATTATAATAAGTATAATAATTATAATAATTATAATAATAATTATAATAATAATAATAATAAATTATAATAAGTATAATAATTATAATAATTATAATAATAATAATAATAATAATAATAATTAATTATCCCTCCATGGTATCTTTACCTTGTCGTGGTGGAGTGGCTTGCGTGCTTAAATGATCCTGAGAGCTATGCCGGCGGTAGCATTGCTGCCGATAGGGTTACCCATGCCGGACTGGTCGAAGGTGATAAGCCAGACGAAAAAAGTACCTTGGGCGAAAGAGTGACGATCTTTCACCGTAAAAATACAACCGTCAAGAAATGCGGACATGGGTTCATCTGGGGTAAAATTTTCCGGAGGTCAAATAGTCCCCCATTCGGTTCTCCGGGCGGGGACTACTTCAGGGAACCCATGCCAAAGGCTCAAACACAGGGACATGTTCCTAGGAACATGGAATGTTAGGACTTTATACAATAGCGGGGCACTAGAGATATTAACGCAGGAATTGGATAAATCGCCCTTGGATATAGTCGCTTTACAGGAAGTTAGGTGGCCAGGAGAAGGTAGTCAGGAATCAGGAAGCTTTGCATTATACTATGGGGGTGCAGAAAGACCTGCATTTGGAACGGGTTTTTTAGTCAGAAGGAGGATCCTATCCGCTATCCGAGATATTAAATTTGTTAGTGATAGGATATCATACATAATTCTAAAGGGTAAACGACATGATTTTATAATTGTAAATGTACATGCCCCCACAGAAGATAAAGATGACAAGATCAAGGATGAGTTCTATGAAGAATTAGAATGCTTATTTGATACCCTTTCACGATATCATATGAAAATTGTCTTAGGAGATTTTAATGCAAAAGTGGGGCGGGAAGATATATTCAAACCAACAATAGGCAAATTCAGTCTTCATGAAGATAGTAACGACAACGGGGTTAGATTAGTCACATTTGCCACATCAAAGAATCTCATTGTTAAGAGCACAACATTTCAGCATAAGGATATTCATAAATACACCTGGACGTCCCCAGATGGAGAAACTCGGAACCAGATAGATCATGTATTAGTGGATAAACGCTGGCACAGTAGCATCATTGATGTTAGATCAGTTAGAGGGACAGACTGCAATTCGGATCATCATCTGGTCAGAGTGAAAATCAGACAACGGCTATCGCTTATGAGAGGAACGAACGCTAAAGATGATTCTGTAAAATATGAATTAAAAAACTTGAAAAATGATGAAATGCGGCAAGAATACCAAATCAAAATAGCTAATAGATTTGAAGTACTGGAATCTTCAGATGACAATGTGGCAAACGAAGAAGAAACTGATATAAATAAAGAATGGGAGGCTATAAGAGATACTATTAAATTGTCAGCATCAGAAAGCATTGGTTGTTTAAAAAAGAGGCAAAACAAGAAATGGTTTGATGAGGAATGTGCCGACATTGTAAAGAAAAGAAAGCTAGCAAAAATGAAATGGTTACACGAGCCAAATGAGGTAAATTTAGAGCAATTGGGTAGTGTTAGAAGGGAAACCACCAAGTTACTAAAGAGTAAAAAGAGGGAATATTTGAGAGAGAAGATTAATGATCTTGAAATGAATGCAAAAAATAGTAACATTAGAGAATTATATCAGGGAATTAGGATAGAGAAGAAGGGGTTTCAGGCTAGAACAAACATAATTCGGAATGAAAATGGGGATATGATTGCAGATTCTAGGAGTATATTAAATAGATGGAAAGGTTACTTTAATCAGCTATTAAATGTACATACAGAACAGGACATTGAGGAGGATAAGTTACAGACAGCAGAAATGCTAGTCGCAGAGCCAAGTGCATTAGAGGTTGAAATGGCGATTGAAAAATTGAAGATGTATAAAGCATCAGGTTCAGATGAGATCCCAGCAGAACTGATAAAATCAGGGGGAGAAAAATTGATGGACAAGATACGCTGGTTGCTTAGTATGATTTGGGAAAAAGAAGCTCTTCCAGATGAATGGAAGGAATCAATTATCTTACCAATTTATAAGAAAGGAGATAAAACTGATTGCAACAACTACAGGGGCATCTCATTACTTTCAACTTCGTACAAAATTCTAACAAATATATTAGTAAGCAGACTTACTCCCTATATTGATGACATTCTAGGAGATCATCAATGTGCATTTAGAAGAAACAGGTCTACAACAGATCAGATTTTCAGTATAAGACAGATTTTAGAGAAGAAATGGGAATATAATGGTACTGTACATCAACTATATGTAGACTTCAAAAAAGCATATGATTCAATTAAGAGGGAGAAGTTATATAGTATCCTCCTGGAGTTCGGAATTCCTAAAAAGTTGGTTAGACTTATACGAATGTGTCTAAATGGCTCAAAGAGTAGGGTGCGTGTAGGCAAACAGTTTTCAGACACTTTTGAAATCCAGAATGGGTTGAAGCAAGGAGATGCACTATCTCCTCTACTATTTAATTTTGTACTAGAGCATGCCATTAAATCTTTAGAGAATGAGGAAGGCTTACAACTCAATGGTATTAATAAGCTGTTAGTTTATGCTGATGATGTAGTACTACTGGCCGATAGCGAGGAGATACTAAAGGCCAACACGCACACACTATTGAGTAACACTAAGAAATTAGGACTGGAAGTAAATATCAGTAAAACTAAATATATGGTCACACGTAGAAATTCAGTATATAATGGAAATGGACAGCTAATGACAAATGAGGGAAATTTTGAGGAAGTGGCTGAATTCAAATACCTAGGAACAATAATCACAAATAGGAATGAGATGCACAAAGAAATTAAACATAGGCTCAATTCTGGAAATGCTTGCTATTATGCATTGCAGAGACTTTTGATGTCCCAACTCCTTTCAAAAAACGTAAAGCTGAAAATATATAAAACTATTATTCTACCAGTTATATTATATGGGTGCGAAACATGGACTCTTACTTTAAGGGAGGAAAGGAGATTACGAGTATTTGAGAATAAAGTTCTTAGGAAAATTTTTGGACCAAAGAGAGATGAACAGACAGATGAATGGAGAAGACTACATAACAATGAACTACATGGTCTTTATAGGAAGCCAGATATAATAAGAACAGTTAAGTCTCGTAGACTGCGATGGGCAGGACATGTTGCACGTATGGGGAATGAAAGACGTGCATGGAAGCTTCTTGTAGGAAAGCCAGAGGGAAAGCGCCCAGTTGGTAGACCAAGAATGAGGTGGGAGAACAACATTAACTATGATTTGAGGGAAGTAGATTATACAGGGAATGATTGGAAAGCATTAGCTCAGGATAGGGATGTATGGAGAGCTTATGTCCGCGCGGCCATGAACCTTCGGGTTCGATAGTGCCAGTGAGTAAGTAAGTAAGTAAGTAATTATAATAAATATAATTATAATAATAATTGGGGGAGTGCAGGTGCTCATCCTCTGCTGTGATTAGCACTCGCACTTGTACGTAACAACAATTAACAAGTAGACAGCCCCGGGGCACTCTGGTCCATCTGCCAGCAGGTGAATGCCGTCAGATTCCTTCCCAGATCCAAGGCCACCACGTGGTCCTCAGGTCATCCCAGTGTCACTTCTTTTCCTATTAACTAAAATTTGTATAACTTAATCGTAAATTCAAGCGGCTATAGTTCTCCATTTTATATCAACAAAGCCATTCATCTACTTTAAGCCGTGGGTCCCGAGTCTCAAGATTTTTGGACACGTAAAAGAACCTCAAGCCCAAATTAGAGTATAAGTATACTCCATACATCCCCTCATGGAGTATTGGATGTGAGTTTCTTGACCAAACTAATTTAATTTCGCTTATTTCCTCATAGATGTCTCTGAATGATCTGAGGTTACCACATCGCCTGAATGAGACATTTAGTAGGCAACTAAGGCGTTAGTTACTTGGATATGGGAGGCCGGTTAAATGTTTCTCAAAGACTCTATTTTAGACTTAATGTTGTTTTACGACCCCGAAAATCTTCAGACTAGAGACCCATGGATTAAAGTCCTTCCCGGACGACTTATCCCTTGGATTTTTCCATATTTAAAATCCATCGACCCTGTTGGGTTTGAATCCGCGATCCTCGGGACTAGAGACATAAATTAGAGTAACTCAATAAGATTCGCCAGTCATGTCAGGGACTGTCAATCACTATCATTATTTAAATACAAATTAACTGATATATTAAGTTCGACACAATGAAAACATTAACTGCATAACAAGTATATACAACATTCTCTATTATAATCATCTAGGAAGCTACTTACAATATGTTATATTATTTTAATTTTATTATATTCCATGGTTTTTTTAGTATTAGCTAGTATTCGATCACATCATCATTGTATTTTTAGTCTGTATTTTAAAAATACCTTAAAATTGTAATAAGTATGTATTTTTTGTATAATTCTACTATTCGCTGGTTGAGTGGAAGAGAAGACCTTATGGCCTTAACTCTGCCAGCTAATATATAGCATAATAATAATAATAATAATAATAATAATAATAATAATAATAATAATAATAATAATTATTATTATTATAATTATTATTATAATAATAATTATTATTATTATTATTATTATTATTATTATTATTATAATTATAATAATAATAATTATTATTATTATAATTATTATTATAATAATAATTATTATTATTATTATTATTATTATAATTATTATTATTATTATTATAATATTATTATTATTATTATTATAATTATTATTATTATTATTATTATTTAATTATTATGTTACAAAAATAGAAAATTACAAATATATCAACCATAATTCAGAGCATTTTAACATATGGTGCTGAAGTCTGGCAAATTCTTACCAGGGAAATGAAAAGAATTTTAAGTACAGAAATGGACGTTTTAAGAAGACCAGCTGGCAAATCTAGAATGGATAAAATACAAAATAAAGAAATAAGGGAAATTATGGGTGTACAAGAGGAGCCGGACATCAAAGACATTATAGAAAAGAAAATATTACAGTGGTATGGCCATGTCAAAAGAATGCCAGAGCAAAGATTGCCTAAAATTGTTATGGAATGGATCCCAATGGAAAGGAGGAAGAGAGGAAGACAGAAGAAAACTTGGATAGAAGGGGTACAAGCGGCTATGAATATTCGCGCCTTAAAACCCCGTCCAAATCGGACGAACATGGTGCGCGCGCGCGGCGCGCAAGTGTGTACGTACCTTTAACTACATAATAAAAGAAAGTGTTACTAAAATAAGTACAGTAAATAACTTCAATATTCTACAAAACAAAAATTATGTATGGTGCTGGAAGCACTTTGCGCTATATTCTAGAGGAAGTCTTCAAGTTTAATTTCTATACTCACAAATGGTCCCTGCGCCAGACGACACACACAAAGAAGATAATCAAGTTCCCTCCAAACCCAGTGTAACAATATCTGCATCGACACATTCCACAGCTCTCCTGTGACATTATTGTTTGTTGATTTGCGAAAGATAGTTCAGACTTTTTCGAATGTGACTAAATGGCATAAATAGTACCGGTACGGGCGGGTAGGCAAACAGTTTTCAAATACTTTTGACATTCACAATGGACAATTCAATTTTGTACCACAGCATGAAAACAAATCTCAATAAGATAAATAAGACGTAAAACTCAATAGTATTAATCAGTGTTGGTATATGCTGTTGAAGTTATATTATTAGGCGATAGCTAGGAAATGTAACACATGTTATATTAAATAACACTAGGAAACTGGAGCTGAGAGTAAACATCAATAAAACTAAACATGTGGTCATGATTATATACAAATATATCATGGAAATAGTAACAAATTAGGAAAATTAAAAAAAGACTGATTTCAAATACTTAATCAACTCGTGTCAACTCACTGTCACTATCGAACCCGTAGGTTCATTGCAGCTTGCATATTAGCTTCCACACATTCCTATCCTGAACTAATATTTTTAAATAATCTCCTGTATAATCTACTTCTGTCAAATCATGGTTAATGTTATTCTCCCACCTCATTCTGGATCCCATATACCTACGAATAAAAATTACAAAGAGGACTGAGATGCAGAAAGAAAGTAAACATAGGTTCAACACAGGACATATATGCTCTTATGCATTACAGGGAGTCTTGTCATCCCAACTTTTCTCAATAAACATTAAACTAAACATTTATAACACTCTTATTCTTCCCCCGATATAATATATGGACACGAAGAGTACGTGTAATTGAGAATAAAGTTGGTAGGAACATTTTTGGACCAAAGAAAGACGAACAGACAGCAAATGGAAAAGAATAGGCCTACATAATAGTGAGCTACATAATCGTTATAGGAAACTAGAGATATAGTAAGTTCAGTTAAATTTCGCAGACTGCTGTGGGTAGGACATGTGATACGAATGGGGAATGAAAGAGTGGCATGGAGACTTCTTGTAGGAAAACCAGAGGGAAGGTGTCTAATAGGTAGGTCAAGAATGAGACGGAAGAATAACATTAATTATGATTTAAGAGAGGTGAATTAAACAGGGAATGAAAGGAAAACATTAGCTCAGGACAGCGATGTATGGAGAGCTTATGTTCGCGCGGCCATGAACTATCGGCTAGTGAGTTAGAGTTAAACTTTCGTAGGATTTAATTAAAATTGAGGAAGTGTCAGTGTAAATAAGTTATAATGGATTTGGAATGAACTTGATGTGTCATATGACACGGGGATCACACATTGAATAGGAACTAGGCTTGAATAGTTCCTCTTCAATACAGTCCAAAACCTTCTATGTATCATTAATAACACTGGTCAACAGTGGTTTTGTTGCCCTTGATATAAGTTTAATTTCGGATATATTTATGCTCACAATTCATGATACCATCAATGATTTTGGAAGGTTAGCTCTGTTATTTTTTAATCTTTATTTTCATTTTACACTACAAAAATAGGAAAATATGAAAAAATAAAAATATAACAGATATATTTATAATGTCAATTGTTTCTTGAAAATTAGTATACGCCGACGTAAATAGAAAGAAAAATGTCGAAAACCCATGTTATACTTCAGTGAAACGCCTTTTATAAGATTTTCTTCTATAATTTTTTAGGGGACAATCTCTTTTTAAAGACCAGCAGTAATCTGCCATAATGTGACGGTCCAATCTACCCTGATACCTTTCCTCCATTACTTTTAGATCCTGGTGAAAGCGCTCACGCTGTTCGTCACTATATAATTTCCTAAATTATCCGGAAATCTATCCAGGCGACTGGAAAAAGTGTAACTTTATACTCATATTTGCTCCCAGAATCTTGAAGCTTGTCAACATGTTTTGCAAAATTTCTTTATAATTGGTGCTTTATAGTTATCAAGGAAATGTTCTACTACCAATACAAAACCTTTCCAAGCTTCACTTTCCGGAACAGTCATAACTTTGATAAAATTTGCATCTTTCACCAATTGCTGAATTTGAGGCCATCATATATTCCGCCTTTTAACTTTTCCATACTGAGCTTAGGAAATTTTCTACAAATGGATTTGAAACATTTTCCATCCTTGTCCAACGCTTTGACGAATTGTTTTATCATATCCAGATGCACATCGTGAGTACTTTAATTTTGTAAAATAACTGAGATCACAACCGATGTGCGGAGTGAGAGGTGCGAGAGTGGTGATCACGTGATGTTGGCAAGCACGAAAAAATGCGCAGAAATCAAATCAAGTGTTTAAACCATCAAAAGTGCAGAGACACACAAGAATGAAAATCTATCAAATTCTCGCTAGACCCATAATCTGTTATGGCAGTGAAGCTTGGACCATCAGAACTCAGGATGATGGTCATATTACAGCGACGGAGATGAAATTTCTGCTACGAACTGCAGGTTATAACCTTCTAGATCACCAAAGAAATTCAACAATAGCCAGAGAGTTAAACATCGTACCTATATCTGAATACCTCCAAGAATATAGAAACAATTGGCTAGCCCATATTCAGCACATGGATCGTCACAGAATACCAAAACAAATTCTTCACTACATTCCTCGAGGCAGAAGATCTGTGGGTCGACCTTTTCGGAGATGGCGGGAGACCGTAACGGGCCACTGAGCCTAATACTTGAATGGACGATGATGATAAGCCGTTTACTGTTTAAGATATTATAAGATATGCAAAAATAATAAAAACTAGAGCACATTCAGCACTTCTTATTCGTAAATTGAGCACTTGAAAACATAGAAATTCGCTGAGATATCCAAAACAACAACAACAACTCCTGGCGCGACAGGCCTACAAGGCCCTTAGCCTACCAGCCGGCTGCTGGCCTCACATCCACATGTGTCAATCACAGAGGTAGATGATCAACAGCCAGTGTAGGGGTGACATGTGGTTAGCATGTCGAGTCCCCCAGCCGTTATAGCTGGTTTCCTCAACCTGGAGCCGCTACTTATTGTAGCTACCCAATTGCCTCACGATGCTGGGTGGGCACCGGTCCCATACTGGCCGAAATACCATGAGAAAATTTCTTCCCCCATGGAGACTCGAACCAGCGCAAGTCCCGTAGCTCTGCGCCAAGGCTTCCTATCTTAACCGCTCGGCTACGGCGCGGGACGCTGAGATATCCAGGACAACAAAAAGAAATGTTTTTTTGTAGATCTGTGTAATTTTTATTACTATTATTTACTTTTGTTGGAACCCCGTATATAGTAATAAAATACATTATTATAGATATTACTAAACCTAGAAGCTTGAATAATTTTAAATGAACTCCAATATTTAAAATATAAAAGATTTTGTGTTGTTTTATTGCATGTACATTTATATAAAGTATATTCTCTATATACAACACATCGTTTTCCAAAGGCTATTAACTAACGGCAGTGTATAAATTGGAGCCTATAACTATATTTTACAAAAGAGCAAACTAATAACCTGAGCCTACCAATACGTTGGTAAAATATAGCCTAAAGTATACCTGCATTGATATTTTACTGCTTTATTCCCTGGAACCAATATTTCAAAATATAAATAAAGATATACACAATGCTTTAAAAACTGTTTTAAACCCGTTAAAAAAAATACTACAGTTCTCTATTTATATGACATAAAGCATTATTATGACACAAAATAAGATAAGGATTTTTTTTTTGTTATATACAACTTTCCTCATTAGAGGATTGCCTCAAGGACAAAGTGGTACAGACAATTAATAAAGATAAGAAAAATAAATAATATTGTAAAATGTTTGACGAATTATTCCGAAATAAGGTTCTCCTTGCCTGTATATTAGCCACACTCTCTATTTATTCCAAAATAAACGCCTAATGAAGTTATAGAAGTTCCTTCTGTGCTTTATACTGTAGTCCATAGACGAAGAGAATGAAAGCATGGGACGAAGGGGGACACGGGGAATTGCAAGCGATACAATGGCACATAGAGCACCCGACATGGCATACTACCTGAGAATAAAGGAACACTCGTGACGTGTGAAATACCTACTGCTTTCATTCACTTCCTCTATGGGCAATATATACATCATACTACAGTATAAACAAAACAAACCTTCTGAAGTTGAATATAAACTCATAATACATGTGTTTAATCCAAACCATGATAATGGACTGTTACCAAAAAAAAATATCAGTACTTATCTTCTGCTCAATCAGTAAAGTAACAAAAGAAAGAGAAAGATTGGGTGACCTAAACATTGTTGGAATAATAGTATCCAGGAAACCACGAAAAAAAGGAGGATTGGAAGAAGACTGCTTAAACAGAAGGAAATTGAAAATTGGGAACAGGTCTTAACATGTTGTCAAATTAGTAATTTAAGCACTGAACGCTCAAGCGGTCGGATCATTCAAAATCACAGTATTTGTCGTCTCTCCGTTACCAGCCTGACAATAAATCACAAGTGGCAACATGCAATGAGAAGGGCAAGGAAGGGACAGCTCATTCCTAGACCTAATCCCAAAAGTAACAGGGTTATCAAGTTAGTCATTCTGCCACTGACCGCGCAGAACGACGGATCATTAAAATACATAGTATATGTCAGCTCCTGCCAATCAAACAACATAATACAAAGGATAGGAAGTGGCAACATAGTAAGGAAGAGAAAGACAGTTTGTTAGTTAACATATTTTCCGCCTGCACAAAACACTTAGAGGAGTAATACATTTTTAAAATAATTTGTAACTTATAAAAAAATGATATAATGATAAAATATATTGGAAGACAGAAATATACCAAATTTACTTCGGCAGAACATACAAAATATTTACAAAGACAACACCATAAAGATTAAATTAAATAACAGATTTTCTGAAGAATGAATTATAAATCGTGGTGTGAGACAAGGCTGCCCCCTATCCCCAACACTCTTTGCAATTTATATCAGTGAAGTAATATGTTGCTGGAACAAAACATATAAATTTGGAATAAGAATATCAGAAAATAGAAAATTAAACACCCTATTGTTTGCAGATGACCAAATAATAATAGCAAATTCCGAAGATAATCTACAGAAAGGTCTGTATGAACTTAACAAAATTACAGAAGAATATGGATTAAAGATAACTACAGAAAAAACAAAAAATTATGGCATTTCAAGGTGTAGATCCTGTCAGAAGTAAAATTGTACTGGACAATAAAATTTTGGAGCTGGTGAATAATTTTACATATCTAGGATGCAATATCTCATATGAAGAAGAAAAGGATGTAAATGCAAAAATATCTAAATTTTTAAGAATTTTAGGGTTAATAAATTCTATCTTCAAGCCACAGTTAGTCCAAAATCATTCAAGACTGAAACATAAAACACTGGCTCTTCCAACTCTTTTGTATGGTAGCGAAGTATGGACGTTGAATCAGAAGGATATACAGAGACTTAGATCTGCTGAAATGAGATATCTTCGGAGGACTGCAGGATACACACTACTAGATCACAAAAAAAAATGAAGACATCTTAGAAGAATTACACATGGAATCTTTAGAAAACAAAATGTTTGATTATAAGTCAAGATGGATACAACATGTTCATCGAATGGAAGATCACAGAATACCCAAACTAATGTTAAGATATCAACCTGCAGGAAGAAGAAGACCAGGACGTCCACTCAAAAGACTTCTGGATGGTGTTTCTCTTGAGGCCGAAACAGGTCAACAAATGGCCTAAATTCGTGAATGTACTATGATGATGATGATGATGATGATAAAAAGACATTAAAATAGAGCTTTCAAAATTATGTCAAGTTTTAGTAAGCCTTGAAAGCATGAAGATGCAGTATCTACTACTCAGTTTTATACTAGAGCATGCAATCAATCTTCATAGGGTATATTAAGGCGTACCACTCTATAGTGTTAATAAGCTTTAAATATATACTAATGATATAGTATTATTAGGCGATAGCGAGGAGATACTAAGGGCAAATTAAACTCTCTATTGAGTAACGCTGTGGAATTGGGGCCGGAAGTCAAACAATAAAATAAATATATGGTTATGAATAGAAAGACGTTATTTGCTTAAAAATGGACAGATAGTTACAAATGGGGGGAATTTTGAAGAAGCGGGTGAATTCAAATACCTAGCTGACTCATTCAATGACACTACCTAAACCGTAAGTTCATGGCCGAGCGGACATAAGCTTTCCATACATTCCTATCCCAAGTCAATGTTTTTCTTTCATACCCCGTATAATCTACCTCACGCAAATCATGGTTTATGCAATTCTCGCGCCTCATTCTTCGCCTACCTACTGGACGCTTTCTCTTTCCTACAAGGGGGTTACATACTCCTCTTTTATTTCACATTTGTGCGACATGTCCTACCAATGGCAGTCCACGAGAAGACTTAACTGCTCTTATTGCATCATCCGGTTTCCCATGAAGATAATGAAGGTCACTGTTAGATCATTTTCTCCATTTGCCTGTCTGTTCATTTCACTTTGGTCAAACAATTTTCGTAAGAACTTTATTCTCAAATACTCGTATTATTTTCTCTTCCCCTAAAGTAAGAGACCATGGTTTCGCATTTATACAATATAACTGGGAGAATAACAGTATTATATATTTTCATTTTAAGAACCATGGAGAAGAATTCAAATACCTAGGAAAAGTAAATGATTACAAACAGGGATGAGGTGTAGAGCGAAATTAAACATAGGCTCAATTCTACAAATGTATACTATTACATTACAGGGACTTTAGTCATCCCAACTTCTCTCAGTAAACGTTGAACTGAAAATATATATAGCTGTTATTCTCCTAATTACATTAGGCCTATATGGATGCGAAACATAGACTTTTATTTTAAGGGAGGAGAATATTGTTTTAGAATACATTTCTTAAGATATTTTTACACCAAAAATAGACGAACCGACGGGTCAATGGAGAAGACCACTTAACAGTGATCTTTATGGGAAGTCAGAAGTAACAAGAACAGGACGTCACGTAGACTCCGATGGGCAAGTCATATGGCACGAATGGGGAACGAAATATAGGCATGGAAATCCCTGTGTAGAAAAACTAGAGGAAAAACGCCCAGTTGTAGGCGAAAAATGAGGTGACTCCATGGCGCAAGCGGTTAGATCCTCGCCTTTCACGCTGGGGTCTCGAGATCGAGTCTCTGTCACTCCATGTGGCCTTCGTGGTGGATCGAAATGGAGCTTGGGCAGGTTGTTCTCGGGGTTCCTCCTGTTTTCCCCTGCCACAAATTCCATTCCATCATTTCTCCATGCTCATCCATTTCGATTCATTTAATTCATCCGTTATTTTGCGTCAGGCGTGGTCGGCCGGCACACTTGTCGTTCACGACCTCTACATCTCGCCTTAACTTTCGATCCTGAGTTATTATAACACTGAGTAACAAAAAATATATTTTTCTTTTTGTCTCAAAAAGAAAAATACCGGTATGTGATTCTGGTAGTATTTTTTCTCCTGAATTCAAATATGATATCGGTTTTTCTCCATCACGCAAGGTTTCCGAGAGACAGGCATTTATAATTTCAAACACTTTGATATTTTCTACATTCGTAACTACATAATATTCGAACATTCGGACTTACCACCTAGAAAGTAAGAAATGACGATTGCCTGCTATATTTCGCCTGTGGAGCATCCCTCTTGATGGTCCAACAGTAATGGGCCAGCATATTAGGATTCCATTTGCCTTGATATCTCTTTTCCACAGCTGAAATCTCCTGATGAAAGTGTTCACCGTGCTCATCGCTCACTGCGCCAAGATTTTCCGGGGAAAAAATTAGGTTTATTAAAAAAATAATTATTTAAATCCATTAATTGAAATTGAAGTAAAAAAACTGTGGGTGATGGAGAAATTCCGAATATGTATTTGAAAACACGATAAAAAAACTCCATTAAGTACAACTATGCTATTGGTACTCATGAGACAAAAATCATGTTGACCAGTGTAATCAAAGCCTGTAGACGTTCACAACTTGGTTAGAAGACCTAAAGAGACATTAATGAAGTTGGGACGACAGAATCTTGCAGTTATACATTTTTAATAATGTTATATTATATTTTTACATTGTGACTAATAACCTAATTATTTTTCATGCATTTTATTAGTAATACTCATTTTTAGCTTCATGAATTGGGTCATTTGAATCGTTCCGTTTCCAGAATTTATATCTACTCTCACCAATGCTTTTTTAGATGGTCCAGTTCTTCTCTTTTCCTGAGGTCTATTCTGTATGATTGGAATTAAATTCATCATTGTTACAATCGTTGTAAATGAAATTACCAATTTTATCTGTATCTACAAATATTTCTAATACATTTGATATATACAATTGCTGACGAATATCTTTTTTACGATGATGATAGTGAAAACAAATGTTTTTATATATCTGGCAAAATTGAAAAATTTACTCGTTTTTACTTTTACATTTGTAATGTGATAATCATATACTTGTAAGAAGGTAACATTTGAAATAGGATATTTATGTATGTAATCTTTAATCTGTATCAGGAGTTTTAAAAGTGAATCCGTGCGCGTGAACAGTATGACGTAATGAGTGCCTTCACATTGGGTAAACATGTCGACAATTTATTCAAATATTAGTTCACACAGGATGTGATAAGCAGACAGCTGCTCCACAGCACGAAGTTCACTCTGCTTGTTCATTACATTTATTAATATTATAAAATATACCTTTGACTGGCGAGAAAAATCATACAAGTTAAAATAGTGAACTTTTCAGTAGAAGATTTTTTTTTTTCCTTCATTTAATTCAAATGCAGTGACAATACAATTACTGTTATTCATTTACCAGGTGGGCAATTTTTAGATTTCAGTAATTTACATAGTCCATAACGTGTAGAGTAACTTGGACGTTAATGTCGTATACAAACAACTTTTTATTAAATATTTTATGATTGCGGAACAAGGGCTCTTATTTTAAGGAAAGATAAAATATTAAAATTATTTAATTTAATTAAAAATAAAGTTCTTAGGAAAATGTTTGGACCAAAGAGAGAAGACCATACAGACAACTGGAGAAGACTGCATAAGAGTGAGCTACATGGTAGGTCTATTTAAGGGAAACCTGATATAATAAGATTTAAGTCACGTAGACTGAGATGGGCAAGGCATATTGCACGATTGGGGAATGAAAGAGGGGCATGGAATCTACTTGTAGGAAAACCATAGGAAAAGCGCCAAGTAGACAGGCCAAGAATGAGGGTGGAAAAATAATATTCCATGTCTTGAGGAAGTAGATTATATAGCGAATGATGGGGAAACATGTCCGCGCGGCCATGAATTTATGGGTTCGATACTACAGTGAATTAGTTATCTGAAAAAAAAACACGTTTTGGCCCCTTCGTGTATTTTTTGTATCTACTTGCCCCGCATTCGATTTTTCCAAATGATATGCATTGAATTTCTATGATTTCACTACTAATTCTCACGTTGATGAAGTAGCCAGGGATATCATATTACCCTGGCCTACATTAATTTCGTACTTATTTTGTGACTATCAAATTTGAAGAGTTTCATTTAACTTAGTTGTAAATGTAACATTAATTGAAATAAAGTAAGTAAAGTGATCCCACAACAGGCCCGGAGGCCCTTGGGGTAGTAGGAAGTTAAGCCTCCCACTTTTTCTAGACAATCGGCACTTTACGTCAGCCGGGTTGTCAGCCCTGCGTGACGGCCGCCTTTACCCCCAGAACAAGCGTCTGGTACTCATTTCCGTTAGAGGCTGAGTCGACCCCAGGGCCATAGTGTCGCCAGAGGGTTTGGGTCAGTTTAAAAATCCTGACCCCAACGGGACTTGAACCCTCGACTCTCCGGCTTGTAGCTCAGTGCCTTAACCACTACGCTACGGCGTGCCCCCACATTAACTAAAATAGATTTTAAAAATTACCTGCCAAAGTTACTCGTCTATGCTGTAAAATGGGAGATAGAAATATATATTGATATATTTTATAAATGTAAGAAAGAAATGGGTAATTAGATACAAAAGGAAAGTTACAATGTCATGATACGCAAATTTGTTATTGGGAATTTTGTTGCAGTAATCGAATAATTTTAAAAAAAGTTTTAAAAACCTGCCAATGTATCTCCATTTTTCGCAGCATTAACTATGGGAATGCTACGGAACTACACCAGGAATGAAAAGTATAAAAAGAGGGGAATTTCACAGTTATGAAGGTAAAAATGAGCACCTTCTTTAGAATATTTCCATGACGATAAACATTACATAAACTTTCTGGGCACAAGTCTCATCATCCGATCCGCCATTTGACCTCTCACGGTCTGAATGAGATATTGTATTTCAACATTTTCTTAGGACGACCCGAAGGTCTTTTCTCTTAAGGACGGCATAGAAACATGGCTTTTAGGGTTCCGTTTCTGATCATTCGTTGGACGTCATTTTTCCAGTTAGTTGATATTTACATACGAAGTCAGTAACTGGTTGTAGCTGACTTCTCCCCCCCTTTCTCACTCATTTCTTTCTTTTTTCTCACTCATTTCTTTTTTTTTTCTCACTCATTTCTTTTTCTCCGGAATGCAATCGCCAAACGCTTTTAAAATTAAAAAAAACTCCTGGCGCGACAGGCCTACAAGGTCTTTAGCCTACCAGCCGGCTGCTGGCCTCACATCCACATGTGTCAATCACAGAAGTAGATGATAATCAGCCAGTGTAGGGGTGACATGTGGTCAGCATGTCGAGCCCCCCAGCCGTTATAGCTGGTTTTCTCAACCTGGAGCCGCTACTTATTGTAGCTACCAAAATGCATCACGATGCTGGGTGGGCACCGGTCCCATACTGGCCGAAATACCATGGGAAAATTTCTTCCCCCATGGAGACTCGAACCAGCGCAAATCCCGTAGCTCTGCGCCAAGGCTTCCTGCTTTAACCACTCGGCTACGGCGCGGAACGCTTTTAAGATTACTACACACAATTTTGAGTCGGAATCTTTATAAATATATAGTTCAAATTTAAGATTCCATGTATACCCATACAAGTAAGTCATATATAGACAAACATTTCTACTTTATTTGAATAGCTTATTTTATCTACCAATTAAACAAAATTTTGCACATCCTTTCATTATTGAAAAGTTTATTTTTCAGTTTGTAAAACTGATTTATATAGGCCTACTGTATTCACATATTATTGTCCATTTAGATAAAATAAATTAATTTGGTATGCGCTATACCATGTCCAGGATACTTTAATGGTTTAAGTCAATAAATTAATAATTTATTTGCTTCAACAACTATTTTACTCATCTCTCCTTCTTTCTTTCTACCTTATTCTTAATTTTACCTATCCCTTTTAGGCACGTGTCTCATGCCACCAGGGCCTTACTGTAACACGACCTGTCGGGAGAGGCTGTCTAAGCTTTGTATCATATATATATATATATATATATATATATATATATATATATATATATATATATATATATATATATACAAATGCTCTTTCGGGTTTCGAACACGTGTAACTTGCGTTTAAATAAACTTACAAACATGAAACTAGTACTAATGGAAAGATAAACTCAAAAAAGTTTTGGTTATAGTATCACAGTTGGCAATATCACGGTTGGTACCCCCTCATTTTCATAATGAAGTCAGATTGGAGCTCAACACCAGACTACCGACCGATGGATTGGCCGTATTGGTAATGACGATGAAGAACTTCTTCCTTGGCCTCCGTGATCGCCAGACCTCTCGCCCCTTGACTTCTTTTTGTGGAGTTATGTCAAATATCTTGTATACAAGCCACCTCTTCCACAGACCGCCCTTGATCTAAGAGGGCGCATCACAGCAGCCATCGAAATGGTTGACCATGATATGCTACAACATTTCTGGGCGGAAATGGACTACAGGCATGATGTGTGTCGTGTTACTAACGGAGCTCACATTGAACATCTGTAAGGTAAAGGTATACCACTACAGGCCTCAGGAGGCCCTTGGGGTAGTAGGAGGTTAAGGCTCCCACTTTTCTGGACAATCGGCACTTGATGTCAGCCGGGTTGTCAGCCCTGCGTGACGGCCGTCTTTATCCCCAGAACAAGCGTCTGGTACACATTTCCGTTAGAGGCTGAGTAGACCCCAGGGCCATAGTGCCGCCACTACGCTACGGCGTGCCCCGCACACACATCTGTAAGGTATTGTAACCAAAACGTTTTGAGTTTCTCTTCCACTAGTTTCATGCTTGTAAGTTTATTTAAACGCAAGTTACATGTGTTCAAAACCCGAAAGAGCATTTGTGGGAACCCTGTGCTCTTTTTTGGACCACAAAAGACATTGAAAGTCTCTCCGTATGGAGGTTAAACTTATGCGGCCACCTACAACATCATATGAACATTTCAATACAATACACCATTCAAATTCACGCTTTCATACATAATAAGGAAAACATGATAGGGTGTTTATGAAGGGCAAACGTGTTTGAGGAATATTGGGCCTTAAGGTTTCCGGACATTTGCCTTAAAAGTGCGGAAATCTCGAAGAAAACATCTCACCCAGGAAATATGCCTCGACGAGGAAAAGAACCTGGGCCGGCTGCATAAGAGGTAGCGACGTTACCTCAAGACAGCATTGGTAGACTCCAGTTATCTTCAGTTGAATAATTCTCTCACTTTAGAGAATTTATGTAATGATGACAACCATGACAGTAACAAAGAATTCCGTATGTAATCGGACTAATTTAGGAACGATACACAACAATTTCTATACATGATTACCCATGTTTGGGTCATGTGTTATGATATTGGAGTTAGAAAAACCAGTTTTTGTGAGCTGGGAATAAAACTGAAAACTGTAGTGCTGACAGGTGAAACCTTAGTTGCTTCCCAAACGTGTAATTAAGTTTTGTTAAATGCGTAAGAAAAGTATGTAGTTGTGAAGTCTTAAGGCGCGGCGTTCCATTCTACAAACACGTGTATTATGTTACATTGATTAAAACAGACACTGGAAATTACTGCCTTCCTAATAACAGCATCAATTTTATTCTTTACAACGTGCCCTTACAATATCCTTGGTCAACTCTAACTTATTTAACAGAACGATTACAAAGTGTTTCTTAGATTTTCTTTTGTCAACATAGCTTCTTGTCTACACCACTGAAGCGATGCCTTTAAAAAAAACTGACACGCTGAAACAGCGAATACCTTAACAAGTCGAATTTATCATCTGATTTTACTAATGTACGGAATATCAGATTTTCTGAAGAAGGAATTATAAATCGTGGTGTGAGACAAGGCTGCCCCCTATCCCCAACACTCTTTGCAATTTATATCAATGAAGTAATATGTTGCTGGAACAATACATATAAATTTGGAATAAGAATATCAGAAAATAGAAAATTAAACACCCTATTGTTTGCAGATGACCAAATAATAATAGCAAATTCCGAAGATAATCTACAGAAAGGTCTGTATGAACTTAACAAAATTACAGAAGAATATGGATTAAAGATATCTATAGAAAAAACAAAAATTATGGCATTTCAAGGTGTAGATCCTGTCAGAAGTAAAATTGTACTGGACAATAAAATTTTGGAGCAGGTGAATAATTTTACATATCTAGGATGCAATATCTTATATGAAGAAGAAAAGGATGTAAATGCAAAAATATCTAAATTTTTAAGAATTTTAGGGTTAATAAATTCTATCTTCAAGCCACAATTAGTCCAAAAGCATTCAAGACTGAAAGTGTATAAAACACTGGCTCTTCCAACTCTTTTGTATGGTAGCGAAGTATGGACGTTGAAACAGAAGGATATACAGAGACTTAGATCTGCTGAAATGAGATATCTTCGGAGGACTGCAGGATACACACTACTTGATCACAAAAAAAATGAAGACATCTTAGAAGAATTACACATGGAATCTTTAGAAAACAAAATTTCTGATTATAAGTCAAGATGGATACAACATGTTCATCGAATGGAAGATCACAGAATACCCAAACTAATGTTAAGATATCAACCTGCAGGAAGAAGAAGACCAGGACGTCCACTCAAAAGACTTCTGGATGGTGTTTCTCTTGAGGCCGAAACAGGTCAACAAATGGCCTAAATTCGTGAATGTACTATGATGATGATGATGATAAAATCGCATGTGTCCTTTTTTGTTTGCGAGGAAACAAACATGGCGATCTCTAGATCGATTTTTAAAATCTTTTTGTTCATTTTTAAAATTCGGCTTTCAAATAAACCCCACTTCTGATTGTCCGATTTTGTTAATTTTGGAGAAAATGTTTTCCATTTTATTTCAATAGTATGTACCGATTTTTGTTGCCTAAATCGAAAATTGCAACAGCTCTAACGATTTTAAGAACAGATAGGCGAATGGAGAAGTTTTCTTAACAGTGAGTTATATGATATTTATAGTAAACCATTTATAATAAGGACAATTACGTCTCATAGACTACGATGGGGACGACATATAGCACGAATGGGGAATAAAAGAGGGGCATGGAAGCTATTTTGTAGAAACCCAGATGGAAAACGACCAGTAGATAGACGAAGAATGAGATGGAAGAATGACATTAACCATGATTTGAGGAAAGTACGGAGTAGATTATACAGGGGATGATTTGAAAACATTAGCTCTGGATGAGCTAGTTATAACGATTTTTAAATTTTCGCTTCAGGTAAACCCTCTCTGCTAATGGTCCGACTTTCTGTGTCTACCGAGTAGAATCTATCCTCCCACAATGACTATGTTTTTGTTAGTATTAGCTAGTATTAGATCACCTCATCATTGTATTTTGTTTAGTCTGTATTTTAATAATATCTTAAAATTGTAATGTGTATGTAATTTTTGTATAATTCTACTATTCGCTGGTTGAGTGGAAGAGAAGGTCTTATGACCTTAACTCTGCCAGCTAAAATAAAGCATTATTATTATTATTATTATTATTATTATTATTATTATTATTATTATTATTATTATGTCTACCGCTGTGGTATAATTGTGTTCCATGTATACTTTATTATTCCTTTACATTTTAAACTATCTTTACCAAGCCTATTACTTAATCTAATTGCAGGTTATTGTCCACCGCTGTGGTCTCGGGGTAGCGTGCTAACTTGTCACGCAGCTGGTCCGGGTTCGATTCCCGGTCGGGACAGGCTCCTGGGTGAGGTTTTTTCGGGGTTTTTCCTGACCTGTAAGACAAATTTCAGGAAGCTTAGGTCCAACTGTCCCCGAAAATCATCCGGTCATCATCATCATCCTTATCATTATCTTCAACATCCTTCACGGTGTGGAAAGCAACGGGAAGCTACTACATCTATAATTCCCTAGTAAAGCTGCAAAGCATAGCATGAAAATGCTATGATTGCAGTGAAAGACCTACCCTCGGGCAGAATTACTATGGATGGATGGATTGTTGTTATTATTATTATTACTATTTTTTCTTTCTTTCCATTGTCAACTTTATATTTTATAGCCTTTATCCATTACGTATCATTAATCAACATGTAGTTAATTCATAATTGTTATATGTATAATTTAACCCCGGTGAAGTGGAAGAGAAGACCTTACTGTCTTAACTCCATCAGGTAAAATAAATAAATGTAATAGAATCAATTAATTTTTTTTAAAAAAAGTTTAAAAATATTTTCATGAGAACAATCTCAACATTTCTTCGGAATTAGCTAATAAGGAATCCATCAAACAACTACGATTCAATGTTATTTGTTGTGCAGGACTAAGCCATAATTAACTACCATTTTTACGTTTACATAATCATGTTGTCGAGATTACGTAACATTTCCGCGACACATCGTCAATCCAATGACAAAGCGTCTATTGCGCAATACCGCTGACAGGAATAGCTCCGCTGCCTTATTAATGAATTTCAATGTCGTTATCATCATCATCATCCACATGGTTTAGGACTTTACGAAGTCATTCTTCCATAATGTGCAAGAAAGATTAAAATTGAAAATTCAAATGTCACAAAACCTACCTACTGGTCATGCGAGAATATATCAATATTTCCAACGTTTTAAGATTAAAGAGTTTAAACAGTTAACCACATAATGGATATATGACTGAGAGAGACCAAAAACACAAAGAGAATTTTGTATTCACGTAGACTTTCACGGCCGGAGTTGCTATGATGATCTTGATGAAGATTTTCGGACTGTAGACCGTGGTCGTGAGGCTTGTAGTTTCCCGACGTTTCGCCAGAGACTGCGTCTGGCATCCTCATGGGTCTCAAGACAAGCCTTGAGGATGCCAGACGCAGTCTCTGGCGAAACGTCGGGGAACTACAAGCCTCACGACCACGGTCTACAGCCCGAAAATCTTCATCAAGATCATCATACAAAGAAAATTGCTAATAAAGTGTTAGGAAGAATGGAAGGAAGTTGTCTGAACAAAATAAAGAATTAAGATTCCTGCGTTATGGTCTTAAAAATTCTAATCCAACTTTACTAATTTAAATAATGAATTCATCATCATCAACATTGTACATTCATGAATTTAGGCCATTTGCTGACCTGTTTCGGCCTCAAGAGGAGCACCACCTAAAAGTCTTTTGATGGACGTCCTGGTCTTCTTCTTCATGCAGGTTAATATCTATCTTAACACTTGTTTGGGTATCCTGTGATCTTCCATTCGATGAACATGTTGCATCCATCTTGACTTATAATCAGAAATTTTGTTTTCTAAAGGTTTCATATGTAATTCTTCTAACATGTCTTTATTTTATTTTTTTGTGATCTAGTAGTGTGTATCCTGCAGTCTTCCGAAGGTATTTCATTTCAGCAGATCTAAGTATCTGTATATCCTTCTGTTTCAATGCCCATACTTCGCTACCATACAAAAGAGTTGGAAGAGCCAGTGTTTTATACACTTTTAATCTTGAATGCTTTTGGACTAACTGTGGCTTGAAGATAGAATTTATTAACCCTAAAATCCTTAAAAAATGTTGATATTTTTGTATCTGCATCCTTTTCTTCTTCATATGAGATATTGCAGACTAGATATGTAAAATTATTCACCTGCTCCAAAATTTTATTGTCCAGTACAATTTTACTTCTGACAGGATCTATACCTTGAAATGCCATAATGGGTCAGTTTTGTTAATTATGTCAAATATTTGCCATTGTATTTTATAATATAGATTTAGACAATCTACAATAGGGGAAAACATTAATATAGATAGTATTTTTATACTTTAAAGTAAATAAGAGGATAAATTAGAGTAAAGGTAAAGTAATCCCAATAGAGGCCACAGGAGACCCTTGGGGTAGTAAGCGGTTAAGGCTCCCATTTTTTTCTAGACAATTGGCACTTGATGTCAGTTGGATTGTCAGCCCTGCCGCCTTTATCCCCTGAACAAGCGTCTGGAACTCATTTTGATTAGAGGCTGAGTCGACCCCAGGTACCACCAGAAGGTTTGGGTCGATTTAAAATTCGTGACCACGCCAGGACTCGAATTCTCGACCTTCCGGTTTGTAGCGTATTAGCGGTTTAAAGTCTCGTCCTGAGAACTTGTCTCTTGGATTTCCCATTTTATTAATATTTTCTTTCATAGCTTTAATTCTATAATTCTTAGGCCTGTATTCATGTTTTTGTTCATAATAATTCAACGCATTTCTAAGGCACAAAATAGCTTTTTTAGAATATATGTCACTCTTTTAAAACTTATTTACCTTCCTAAATATTCAGTTTAGAGCTAAAGCCTAGTTATTATTTAATTTTAACGAATTCCGAAATTAATTAAGTTATTGGGGTTGTTCTGATGAAAACATGGGCCTATAAGTATATTTTTTAAAATTTATTTACATAACTTCATCGATTCTACCTATTACACATCGAAAATGAGGATGGCAATAAACATATAAATAAATAAATAAATAAATAAATAAATAAATAAATAAATAAATAAATAGATAAATAAATGAATAGATAAATGAATAGATAAATGAATAGATAAATGAATAGATATATGAATAGATAAATGAAGAGATAAATGAATAGATAAATAGATAAATATATATATATATATATATATATATATAAATCTGTGTATGTGTGTGTGTGTCTGTTAACGCTATAGCGGCTGCATTTTTTTTTCGGAATCAAACTCACTCATATAGCAGTCACTTAAAAAAGTAAGGTAAAATTCGTTAAGCAAGAAAATTGGTTGATTATGTGTGGAGAAACCTGCAGCGAAAATTTACAAGTTCAAAACTCATATTTACAGTCCTAGATGGTCAGAAATTTGAGAAAGTTCATAGTATTAAATACCAGGGTTCTGGTGATGAGGTTCGAGCAAAGATTATACAATGGGCAATAGGTGCTTCTATGGTTTAAAACAAGTTTTTAAGTCAATAGCAATAAGTAGGATAGCAAAAATTAAAACATATAAAACAATATTGAAACCAATAATTACAAGACAATGTCAGTGACTATTATTATTACTTATGGATCCGAAACATGGACAGTGACAACACAACAATCTGCCAGAATAGAAGCTGCTGAAATGAAATTCCTTAGACCAATAGCAGAATATCAAGGAACAGACAAAAACATAACACAGAAATAAGACAACTAAAAGTAGAGGAATTAAACACAACAGTAGTGAAATACAGAACAAACTGGAAAGAACGCTTGGCAAGGATGACTGAGAATAGAATACCAAAAGCAGCATAGGCCTACAGCTATTCACCACGAGGAAGAAGAAGTTTGGGAAGACCAAAGAAAAGATGGAAACAGCAGCAATTTGGAGCCGTAACAGACTAGTACAGAGGCCTAAACCGTGATGGAGGAGGAGAAGAAGAAGAAGAAGAAGAAACCAATAGTTATGTTTGGAAGCGAAACATTGACATTATCAGAAAAAAAGATAAGTACAAATTAAAAACCGGTACATGGGAAAGAAAAATATCGAGAGAGAGAGAGAGATATATGGAGCAGCACAGGAACAAGATATATGGAGAATTAGAACTTAACAGGAATTCAAGGAATTATATAGGAATCTAGATCTGGTAGGAGATATTAGAAGAAAGAGGCTGGAATGGGAAGGACATGTGTTGCGGATGGAGCAAAAAAGAGGTACAGGAAAGATTTTTGCAGGAAAACCGGAAGGAAGAAGAAAGGTTGGAAGACAGAAACTAAGATGGTTAGATAAGGTTGAGGAAGACATCAGCTTGTCAAATCGAATTCATCGTAGAGGCTGATATTTGTGATTCACAGATTCTGTCACTGACTAACTAACTCAAGGGTGACATCAAACCCTTAGATTCATTGCCGCACGGACATAAGCTCTCCATGCATCCCTATCCTGAACTGTTTTCCATTCATCTCCTGTATAATGTACTTCTCTCAAAGCATGGTTAATGTTATTCTCCTACCTCATTCTTGGTCTACCAACTGGCATTTTTCCTGTGGTTTTCCTACAAGAAATGTCCATACCCCTATTTCATTGCCCATTGACAACTAAAGGTTAAAATATGGAGACAGAAAGCCAGGAATGGGGAAGAATTGGCAGACGTTATGGAGGCGGCCAAGATTCTTAGAGGACCACAGAGCCAAGAGAAAAAGAAGAAGAAGAGGAGGAGAAAATTTAAAAGTCTACCGGCCATAATTTTTTTCGCAACTATTCTCAACATATTATGCTACTGAAATAAAACGAATATTATGTTCTAAAAAAAAAACAAGGAAAAATCCCATCATTAACTAACTAACTCACTGGCACTATCGAACCCGTAGGTTCATGGCCGCGCGGACATAAGCTCTCCATATATCCCTAATCTGAGCCAATGTTTCCAATCATCACCTGTATAATCTACTTACCTCAAATCATAGTTAATGTTATTCACCCACCTCATTCTTGGTCTACCAACTGGGTTTTTCCTCTGGTTTTCCTACAAGAATCTTCCATGCACGTTTTTCATTCCCCATTCGTGCCGATTAGAAGTGTTATTTACAAGAAGAACGAAAATATATACACACACCATTCTCGCAGCCGCCATGCTTGTTTGCTTGCAGTGTAACTGTATACATATAATTTAATTAACAAAAGATTGACATATTCGATAAACCTGGAAACTCGAACCATAAATTTGACTTGGTGAGGAATTCGCTTAGTTTACGCAGTTCCCGCATTACGGAATTTAATAATGTTTCTTTAAAAAAACAAAAGTTTGCTGCATTACTGTTGATCGATGCATTGTGACATGTTCAATCAAAATTTTGGACAGACGAGCAATAAGGCAAAGGGGACGGTTATGAGAGTGAGATTGTGTAAGGGGGGGGAGACACATGTCGAGTTGTGCACTAGATTGCACGGAGTGTGATCCTCTTCTTGCTCTGTATGCGCGCGCATTTTCGTGTCGCAATCGAAACCACTTACTACAAACTATTGTCTCTTTAAAACACTCGCATACACACAAACCGTGTAATTACTGTATCCAATGTTCTTTCCATGTGTAATAAAATAACGCTTGTCGATTTAAACAGAGATTTCATTTAAGATTGATTTCAGCTTTAAAAATTATCAAAACCGTCTTTCAGAAACCTGACGTTTTAATATTATTTATTTAGTAGTTTCACAACTTCTTCCTGCGCCCATCTACTTCATTCTCTACCACATCTCTGTCATTCTAATCTCCATCGTCCAATCTTTTTTCCTTATGCTATTCAAAACATCAATCCACATTATTTACTATCATTATTATATTATTGTTGTTATTATTTATTTATTTATTTATAAACAGGTTTACAATGTAATAAAACACCTTCCTGTGCCCAAAGTTTTTTTATATTTTTTTTATTAATAATATAACATTTT
Organism: Diploptera punctata; assembly: GCA_030220185.1. NCBI lineage: Eukaryota > Metazoa > Arthropoda > Insecta > Blattodea > Blaberidae > Diploptera > Diploptera punctata. The sequence goes on along the minus strand of JASPKZ010007370.1, from coordinate 998,674 downwards.
CTTCATCATCACCGTAGTACATTCACGAATTTAGGCCATTTGTTGACTTGTTTCGGCCTCAAGAGAAACACCATCCAAAAGTCTTCTTCCTGCAGGTTGATATCTTAACATTTGTTTGGGTATTCTGTGATCTTCCATTCGATGAACATGTTGTATCCATCTTGACTTATAATCAGAAATTTTGTTTTCTAAAGATTCCATGTGTAATTCTTCTAAGGTGTCTTCGTTTTTTTTTTTTTTTTTTTGTGATCTAGTAGTGTGTATCCTGCAGTCCTCCGAAGATATCTCATTTCAGCAGATCTAAGTCTCGGTATATCCTTCTGTTTCAGCGTCCATACTTCGCTACCATACAAAAGAGTTGGAAGAGCCAGTGTTTTATAAACTTTTAATCTTTAATGTTTTTGGACTAACTGTGGCTTGAAGATAGAATTTATTAACCCTAAAATTCTTAAAAATTTAGATATTTTTGCATTTACATCCTTTTCTTCTTCATATGAGATATTGCATCCTAGATATGTAAAATTATTCACCTTATCCAAAATGTTATTGTCCAGTACAATTTTACTTCTGACAGGATCTACACCTTGAAATGCCATAATTTTTGTTTTTCTTTGTTAACAATATTAACATTATACGGACAATCGGATAATTATAACCCAGAACATGCAAATTATGTGTGTAATCAGCTGTCAGCAACATATCAGAAATGGGGTTTGAAAATCAACAAAAACAAAACAGAGTATTTAACAAATGACCCAGATTAATTATATATTGATGGGGTAAAGATAAAGAAGAGCTACAGTTTATGTTATTTGGGATCAATTATAGAGAAAGATGGAACATCAAATAAAGAAATAGCAAAAATGATTAGTAATGGAAGAAAACCCAGAGGAATGTTAAACTCTATATTATGGAGTAAAACATAATTAACAGAACAAAACAACTAATTTATAAATCCATACTAGATAGTATAATGTTATATGGATCGGAAGTTTGGACAAATGACACAACAACATGTCAACAGAATAACTTCATTTAATTAAATAAAAATAAAACTTACAGTTTTATTTGATTTTCATATTTATTAAGATATCATTTAGCTACAGCTGTTTCGGTACCCTGTACCTTCTTCAGACATGTTAACAAATTAATGAATTGTGTTATTATAGTACATAACAACTGTATCTATGCAACAATATTTTTTTTTTACAATCCATATTATAAATTTAACAGAGGCGATTCATTCAAATCTAGTTGGGAATTTAACAGGTTATTACTACTTTTCAATTTATTTATTTCTACAGCTTCTAAAAGGTCCAACTTCTTTCCTTTGTCACAAACATGTAAAATTTTACATTTTGGATCAAAACAATGGTCATATTGGAGTATGTATAACTTCAGTTGAAATGGATTTTTGGAGAAGAGGTGCCAGAAAATCAAGACTGGAAAAAATTAGAAATACAGAAATCAGAAAATGGATGAATGCAGAAAGAAATATAATGAATGAGATTGATCACAGAAGGCTAAAAATGGTATTGACACGTAAGGAGAATGCAGTATGGAAGACTGCCGAAGGCCGTCTATGCAAAATTGAAAGAAGGAACAGAAAAGGAAGACCAAGAACAACCTGGAAGGTCAACATTCAAAATTCAATGAGGAAATTTGGTGTAACAGATGAAGACACAGAGGACAGAGAACGATGGAGAACTTTAATTAAGGGAAGTTGGTGAACGTTTGTTGCAAACCGATGGTCTATAAGTCCGTAGTCATTTACATATATATTTTTTTGATTCGTGTTAATTACTAAGATTGGTTGGAGAAAACCCTCAATGATAAGAAAAATTCTCAGAATGAAAGAATGAATGAACATTTGTCCTCTATCACCTACCGTTTTCAACATCTGTCTGGATGAAGAACTACTTCAGGCATACGGGAGGCATAAACATGAGAGGAAGAAGAATTAAGAGCATAAGATTTGCTGATGATATGGCTTTGCTAGCTGAAGGTGCAATGACACTGAGGAACATGTTGATGGAGCTAAATGACAAGTGCTAGGATTATGGGATGAAGATAAATATAAATAGGACGAAGGCCATGATTATAGGATGGAAACCAGGAAAGATAAACATGAGGATTAAAGACGAAGACATGGACAAGTGGAGAGCTTCAATTACTTGGGTTGTACTATCAGTAGTAACATGAACTGCGGTCAAGAAGTAAAGCAGAGGATAGCAATGGCAAAAGAAGCTTTTAACAAGAAGAGATGCATTTTCTGCGGACCTTTGGCAAAATAATGACGGAAGAGGCTGGTAAAGTGCTTTGTGTGGAGTGTAGCATTGTATGGTGCAGAGACTTGGACATTACGACGGAATGAGTAAAAGCAACTGGAAGCTTTTGAGATGTGGATCTGGAGAAGGATGGAAGCGTATAAAATGGACAGACAAAATAAAAAATGAAGATGTGCTAGTCAGAGTTGGGTGAAGGAAGAACAATGTTGGGACTCATAAAGAAGAGGAAAAGAAATTGGATTGGCCACTGTCTAAGAAGAATCTGCCTGCTGACGGATGCCCTAGAAGGAATAGACAAGGGAAAGAAAAGCACATCAGATGATAGACAATATTAAATGGTTTGTATGAGGATACAAAAAGGAAAGCTGATTTAAGGAAATAATGGAGAATGTTGAGTTTGCAGTGAAAGATCTGCTCTTATCATAGTTAAAGTATCATTAGAAGTAAAAAAGAAAAGCGATCTCACTATAGGCCTCAAGAGGTCTTGGCGTAGTAGGATTTAAAACTCCGACCTTTCTAGACAGTCGGCATGAGATGCCAGCCGTGTTGACAGTCCTGCGTGATGGCCGCCTTTACCCCAGAACAAGTATCTGATACTCATTTTCATTAGGCCTGAGTAGACTCCAGGACCATGGTGTCGCCAGAAAGTATAATTTAACACTTTTAAAAATAGCTATTTTTTGTTATGTACGCCGTGCATAAGATAAGAAATGAATACCTTATAGAGAACTCTTGCGGGTTTTTTTTAGAGTCCCTAACAAAATAAACGGTTAATATTCTGGCCATTTAATAAAAGGTAGCTGTGGATATCTATGAGTAATTAAAAGAAAGTTGATTGAATTTTCCTTGAGCATTAATTTTAAGATCAATGCTCGCTGTCACTTTTGATAAATCTTTTCATTTTCGTTTAATATCCCATTAAATTTATTGACCATATAATTGGCCTCGAAGCAAGACATCTTAGAAGCAATTACTCGAAAATAACTAATAGGTTGTGATAAGTTATTAACTTATTACTTGAAATTCATTAGATAAAAGGTATGTTAAATCATTTCCAATAGCCAGCAGGATAATTAATAGCCTGTACAATGTGTAGTCCTCTCAGCCTTACTTCGTTCCTTGGATTTTAAGAAGATCCTGTTGTGAAAAGATGTAATATCTATTGCTATCCTATTCATCCTTCCTGTCTTTAATTCCAACTTCCGACCTTTTTATTTATGTACGGTCTTTTTTTTTTGTGGGATTTGAGTATTTTCTTTAAACCGAAAATATTAGAATAAATCGTCAAATAATTATAATTACCTAACTTACTTCTTATGCCGACCTCCCAGAATTATTCAACTCAAATTGCTTGATGTCTATTGAATTCTTCCGCAGCAATTGCCCATAGAGATTCTGTTGTCAAGTTTTTCTTGAGAGATAATTAAATTACAAATAGGAATGAGATGCACAGAGAAATTAAACATAGGCTCAATTCTGGAAATGCGTGCTATTATGAATTACAGGGATTCTTGTCGTCCCAACTCTCAAAAACGTTAAACTCAAAATATATAAAATTGTTATTCTCGCAGTTATATTATATGGATGCGAAACGAAGACTCTTACTTTAAGGGAGGGGAAGATTACAAGTATTTGAGAATAAAGTTGTCAGGAATTTTTTTAGACCAAAGAGAGATGAACAGACAGGTGATGAAGAAGACTACATAACAGTGAGCTACATGATCTTTATAGGAAACCATATTTAGTAAGAACAGTTAATCTGCGATGGGCAGGACATGTGGCACAAATGGGGGAATGATGGAGGGTCATGGAAGCTTCCTGAGAGATGTTAGGCATTAAAGCAGAATGTCTTCCAGAGTTTCTTCTGCATCTGCACACAGTTTATTTTTCTTGCTCGGGCTGCAAAGTGGCAAACAGAACGTGGGACATCTTTGTATACACTTACTATCAATGGGATACTTTTGAAATTCAAATATTATGCGATCAGTGGTAGACCTCACCACCCATTTCTGAATCCAAATAGGCTGGAATTCAGCTCTTACTAACGGAATTACCTGACATTATTAAATATTTTTTGTGCTAATTTAGGATTATTTAGCTTTAAAAATATACATTTTTTAGATACCTTAAACTATTCAGAGCAAATTATTCTTTAAGCAATTCAATTATGGGTATTGCTTGTCTGTAATGAGGTACTTTTTTTTTGTTCAATCTACAGTGCGATCAGTAAGGCATTGGACAGCAGACGCGGGGACGCGGGAATTTCACTGTCACTGCTGGCGCATTCGCGGCGGAGAACGGACAGCATAGGATCGCGGTGTCCAGTGCTATACTGATCGCATTGTATATAATAAGTAGAAGTGAAATTTTAACTACTTTAAAATATAAAATCTGCCCTAGCAGTTTTATTGTTGTACCTGTAACATTTTGAATGCAGGATATGATTGAATTTGAACTTTTTAAATATTGATGATGGAACATGTTTCTGAAAGGTCTTCAAAGTGATTTGACAAGCGAAGTGATTTAATTTAAATCTTGATGCATAGAGAACGACTGAGATCGCAGGTTTGCATCTTAACATTTTAACCTTTTATATAGTAACCTCAGCTGTGGTTTATCATCATAGTACATTCACGAATTTAGGTCATTTGTTGACCTGTTTCGGCCTGAAGAGAAACACCATCCAAAAGTGTTTTTAGTGGACGTCCTGATCTTCTTCTTTCTGCAGGTTGATTTGTTTATTTATCTTTTTTAAATATTGATTTTTTTACTTTGAAAACGTACATTTTTTCATACATACTATTGAATAAAATAAAGGGTTTTGAAGCACTGTTTTACTGAATGTATTACAGGATTTTCATCACATAGGAAGTAAAGGGTCAAGTAAAATCATAACCCTACCTCAAGCAGTTCTTGAGAAAAGTGATTTTTTTAGGAATTTATTTATAAAATCAGACTGAATGTTATCTAAAAATTGTGGTACTAAATGACATGCCGAAGATGGAACATGTTCTGAAATCCCTATATAGTTTTAACTAATTGGCGAAGTTTTTCTTCTTCTTCTTGCAAGGATTCAATCTTTTTGCTTCGTTCCGGCTCCATGTATTATAGCTACTGTGTCCATCTCTTTCTTTGGCATCCCCGATCTCTTTTTCCTCCTCTTGACTGATAGTTCAGACTTTTCCTAGGCAATCTGTTGGTATCCATTCTGCAGCTACCATGTTAATACCGTTTTTCTGCTATAGACCTCTATTTTACCTGTTAAACAATATTTGTAGTTCTTTACGGATATTTTCACTTCCTTTTTTATCCATTAAAGTATATCCAGCCACAAATCGTAAATATTTAATTTCTGCTGCTTCTATTCTTTTAATTAACTGTTTATCACAAACTTCGAAGTACTGGAGAGGAAGACTGCTAATGACTTCAATGTTAGATGCAGCACATTAGACACCAACCAACCAACCAACCAACTGTTTAGAGTCCATATTTTTGAGACATACAATTGCAGGTACAGCCAATACTTTATAACATTTTAAATGTGTTTCTTTTCTAACTTTCTTTCGCAGTGTTCTTTTAAGGATGCCACATAAATATTGAAACATGTGTAATTTATTATTTATATAATGTATGTCTATTACAACCTAAAGATACACCTAGATAATTTAAATATTTTACTTGTTCTAGCGTTTTGTCATTTAGTAGGGACTACTATTTTTGTTCTTTCCATTTCTTTGCCACGCTGGGCCATTAATTTAGTTTTTGTTGAAGAATTGTTTAATACTTTTTTTTTAAGATCAATCTATTTTAGTTGAAGACGACTGATGTATCAGGTACATATTTTAATAGTTTTACTACATAACCTCAACTGTGATTTACAATGAATTTTAGAAATATAATGGCCACATGACGTTTGAGTACCGTTTGGGCCTTAAAGTTTCCTGACAATTGTCTTATAGATGAGGAAAAACTCCGAAAAAATCCTCATCCAAAAACTTGTCCCGTCCGAGACTTGAATTCGGGCCCGCTGCGTGACAAGGCAGCACTCTACCTCGTTGTAACAATCTGTAGAATAATAATTGAAAATTATAGAAAGAATTGTTAATTTTAGAGGCCAGTATGTCGGCGTATATATCGACAGGCAAGGATTTGGTGTATGTAACCAACACATACAGTAGATATTCCTCTCCCCTCCAGGTCTGGTAGGCATAGTATCCTGCAAGCTGATCAATACTTAAGCCTGCTTTCCCGCCATTATTGACCCGAAAGAGGCAAGCAAGTGGTTATCTGGCGCATGTGCAGTGGCCACTGGGCAGGTGCGCATCCTATCTGTTCATTTCATTGTTCCACAGAGATAGACTGAACATCTCCTCCCTCCCCCCAAAAAGCCTGCTGCTGCTGTTGCTGTCGTCGTCAAATAATTCTTTTTTTTTTTGTCTCTTTCTCTCTTCTGACTTGTTTCATGCTATCGTCTTCCAACTTGCTTTTCTTTCTCTAATGTTAGTCGTGAAACAGTTTGTTACTTTTTCTAACAGATTTATTCACAATATAATAATGCAAAGATCCTCCACTCTCATGATCTTGTGGTCAGAACTTCTGACTACAGCTCATGAGGTCCCGATTCGATTCTCACTCAGGCCACAGAAATATTTTCTTAATGGGAATTAATCCTACAGTTGCCCGCGGTATTGATATTTAGGTTAATAAAGTAACTTCTCCTGCCAGGCCCAACCTCAGAAGTGGGTTATAATTCCGTCAGTGCCAGGAGAAAATGTAGAAATGTCGTAAGAAACTGGCATTGGAAAAATAATAATATTAATTTATTTTATATATAGATTTTTAATGTTTACATATCTTCTGTGCCTAAAGTTTTATTTTATTTCTCCACTCGTCTCTATCCATGCACTCCATGCCCTCCAGTCCTCTTATTATTCCAGTTCTTATTTCTTGCATCAACGAGTTTCGAGATCTTCCTTTCTTTCTTCTTCCAGGTGTTCAAAATTAGAAAAAATAAGAAATACTATCACAAGAGAGAGAAAAATGAATATTAGATATTCAATAGTAGATTATATAAAATATAAACAATTAAATTGGTATGGGCATGTACGACGAAGGCAGGAAGAAAGGTTACCCAGAAAAACATTGGAATGGTGTCCACCTGGAAGAAGAAGGAAAAGAAGACCTCGAAACTAGTGGATGTAAGAAATAAGAACTGGAATGAGAACAAGAGGACTGGAGGGATGGATATAGACTAGTGGAGAAGGAAAATAAAATTTTACGCACAGAAAGATGTGAAAACATTAAAAAATCTGTATATAAATTATTATTATTGTTATTATTATTATTATTATTATTATTACACTCAAATGTTTTTTTATAACCCTACGTAAACAGTGACAATAGTGCGGTTCATTTAGCATATATTTGTATAAATTTGTGACCATATAAGAAAATGTTCTGCGGGAGGCCATGTTTTAAAAACAAGCGAGGATATTGAATGTCCTCTAACAAACTGTGTTATCTAAAGATTATATGTGTGGTGACATTGCAAGTGAAGTTAAAATAACACCGTGATACCACTTTGAATAAATGTCAATGCAAATTATGTTTGCAAATAAAATTCTAAGCACACCATCCATCCGACAGCAATAAACATTGTTATAAAGAGACTTAAATTTGCATAATGCTAAGCCAACCAGTAATTTCCTTTGTTAATACGAACAAGTGACTTACGACGAACGCGTGTTAAAGTAGTTCTTAACTTTATTTTTCTTACACTTTTTTATTATGTAATTTCCAATATTTAAGAACATATGTATGTGATGGAAACTTAAATTATACTCGCATTTTGAAATTCACGTTATATAAATCTATCTTCACTTTTACGCATGATACAACAATGTTATTTATACTATATTTTAAATCATTCTTGTGGGAATTATTCTTGTGGTTGACTATGGTCAGGAATGTAGGTTCAGGACTCTCCTGGTGCTTCATTATAATGTATCACTCATATCATCGGAGTAACGCAACTCCGCTTTCCAGGTGCCCCAACTTAAGAAATGGATTACACAATTCCTCCAATGCCAGAGAATAAACCCAGAAATGTCATAAAAGACAACCTGGTAGCATTGGACAAAAAAAAATGCTTCTTGATGTGGAATATGACTTTTTTTTTAATTTAATGCTCGGTTTGTCATGTAATTAAGTACGTACATTTTTCAGAAAACCAATCATTAGAAGGTGACATAAAAATTATCTTGTTGTACCCTGTATTTATGGTGTAACATATTACAGCAACTATTTGATCGTTTTTTAACAATTTTTGTGGTTACAAAATTATTTACATTTTGAACAATATTATAAATGTTATACAACATACTTGTATACGACAATGTGTCCCTGATTATACTATGGGAAAGTTTACGTACAGTAACAATAGATAAAACATTATCCAGGCAATAAAAACGTTATATGCTGAATATATCTACAGAGTAAAATTAGGTAAACTATATATATATATATATATATATATATATATATATATATATCCATCCATCCATAGTAATTCTGCCCGAGGGTAGGCCCTTAACTGCAATCATAGCATTTCCATGCTATGCTTTGCAGCTTTACTAGGGAATTGTAGGTGTGGTAGCTTCCCGTTGCTTTCCACCGGTGAAGAATGATGATGATGATGATAATGATAAGGATGGTGATGATGGCCATATGATTTCGGGGACCGTTTGGGCCTTAAAGTTTTTGTCTTACAGGTGAGGAAAAACCTTATAAAAACCTCACCCAGAAAAACTGTCCCGACCGGGGATCGAACCCGGGCCCGCTGCGTGACAAGGCAGCACGGTACCTCGAGACCACAACGGTGGACACATCCATCCATAGTAATTCTGCTCGAAGGCAGGTCCTTCACTGCAATGATAGCATTTTCATGCTATGCTTGCAGCTTTACTAGGGAATTGTAGGTGTGGTAGCTTCCCGTTGCTTTCCACACCGGTGAAGGATGATGATGATGATTTTGATGATGGCCATATGATTTCGGGGACCGTTTGGGCCTTAAAGTTTTCCTGATATTTGTCTTACAGGTTAGGAAAAATCCCGATAAAAACTGCCCCGACCGGGGATCGAACCCGGGCCCCCTGTGTGACAAGGCAGCACGCTACCTCGAGACCACAGCTGTGGACTTAGTGGACATATATATATATATATATATATATATATATATATATAATCTTCTGCTTCATGAAATTAGGCCTTTTGACCTGTTTTCACATCAAGTGGGATTTAATGAATCCTCCCATCTAGTAAATGGGCGTCCAACATTTCTATATATATATATTATATATATATATATATATATATATATATATATATATATGACATGGTAAGAAAAATAAATTCTTGGACGGGATTTGAATCCGGACCTCTGGATTAATACTCCATTGCGCTACCAATTACGCTACCAAGCAAATCTATTTTCTCTATTACGAGAGGCAGTTGGAACTCGGTCTCCACTGCCATCTAGTAGCTCCTATAATAAGTAAGCTAATTAAAGAGAATATTTTTAATTTATAGCAGTGGTGCTTCTTTATTTCAATGTTATAGGCGATATAACGTCTTAAGTGGAAAAACAAATATTCAACAAAGGGAATAAAAATAGGATAAGGTACAATTTATTCGTTGCTATTTGCTGATGATCAGCTACTGAAAGTTAGCCTGATGCGTCAAACTTCAACCTGGAGGACCAGAGATTTTATTTTGTCTCCATCCTCTACAAAAATTGCTTCCACCACAGCTTATGAGATTATCTCTGCTACCCACATTATCCAGGGAGTGGGACTCATTTTTAGGTGCTTACAGCCGGTCCAGTTAAGTCTGGGGGTTTTAACGACTGTTCTCTTCCCTCCTCCTTTTACAACCGGATTTTATAAAAAAATACAAATAATTAAAAGTATATGATCATGTGGAAATAATTACAGAAGACAGCTTTCCAGAAAAATAGTAGATTATATGTTATCTGTTAGAAGAAGGAAATAACATGGATGATTTGGGTTAAGTAGCATGAGAAAAAAGAATTGGACGTTGGAGATGGGATGAGAGAGATGTGGAAGAGCCTGACAGCTGATTAATCAGGGGGAGGAAGTATTTATTATAATAACAATAAAAAATACAATATTAACATTACCTATAATAATAATAATAATAATAATAATGTGAATGATCACATTTACCAAAATGCAATAAATATTGCCTGTGTAGTAGGAGTGATAGGATGTGCGCTCCACCTCGTTTTGGCCTGATTCAACTCGATTGTGCACGAACCGGAGCGGAATTAACCTAACCCGAATCTTGCTCCATGCACCGATTATCAGCGTGAAATCGTTGCTTATTCAATGCTATCACATTGACAAAACAGTCAGGCATCAGCGAGATATCAGCAAACTGTTTACTTCGGAAAATATTAGGTCTATGTATATTAATGAAAATATGATCTTAGAAGGATTATGTTAATGAATCTGCTTCATTATATAGTGAGAAAACTCTCCTGAAAATTCCAAAGCCCTTCCTCTAGTAGTTCTTGAAAAGAAAATAGATCTAATAATGACAGGTAACTAAAATCAGATTTTTTTTTGTTACTTGAGGTTATACTCTTCGTTACCCTCTTTACAAGTTCTTAGGAAAATTTTTAGTCCAAAGAGAGATGAGCAGACTTGTGAATGGAGAAGACTACTTAACAGTGAACTACATGGTCCTTATATGAAACCAGATATAATAACAGTTAAGTCTCGTAGACTACGATGGTCAGGACATGTGGCACGAAGGGGGAATGAAAGACGTGCTTGGAAGCTTCTTGTAGGAAAACCAGAGGGAAATTATCCAGTTGGTAGACCAAGAATGAGGTGGGAGAATAACATTAACCATGATTTGAGGGAAGTACATTATACATTGAATGATTGGAAAACATTAGCTCAGGATAGGAATGAACGAAGAGCTTATGTCCGCGCGGCCATGAACCTACAGGTTCGATAGTGCCAATCAGTTAGTTTACCCTCTTCACAACTATCTTCCCATAATAATAATTTACTAACTAAATCACTGGCACTATTGAATTTGAAGGTTTATCTCCGGCGGACATAAGCATTACTTACATCCCTATTCTGATATAATATTTCCCAAAGGATTAAACAGTAATATCAGTTCTCCAAAATTAAATACAGCGTTAATCACTATTAAGTTAGTTTTTACAAAAAGGAAATATGTTGGTAACTAAAATTAGGAAAATGTATAGCAAAACAATTTAGTATCTTATATCGCTAGTACAGCTCTCTTCATTAGCAGTTCTTAATTACGAAGAGCATTAATTTATATGCTCTCTAAATTCCATGGCGAGAGAGGCCAAGAAGACCTTGACCTACCACCCATCTCCTGGTCTTACATCCACATATGCAGAGAGGTAGATGATCATCCAACCAGTATAGGAGTGACATGTGGTCAGCATGTCAGGTTCTCCGCTCTTTACAGCTGGTTTTCTCAACCTGGAACAGAAACTTAATATAGGTAGCTACCCAAATTCTTCATGATGCTGGGTGGCCACTGCGGTGCACCGGTACCATACAGGCCGAAATTCCATGAGAAAATGTCTTCCGTCATGGGGCCTCGAACCAGCGCAATTATCTTACCTGTGTCTAGGCATCATGCCTTAAAACATTCGGCTGCGGCTTGTAATACTTCAGTTATTTACACTAAATTTAGGTTTGCTATATGGCTTATGGAATTAGTAATTTTAATGCCAACAAAAAAAAATCTGCGAAAATAAAGCGAATTCCTTGGATATTTGCTTTGATTTTGCTGGTTTAAGGAATATGTATAGTTTTGTCCCGAGCCGTAGCCAAGTGATTATGGCAAGAAGCCTTGGCGCAGAGCTACTGGACTTGCGCTGGTTCGAGTCCCCATGGAGGAAGAAATTTTTCTCATGGCATTTCGACCAGTATGGGACCGGTGCCCACCCAGCATCGTGAGGCATTTGGGTAGCTACAATAAGTAGCGTCTCCAGATTGAGAAGATCAGCTATAACGGCTGGGGACCTGACATGCTGACCACATGTCACCCCTACACTGGCTTATGATCGTCTACGTTTGTGAATAACATATGGACGTGAGGCCAGCAGCCGGATGGTAGGCCTAGGGCCTTCAAAGCCTGTCGCGCTTGGAGTCTGTTCAACTCTCTTTGGTCCAAAAATTTTCCTAAGAGCTTTATTCTCAAATACTCGTAATCTCCTTTCCTCCCTTAAAATATGAGTCCGTGTTTCTCATCCATATAATATAACTGGTAGAATAATAGTTTTATATATTTCCAGTTTAACATTTTTGAAAGGAGTTGGAACGACAAGAGTCTCTGTAATGCATAATAGCACACATTTCCAGAATTCAGCCTATGTTTAATTTCTTTGTTCATCTCATTCCTATTTGTGATTATCGTTCCTAGGTATTTGAATTCAGCCACTTATGCATTCTGTCACCATAATATGCCTAAGGGAAGATCAAAAGAATTGAATGCTATGCTTACTTAAATAACCATGCGCTGGAATGTGTTATGGGTGGGGTGAAAACACCCAGTATTTCCAAGAATTTTGACAAAAGAAGACCAATGACAATAAATGTTATTAGTCATTCAAAATATCTCTGCAGGCGGAAGAATTACGAAGCTCTATTTGTTGCTACGTGTGACGTCATATAAGGCAGTGAACACTGTCAGCGTCCCACGTCCCATTCCCCTCTGCATTCAAATATATATATGTGTCACGTGTTCTATTCCTGCATAAACACGACTGCAGCCCTCCGTCAACAACTGCGCTTACTCCTTAAACGGTTAATATTGTGAATATTGTTAGACAAGGACGGCACTCAGAATATGACAGTAGAAATCATTGCAACTATAATTCATCTGGCTTGACTTTGCAAGGAATTTGTAGAAAGAGAGAGCTGTGCTCACCTCTCTCACCCGCACCAGGTTAATAGGGGAAGACGAAAACTGACAACAGAGTGGGTTCTTTCTTTTGTAAGCGGTCATGAATCTACCCTTATATCTCCATCTCTCTCTTTGCCAAGTTAAGCCAGATATACAATATTAGTCATTCAAAATATCTCTGCAGGCGGAAGAATTATGAAGCTCTGTTTATTGCTACACGTGACGTCATATAAGGCAGTGTACACTGTCAGCGTCCCATGTCCCATTCCCCTCTGCACTCATAGATAGCAGTGTCACGTGTTCTATTCCTGCATAAACACGACTGCAGTGCCCTCCGTCAACAACTGCGCTTACTCCTTAAACGGGTAATAAATACTCACAGCGTTTTAAGAACTTGATGTAGAGCCACGGGACTTGGAGCTGGTTCGAGTCCCCATGGGAGAAAAATGTTCTCATGATATTTCGGCCAGTATGGGATCGGTGTGTACCCAGAATAGTGAGGAAATTGTGAAGCTACAATAAGTAACGGCTCCAGGTAGAGGAAACTACTTATAATAGATGAGGGATCCGACATGCTGACCACATGTCACCTCTACATTGGCTGGATGATCGTCTACCTCTATATTAACACATGTGCGTGTGAGACCAACAGCCGGCTAATAAGTCAAGGGCCTTCTAGGCCTGTTGCGCCATGAAGTTGATATATATATATATATATATATATATGTCCACCGCTGTGGTCTCGAGGTAGCGTGCTTCCTTGTCACGCAGCGGGCCCGGGTTCGATCCCCGGTCGGGGCAGTTTTTCTGGGTGAGGTTTTATCGGGGTTTTTCCTCACCTGTAAGAGAAATGTCAGGAAAACTTTAAGGCCCAAACGGTCCCCGAAATCATATGGCCATCATCATCATCACGATCATCCTTCACCGGTGTGGAAAGTAACGGGAAGCTACCACACCTACACAATTCCCTAGTAAAGCTGCAAGCATAGCATGAAAATGCTATGATTGCAGTGAAGGACCTGCCTTTGGGCAGAATTACTATGAATGGATATATATATATATATATATATATATATATATATAAAGGGTTATAACTTTTTACAACCTCACTTTCCTGTATCGTAATCTGATGAACTTTTACCTCTGTATGAAGAATCGACTAGTCATTTCAATATTCCTTTTAAAAAACGTCACTCTGAAATCAATATTCATTTTTCAATACTGCCTGGTTGTTTTGAAACACAAGATATATACTGTAATACAAACAAGAAAAGAGATAAAAGTGTTCAGCCGTATGTACAATCATTATATATTATTGTTGATTGCTTAGAGAGAATCGGAGATACAGTTTGTCTTTATTTCTACAAGAAGCATATAATTCTTGCATGAATTTAATTGCACGTTCGGCGCACTGATCACTTCTTGGTATACTTAATGCAGATGGTTCCTTCTTCCGTTTATTTTCCAATGAGTGCAGTGCTTTTTTAAAAGGCCTTAATATGTTTGACGAGTTCTTGAAGTCATTCATTTTGTACAACTGATTACTAAAGCAATAGTCTGTCCAGTCAAATGAAATAGATCTGCACACTTTTTTCAAAGCAACGATTGTAGTAGGCATAAGTATGAATGCAAGTAGAGCAAGAATAGCTATTGAATTCCAATTTCCATTACTAATGTTTGGAATTTTCTGGAACCTAATGAATGGAAGCGTCTGTATTCCTCAAATAATATAAATGCACGTGTTTAGATGGTACAGGAACTTCATGTCATCTCTCCACCCCGATTTATCTAGGATATCTTCTTTTCCATTCACAAATTGTGATTTTAGCTCCTCATAGTCGTTCACCAATTTAGATACAAATGGGTATTCAATGTTTGGAGACTTGGTATTCTCAGCAAGTTCTTGATCCATCACTAGTATTCTGTCGAGAATTGCATGTTGACAACCGAGAAATTGAATATAGCAATACCCTTTCCTGCCATTTTTTTTTTTTTTTTTTGCAATCTGACAGCAACACTTTTTGAAATTGATTCTGTAGGGAGGTTCTGCCTCTTTGAAGGGTGAATTGTCTCCTTTCGTGCTACATTACTTATTCAATAACCAACCTCTCCTTTGCTTTTCAATGGTAGTAGATACAATCGTTTGTCTTCAGTGGATAACCATTGACCATTTACTTTAGTAATATCTAAAAGTTGGTCAAGAGTATCAAACTTTCCCCTCCTTACACATTCATCATAAGTCTTCATTACTTTATGGAGCTTTGTATGTATTACTTGATTGATGGGGAGAATTAAGTTTATTTCACCATAAATTTGTAACTTCTTCAGATATTTTCGCTATTCTCTCATTTCTTCCTTTAATGCCTGCTCCAAGAAACTGATACCTTCCAATAATTTGAAGTTGAAGATGCATCTTGCAGTATTTTTCTAGTGAAGATCCTACTGTAGGCGCATTTTGTCATCTTCTATGTAATTGCTGAAATCTCACTAGATTATTCGTCCAGGTCCGTTTATTTTTCTGAGTGGCGTTATAACTTTTCTTGTGTGACATCAAGTATTCCCTGGAAATAAAAACAAACTATTGTTAACATTCACTAGTAATCATAGATACTAAATGCAATGAGTATGAGCACTACACATCATTATATACCAAGACTACACATTATATTAATTGAGTGGATGTAATTGAAATTTTATAAATATTGTGAAACTAAATATAGATTTGGGGTTGACCTTTTCTTGAATCTCAGTGAAATTAAAAGCCATTTTCAATAGTTTTAAGCAAAAGTTCATTCATTCATTCATTCATTACACAGGAAGTATTTTATTTCAAAAAAGTCCAAAAAGTTATAACCCTCGCTGTAGACGAGTGGTTAAGGCAAGGTGCCTTGACGCAGACCTACGGGACATGGGCTGTTCGGTCTCCATGGGGGAAGAAATTTTCTCATGGAATTTTGGCCAGAATAGGGCCACTGTACACCCAGCATCGTAAGGAATTTGGGGGAAGCTACAACAAGTAACGGTTCCAGGGTGATAAAGCCAGCTATAAAAGATGGGAGGACCTGACATTGTGACCACATGTCAGCTCTATGCTGGTTGGATGATTGTCCACCTCTAGAGTTGACATGTGGATGTGAGGCCAGCAGCCGGATGATAAGTCAAAAACCTACACCTGTCGCGCCATGGAGTTTGTGTGTATATATACTTTTTTGCAATTGATATTTTCGGTGTCTAATCAATGAGATCAATGAAGACATGCAATTTTTTATTTATATTTTGAAAACAACTTCAATACTTACTTTCCTTCGGAATTCGTTAACAAGAAGGCATTTATTCACTTGTCTCTCTAATACTGCCAACCACATCACACAGTTTTGTCAGACGTAATATTATAAATATTTTCCGTTAAATATTTATTAGTGGAAAGAAGTTAAATGCAATAAACTGGGTTGTGTCGACGGTTGATGTGTCATTGAGCGTTAGAAAGCGCCTACACTGTAATCCCCACTTAACATGATGTTTACATTATTCTTTCATTCCTTTCCCTTTTTTTATTTCACTTGTGTTGGAAACTGCAGGGTGTTTTCCCTCCTCCCCTAGCAGGTAATCCACTCCAGGAAAAACAAAGCTTGATCCTATATAAAGATATCATTGAAGTCTCCGTGCATGTTGTAATAGAATCTAAAACGAAACGTATACATCCCTAAAAAAATGGCATATTACTTCGTGGAAAATGGTTTAAATTATGGGAAGTTAATCCATGTGGTGAACAAAAAGAAAAATTGAAACGTACTCTGTGGGGAGATTAAAAATTCCGTTGACAATGAAGTATACTATACAGAGTACTCGGAATTAAGGATAAGGATTTTATGACAAAAATAATTATTTTCGGCAAGTGAAAATTACATAATCGGCCAGGTTGTATAAGTTATTTAGAATGGAAAAACCAAGGGACAAGTCGTCCTGGAGAAACTTTAAGCCGTGGGTCTGAAGTCTAAACATTTTCGGACTCGTAAAAGAACCTCAAGCCACAATTAGAGGTTCTAAGCAAAATTTAATCGGACTTTCCCATGCAGGGATATTACTTAATAGTATAATAGACTAAAACCAATAGCAGATGCATTGCTTTTAGAACAACAGAACGGTTTTAGACAAGGAAGGTCCTGCACTGACAATATATTCACTACGAGCCAGATTATAGAAATGAGACGAGAATTCAATTTACTCACATATTTAGCTTTCGTAGATCTTGAAAAAGCCTTTGATAAGGTGATAAGAAGAAAATTGTGGAAAATAATGAAGGCAAGAGGGTACCCGCCTCAACTTATAGAAGGAATAAAAAGTCTTTATAATGACACGAAAATTATCCTTAATTTAGATAATTGTTCCAGTGAAGAAATTTTAATAAATCAAGGAGTTCGACAGGAGTGTACACTATCACCTACATTGTTTAATATATATTTTGACAAGGTTATACGAAAATGGAAAAAATCAAGTCCCATAGGAATACAAATTAATAAGGAAATGTATATGAATATTTTAATGTATGCAGACGATCTGGTAATTATACAGAAGTCAGAGGATGATTTACAAAGAGCCATTTACATGTTGAATCAATTAGGACTCTATTATAATCTCAAAGTCTAAACTTCAAAAACTAAAATTATGGCTTTTCAGGGCAAAGTACCAGTCAGAGCAAAAATAGTAATCAATAATGAAATAATAGAACAGATAGCACACTTTAACTATTTTGTTTCAGATATAACATACAGCTACGATTCGGATATACACAATAAATTAAACCGATATTAAATTATGTGTGGCACCATAAGAACCCTCCGAAAGACTCGAAGAGAAACTCAGCTCAGGTTTTGTAAAGGTATGGCTGTTCATGTTCTTTTATAAGGATCTGAATCTTGGGTACTTACAAAAAAAGATATCTCACACATTCAAGCCACTGAAATGAAACATTTAAGATCCGTAAAAGGATGTACACGCATGGATAGATTACACAATGAATCAATAAGAAATGGACTAGAGATATTTTCAATACTCGATAAACTAGAAGATCACAAATACCAATGGAAAGAACATTTAGACAGAATAGACAATACAAGATTACCCAAAAAGATCAACGCCTACAAACCACATGGAAAAAGATCTTTGGGACGGCCAAGGAAACGATGGACTTGAGACCGGAACAGGTCGCATTGACCTAATCCTGGAAAGGAAGAAGAAGAACCTTTCCCATCCGGATAATAAGTTACCTAGATGCCTACTAGTTACCTCTTTGAGATGCTGAGCTAACTACTTTTCACTCTCTGACATCTGTAGGGAAGTAACTCAAAGTTGCGAGAGGCCTTGAACGCCCTTGGCCTACTATCAAGCTGTTTGCCTCACATCACATATGCTGTTGCAGAGCTGGACGATTATTCACAAGTGTAGGAGTGACATGTGATCGGAATGTCGGTCCCCCCAGCTGTTATAGCTGATTTTCTCAACCTAGTAAAAAAAAATCGTAAATAAATTAGCTTGGTGGAGCAACCTTGCCCCGGTGGAGATATACAGGTATAGACAGATAAATTAGGTAAGTTTCTCGCCGTAACCGAGCGGATTAAGGCATCATGCCATGACTTAAAGCTAAGGGACATCCGCTGGTACGATTTTCATCATAGGGAATATATTTTCTCATGGGATTTCGACCAGTATAGGTCCGATTACCACCAAGCATCGTGAACAGTTTTGGTAGTTACAGTAAGTAACTGTTTACAGGTTAAGATAACCATCTAAAATAGCGGGAGACCCGACATTCTGACCACAGATCACCCCTCTACTGGTACCAGTTGAAATGCAGAAGACTAAATTGTTTTTAAAAGACCTTCATATGTTAACTACTTGACGAAGTTTTTAACAGAGCTTCATTTTAGTTGAGGACGACTGATTTACCAGGTTCTAATTTTATATTTTAATATTTTATTACATAACTTGGACGGTGCTTTAAAATTAATTTTAAAGGTATTGATTGGATATGCAATATATTAGTCCATTTTTTTTGTAACGCGAAAGTGGACTTTAGTGACTGTTGTACCGTATAAACCGGGTTTGTTAACAGAAAATGTCTTGGTTGTGTTCCAGCGATTTACTGTATAATATTATTGGGAGACAAATCCCCATCGTCAAGTAATAAGTGACAAAGTGACTGGGGGTCGTTTAATATATAGGAGTCCATCCATACGTGTGACTCACTTAATAAATAGGATGACTGACTGTTACATAATTATGTAGAACGATGGAAAATAGTAATGCAAATTAAGTACTACGTGACAATATTAACTTTCGATGCTGAAAAAGTTAAAACTAAAAGAATGTGGTATGGATGAGTAAATGGTGGAGGTAGTAGACCCTTGTCTTAGGTTGCAGTGACAGTGTTTACTTTCCGCTAGTCGTGTATAGTCAGTTGTTGGTGACAATGTCAAGTGTGAAAGTTAGACCTTATATTCACAGTGAAGGCCGTGAAATTATTAAGAAAGTTATCGAGTTTTGCGATGAGGAGACAATACAGGAGGAATTCAAAATTCCTATCCGGAATGCAACAAAACGTGCGGCAGAAGTTACCGGCAAATCAGAGGCCACAATATGCAAGATAAGGAAAGAGTCAAAAACAATAAGCAATGATGAAAAACTGAGTAACAATATAGTAGGCTAAATGTCTGTCAACTGTTACAAAAGTAAGTTACTCACTAGCACTGTCAAACCCGTAGGTTCATGGGCGCACGAACATAAGCTCTCCGTATATCCTTATCCTGAGCTAATGCATTCCAATTATATATATTTTTTGAAATAAAGTTTATGTTCTTATGCTTTTGCTGAAAAATGGATCCACAGTTCTCAAAAAAACCTTTATCAAATTCTTCACCTGAAAATCGATCCACAGATTTTCTGTAAAATACTCTTCCCTCAAATCATAGTTATTGTTATTCTCCCCTCCCACTGGTTTTCCTACAAGAACCTTCCATGCATATCTTTCATTCCCCATTCATGCCACATGACTTGCCCATCGTAGTCTACGAGACTTATCTGTTCTTATTATATCTGGCTTCCTTTAAAGACATGTAGTTCACTGTTATGCAGTCTTCTCAATTCACCTGTCTGTTCATCTCTCTTTGGTCCAAAAATTGTTCTAAGAACTTTATTCTCAAATACTCATCTCATTTCCTCCCTTAAAGAGTCCATGCTTCGTATCCATAGAATAATAGTTTTATATATTTTAATTTTAACGTTTTTTGAAAGAGTTGAGACGTCAAGAGTCTCTGTAATGCATAATAGCATGCATTTCCAGAATTGAGCATATGTTTAATTTCTTTGTGCATCTCATTCCTATTTTTGATTATTGTTCCTAGGATAATAATAACGATGATGATAATAATAATAATAATAATAATAATAATAATAATAATAATAATAATAATTCTGCCCGAGGGCAGGTCTTTCACTGCAATCATAACATTTTCATGCTATGCTTTACAGCTTTATTAAGTGTGGTACCTTCCCGTTGCTTTCCACACCGGTGAAGGATGATGATGAATTTATGAAAATATTAAGGATGGTGATGATGATGGCCGGATGATTTTCGGGGACCGTTGGGCCCTATGCTTCCTGACATTTGTCTTACAGGTGAAGAAAAATCCCGAGAAAAACCTCACCCATGAGCCTGTCCCGATCGGGAATCGAATCCGGGCCCACTGCGTGACAAGGCAGCACGTTACCTCGAGACCACAGAATGATGATGATAATGATAATCTTCCCATTTTAACTTGAGACAAATACAATAAATTAATACCTAATGCTTCAGTAATGTTTATTTTCCTATAACATTTATGTCTAGAAATCGGTACTGATATAATTTCTTTGTACGTCTCATTAACCAGAAACCCGTAGGCATACAAATTGCGATGATCTTTAATTAACTTACATCTCCTATTGCAAGTAGGTCTATCACTATATTTTGCCACTGATTATACCACTTGTCCAGTCATTCGCTTGTACCAACGGTGGAAGTAGACCTTTCCCCTCTTCTAGCGCCATTGCTTCCCCTCACCGGCTAAAAAGTTAATGCGGTCGTGTAATAGTGAAGTTATTGCATCACAGTTATTTCTGACCTTCACCCTGAGGAAGAGATAACTGTGTTCTAGGCTACGGTCTGTTGAGGCAAGTAACCAGCCATCGAACCAAGAACCCAAATTACTTACTTACTCACTGACACTATCGAACCCGTAGGTTCATGACCGCGCGGACATAAGCTCTCCATACATCCCTATCCTTAGCTAATGCTTTCCAATCATTCCCTCTATAATCTACTTCCCTCAAATCTTAGTTAATGTTATTCTCCCACCTCATTCTTGGTCTACCAACTGGCCGTTTTCCCTCTGGCTTTCCTACAAGAAGCTTCCATGCAAGTCTTTCATTCCCCATACGTGCAACATGTCCTGCCCATCGCAGTCTTCGAGACTTAACAGTTCTCATTATATCTGGTTCCTATAAAGACCATGTAGTTCATTGTTATGTAGTCTTCTCCATTAAATGTTTGTTCATCTCTCTGTGGTCGAAAAATTTTCCTAAGTACTTTATTCTCAAATACTTGTAATCTCATTTCCTCCCTTAAAGTAAGAGTCCATGTTTCGCACCCATATAATATAACTGGTAGAATAATAGTTTTATATATTTTCAGTTTAACGTTTTTTGAAAGGAGTTGGGACATCAAAAGTCTCTGCAATGCATAATAGCACGCACTACAGAATTGAGCCTATGTTTAATTTCTTTGTGCATCTCATTCCTATTTGTGAGTATTGTTCCCAAGAACCCAACACTCAACGCAAAACATCTCAATTACAAATTGGTCCCCCAATTTCAATACTTCCCAGTTACAAATTGGCACCCCCCAATGTGAACCCATCTCCGGTTATAAAGTGTATTTTAATATGAAATACATCGCGAATGAAAGTGGGACGGTAAATTATAATAGTAAGCTGCCGACGGTATTTACATATATTTTATTTAGTTTTCTGCCCTAGGGAGGGTCCTTCACTGCAATCATAGCATCTTCATGCTATGCTATGCAGCTTTACTAGGGAATTATAAGTGTGGTAATTTCCCGTTGCTTTCCACACCGTGGATGATGATGATGGCCAGATGATGTTTGGGGACCGTTTTGGTCTCAAACCTTCCTGACATTTGTCTTATAGACGAGGAAAACTCGAAACCCCTCACCTAGGAAGCTTGTCCCGACCGGGAATCGAACCCGAACCTGCTGCGTGACAAAGCAACACACTACGTCGAGATTATAGTGGTTGTCACGCAGCGGGCCCGGGTTCGATCCCCGGTCGGGGCAGTTTATCTGGGTGAGGTTTTTATCGGGGTTTTTCCTCACCTGTAAGACAAATGTCAGGAAACTTTAAGTCCCAAACAGTCCCCGAAATCATATGGCCATCATCATCATCCTTATCATTATCATTATCATCATCATCATCCTTCACCGGTGTGGAAAGCAACGGGAAGCTACCACACCTACAATTCCCTAGTAAAGCTGCAAACATAGCATGAAAATGCTATGATTGCAGTGAAGGACCTTCCTTCGGGCAGAATTACTATGGATTATATATATATATATATATATATATATATATATATATATATATATATATATACACACAAAAGTGAAATAAAATTATAATTTAATAACGAACTAATATCAAACAGTATTTAATTCTTTAACTTTTATCAAATAATGATACTGTATATAATATGGATTTTTTTCTTTTGAATATTTGTAATTTAAAAGAATAATATTCTTCTTCTTGCTTCTAATGTAGGCAGTTTCCCTGTTCATTCGCAAATAAGTCGCCTCTAGCTTAACTCATCCTTCCATTTTTTTTTTTCGTTCTGGTCTCCTTCTCTGCAAAGATAATGCGTCCCCAGCATTAAGGAATTACATATAGATAAAATAATTGATTGGATATTAGGCAGAAAACAAGAAAATAATATTTTAATCAATATTTTCCCTGCTGAAGTACTCTTATTTGAGAAAAAGTAAAATATGCCGTATAGACTTGTTGAAAGGAATAGTATACACAAAGCGTACAGTTTGAATCTACAATTAGATGTCGCTGTTGGAAGTGGTTGGAATAAAAAAAATATATGAATATCTAGAACGGAAATAAAAAGGATGGTGTAGTGCTGCTGGCGGCAGATGTGGGTCTGCAGCAGGATTACACTTTTTGTACCTTGTAGAGGTGTAGCTTGACCAGATGTACAACTTCTTACCAATAATTACATACAGAAATACACTAGATCCTACAAATAAGTATTACCTCATGTTTTAGTCATAAAATTAATTCAAAAAAGTCATAACCTACTAGTATCAAAACAGAAATTAGATTAGATATGTTTAGTTTATTTACCTGTGTGGTTTACGTCTTCATTAACGTCATGTCTCCTTTACAAGGTTAATATGATAATACTGGCAATACAATACGCAATTAAAATACAAAATTATTAAATAATAATAATAATAATAATAATAATAACAAAAATTGGAGCAAACATAATTGAACAAGAAACTTGTTTCAATTATCTGGGATGCATGATATCGTACCAGCAAAATTTGGACATGGAGAAGAAATTAGGGAAATTTCAACAGATATGTGGTTGAATAAGAAGATATTTGAGAAATAAGACCACAAGGGAAACTCAATTAAAATTTTACAAAACAGTAGCCGTTCCAACATTAACATACGGGTCTGAGACTTCGCCTTTAACGATCTCTGATAAAAAATAAAATTGAGACAATAGAAATGAGATTTCTCAGATCAGTTGTATTGTAGGTGTATCTCTAAGAGATCAAAGGAGAAGTTAAGATATCAGAGATGAACTACAAATGTATAATATAAACGAGAAAATACACACAAATAAACGTAATTGGTTTGAACATATACAAAGAATGCCAAATAATCGTTTATCAAAACAGCTGCTTCATTATAGGCCTCTAGGCCGAAGAAATGTAGGAAGACCAAAACGTCGTTGGAAGGACGACCTGCGCCTGCGGCATGTAGTGCGCCGGGGAGCGGAACGGGCCAACAGGCCCATACCTTGAAGAAGATGATGATGATGATAATGATGATGATGATTCTTCCAAACGCTACAAATGGCCAGTGACTAAAGAACAGTTAATCACAAACAATCTAGGAGCTTTCAATACATTAATTAACAGTATAAACTTTGGCGCATTAAAATAATAAATCATTTGACTAATATTAAGATAGAGTGAAGTGACAAGAATAAGTGTAAATAAACAATAAATTAAGAACAAGTTCAAGATATAAGACAGTAACTATTGTGTAAAGAACTGATATTGAGTAGAAGTGATTCAGTGAAGTGACTAGGATAATTATAAGTAACGCTAAAGTAAAACAAGACATGATATAAAAACAGTTAAAATGGTGTAATATATATAAAACAACATTTAGAAGTGTCAACGAGGCATGTAGTATCGCTTACTGCAATGGGGCATACATATTGTAATGTAATAATAAATAATAGTTTTAAAAAACTAAAACAACACGCTTTATTAGAAAACCGAACTAAAAAAATTAAAAATAATTTTAATTTCCAACACGCTTGCGATAAATAATTTTACCATCAAAAGCGTGGGGTGCTCTTTATCAATTAATATATTTGATAATAAACAGATATTGGTAAAAGTAAAGTCTCTAAGAAGAAAATGTAAAAATCATAAAGAGCACCTTACGCTTTTGATGGTAAAATTATTTATCCCAAGCGTGTTGGAAATTAAAATTATTTTTAATTTTTTTAATTCGGTTTTCTAATAAAGCGTGTTGTTTTAGTTCTTTAAAACTATTATTTATTTTTATTTTTTAGTTTTAATATTTTACAGAATGAGATAAAAATGTAAATATCTTTAAATTCGATACTATTGTAGTATGAG
The DNA here is from genome assembly GCA_030220185.1 of Diploptera punctata. Lineage (NCBI taxonomy): Eukaryota > Metazoa > Arthropoda > Insecta > Blattodea > Blaberidae > Diploptera > Diploptera punctata. Next base: position 973,405 of record JASPKZ010007370.1, on the reverse strand, counting down.
CTGAAAGTAATACTCTTCTAAAAAAATCCTCCCAGCCGGATTTGAACCAGCGACCTATGGATTACTGAAATTATATACCACTAAGAGTTCACCGCTCTATCAACTGAGCGCTTACAACAATTGACTAAAAAGTCGACAAGTCCGCAACTATTATACCAGTTTTCATTTTTTTATTTTCTGATGATTCTGGCCAGGATTTTAGAAACAAATATGAAAATATTGTATTGTTACGGGGCCTTTACAAGTATACGAAGTTTCAAGACGATCCAATGTTTCTAAGAGGGTGAAAATCGTGTTAAAAATTCCGTTACATAGATACAATAACACTTTTTTTTATTTTCTGATGATTCTAGCCAGGATTTTAGAAAATAAATATGAAATTATTGTATTGTCACGGGTCCTTTATACGTATACAAAGTTTCAAGTCGACCCAATGTTTCTAAGTGGGTGAAAATCGTGTTCAAAAATTCTGTTACATAGATACAAAGACACTGTTTTTGATTTTCTGACGATTCTGGCCATGATTTTAGAAACAAAATGTGAAATTATCGTATTGTCACGGGTCTTTTACAAGTATACAAAGTTTCAAGTCGATTCAATGATTTTAAGTGAGTGAAAATCGCGTTGAAAGATTCCGTTACATAGATAGATAGATACATAGATACAGACAAGCTAATATAAAGCGTGTAATAAAATAAATATGAAATTATTGTATTGTCACGGGTCCTCTACAAGTATACAAAGTTTCAAGTGGATCCCATGATTTTAAGTGGGTGAAAATCGCGTTGAAAGATTCCGTTACATAGATAGATAGATACAGGTCAAGCTAATATAAAGAGTGTAAAAAATAACGATTCTTTATTGCCTTTTTAACATTGGCATATTTTTATACTGGCCGGAGAGGTATCCCGACCCAGAAACCACCACCTGGTAGATAAGGATATTTGAAATTGTAATCATCGTCCTCTATAGAAACTACTTTCACCACAGCTTAATACACTCTCCATCAATAACAATGAGATAAATAAGTATCTATAGATGAAGTACAATGGAATAATAGTGAAGATTGGAGAAAACATAAATTAAATATTTAACATATAGAACATTAGGTGTCGTTAGATATGTTTACATCGTTAAACCGGTTTTAGATAATATATATCATCATCATCATCATCATCATCCCGTATCATGGCAGCTGCCGCCGTCTTCCGGAAACCAAACGCCATTCCTCTCTGTCCATCCATTGATCTTCCTCCATTCCTCTGATATTCATAGCTGCTTGTACCCCTTCTATCCAAGTTTATATATATATATATATATATATATATATATATATATATATATATATATATTCGAAATGCTCCAGGTTGTAATTTCGACATTTCTGGTTCACTCTCCTGTCATGGCGTACTTGGGGCGCCTGGAAATTGGGATTACACTGCCCGGATGATATGAGAGTTGATGATGATGGTAATGATGCGCCAGGAGAGGCCTTAAATTAAACTTAAGCTAATTAGGCGAATATGATATTGATGATAATGATGGCCAGATGGTGTTCGAGGGCCGTTTGAGCCTTAACGTTTCCTGAAATTTACCTTACAGGCGAGGAAAAGCCCCAAAAAAAACCTCAGTCAGGAAACTTGTCCCGACCGGGGATCGAACCCGGGCCCGCTGCGTGACAAGGCAGCACGCTACCTCGAGACCACAGCGGTGGACCCATTTAGAAATATTACTTTATATAATGGATCTCCATTAAACCAAAACAATTTTTGTTCACTGTAATTCTATCTGATCATGGCGTAGCGTACTTGGTAAAGGTAGTCCATTGTTGAACCACAGTCTCTCCTTTGTCAGGCGTTCATAGACCAAGTACAACTGACGGTGAATATTTTTATTTACCTTATTTGCCCAAAGATGTCATGCGTGGCATGTGGTCAACACATCGACTCAATGAGATTATCTATCCAACGCGGGAATAGTTGAATGCGGCCCTGGTTGGGCGGTTACAACATCCCTTTTATCATCATTAACAATCACGGATTAAGCCCATGTGGCTTGTTCCGGTCTCATAGATTCTCATTCAGAAGTTGGATCCATCTCTTCTTCGGTCTACCAACATTCCTGCGTCCTTTTGGTTTGTATTTAAGTGTAATTTTGGGAATGCGATCATATTCCATTCTTTGAATATGTTTTTTCCATTTTTCTAGATTATTTTATTCTATATAAGAGTTTAAAGATATTTAGCTCATTTCTAATATCTTCACTTCTTCTCTTATCTAGAAGTTTGCAACCAGCCACACTTCTCAGAAATCTCATTTCAGCTGCTTCTATGATCTCCTCTTTCTCTTTTAGTTAAAACCCAAAATTCACTACCATACAATAGTAAGGGGACTGCCACTACTTTATAAAAAAATTTATGTGACAATTTTTTATGTAGTCGCCCGCGGGTTCCAAAGCATTGCCAGTCAATGAGACATCTAGCAGATACCTGTCTTAACTTGATAAAGAGAGAGATGGAGATAAATAAGCTTTCGTCCAGTTACAAAAGAAAGAAGTCACCCTGTTGTCAGTTTCGAATTCATTCCTGGGATTTTTTCCTCTTCTCCCTTCCCCATATTATCATCTGGTAAAGAAACCCGACAACACTGGTGCGAGTGAGAGAGGTGAGTACAGCCGTCTCTTTCCAGAAATTTCTTGCCAACTTAAGCCAGGGAGATAATAAGGTAGCCAAAATGATTAACGCATGATTTCATTATCAACCAATTATACCCAGCCTCCATATCTCCGGCTCTAAAGTTTAGGTTATATGAGGGGTAAAGGGAAAACTCGCCCACTACTGTAAATAAGGATATGGTTGTAATGAGAGTAGATGTCTGTCACAACAAAGCACTGCTCTTGACGCAGCTATAGCGCGCGCAATAAGGTTTGAAATTGCTGAGATGTTGTCAGCTGTATGTCTGCTAACCGCATACATAAAGCGGCCACTCCCACTGAATATCCATACCGGCAACACTGTCGTGAAAACGTCAAGGCCAGAGAATCAGTGGCTGTAGTATACTCACCTACACGTTGGAATTTATAGATTCTAGTAATTGTTTTTTTTTAGTAAAAAATGTGGCGGTAATTAGTTTTGCTTCTGATACACACATAATAAGGATGCTCGCTGACTAGGCCTCTCACACCATAGTAGTAGTTTCATGGAGCAGGATACACATGCAGACAGATTTGACATATAGAGAATATTTTCCACTATTTCCTTCAACCTATATTTTCTTTGTAGTCCCGCGCCATAGCCGAGAGGTTAAGGCAAGATGCCTTGGCGCAGAGCTACGGGACTTGCTAGTTCGAGTCTCCATGGGGGAAGAAATTTTCTCATGGAATTTCGGTCAGTATGGGACCGGTATCCGCCCAGCATCGTGAGGAATTTGGGTAGCTACAATAAGTAGCGGCTTCAGGTTGAGAAAACCAGTTATAATGGCTAGGAGACCCGACATGCTGACCGCATGTTACCCCTATACTGGCTGGATGATCGTCCACCTCTGTGAGTAACACAAGGGCCTGCAAGGCCTGTCGGGCCATGGAGTAAAGTAAAGTATATTCTCTTTGCTGTGCTCATGTCAGCCACTCACAGGATCAGAACTTAGAAAAACATATCATCAGGAGATCGGGCAAATACTCTGAGTGAGACGGGCAACAATTAAATATTCCCCAATACCTTTCCCCTATGATAATCAAATGTTTGAGTGTATATATATATATATATATATCACATTACAGTGAACTACATTATAGGAAACCAGATGTAATAGGAGCAGTTAAGTATCGTAGACTGCGATGGGTAGGACGTATGGCACGAATGGGAATGAAAGACGTGCATGGAAACTTCTTGGTAGACCAAGAATGAGGTGGGAGAATAACATTATCCGTAATTTGAGGGAAGTAGATTATACAGGTAATGATTGGACTACATTATCCCAGGATAGTGATGTATGGAGAGCTTATGTCCATGTGACTATAAACCTATGGGTTCGATAGTTCCAGTTGCATATATTTTTCTTTTAATGTCATATTAAATGAAGAACATTAAAAGACATTTGAATTAAAATAAATGTCTAAGTCGGGAATTGAACCCGAGTTTCTAAACTCAAAACCCGACTCAGGCACTTATTTTTCTTTTCATGTCATATTTGCCTTCATTGCTAAATGCCAAAAAAATATAGTTATAACATCTATATATATAATTAGTATGGGTCGACGTTGCGAAAACCAGCTATAGGCCTACCGGTTGATCAACACGTGTCACCCTTATACATTTAAATTGTACATGTGGATGTTAAGCCAGCAGCCAGCTGGTAGGTCAAGGGTCTAAAATCCAGATGTTTCATTTAAGTGGTAACGATCATCCAGTCAGTACAAAGGTGACATATACTTAGCATATCAAGTCCCACAGCCGTTATAGCTTGTTTTCTTAACCTCGAGCCGCTACTTATTGTAGCTACACAATTTATTTTTTTACGATGTTGGGTTGGCACCGGTTCCACACTGTTGAGATTCTTTTAAAAAATTATTTTTCATTGAGATTCGAACCAGCGAATGCCCTGCAAGATATAATGCCTACTACTCGGATACGGGGGCCCATAGGTGACAAAATTATAACATTTGACATTTGTTGTTACTAAATTTGGCCTCTTAATTTTTCAGCCTTATAGGAAAAAAAAAATAGATTCATTTTTAGCCTCCGTTCAAATGAGCGCAAGGAAGTACAGTAGTGCGATAGAGAGAATACAGTTCGAAGCAAATCAGGATGGCTGAGAACGCAAGTAGATCAAGTCCAGGATGTAAGGTTTGGAGAAACAAGATGTTGAGAGTTATATGAATAATAATTAATTCTAGGGATCATTTCAAAAGTGTTTACAATTACGTTTTAGATTTAATCTTAAACTATGATCATGGTGAAATATTAATTTATTTATTACAGTTCTTAGGAACATTTTTGGACCAAAGAGGGATAAACAGACAGGCGAATGGAGGAGATTTCTTAACAGTGATCTACATGATCTACGTAGGGAACCAGATATAATAAGAACGATTAAGTCTCGTAGACTGCGATGGACAGGACATGTGGCACGAATGGGGGAATGAAAGAGGTGCATGAAGATTAGGATAACCAGAAGGAAATCACACAGTTGGTAAATCAGGAATGAGGTGGGAGAATAATGCCAATCATGATTTTAGTTAAGTCAATTATACAGAGGATGATTGGAAAACATATTTGAAAGGAAACTCCTGAGGAATATCCTGGAACCCATAAATGATCGTGGAGTGTGGGGATAAGATATAACGATGAAATCTGTAACTTGTACTCAGACACAGATATTGTAAATGTTATTAAAATTAGCCGACTGAGATGGGTTGATCAAATAATGAGAATGGAGGAGGAGATTAACACTTCAAAACTTACACTACTGAGACCGGATGGAGGAAGGAGAAAAGGAAGACGAAGCTGAGATGGGTGGATGGAGTAGAAGAGGACCTCCGAAAGCTCCGGAGTCCGGGAATGGAAAAGGAGGGCGTTGGATATGGATGCATGGAAAAGTGTTCTGACACCAGCCAGGGCTCATAAAAAGCTATAGAGCTAGAAGAAGAAGGAGGAGGAGAAGAAGAAGAAGAAGAAGAAGATTGGAAAACATTAGTTCAGGATAGGGATGTATGGAGACCTTATGTCCGCGTGGCCATGAACCTACGGGTTCGATAGTGCCAGTGAATTAGTTAGATGCATTTATATAAATACCATTGACAAACCTTCAAAAAGAAAAAGAAAAGAAATGAGTAATTGCGACTATAACACAATGTCGGGGGTATTTACCCACTGGTCATTTCTCTTGCTTCCAAATATTTGTTGACTAAGCTTTCACTTCTCAAAGCAGGGCAGACAGGTAGATGTTGAAAGCCTTAGGAGTCCGAGATTGCATGATGGACAGTGGAGACTATTGGAGATGCCAATGTGGTGTAGGTGTTTGACCAGACAATCATGGCCAGTAGCCATTCGGAATTTTGCTACTGCTTCTTTCTTTACCCAGTCTGGGACATATTTTATGGCTTCTTTTCATGCTGAATTTTCAGTCTGGTCTTTAATACTGTTGCTATGGATTTCCTGTATTATTTGATGTATGATCATGGTGAAATATAATTAGAATTATTTTAACATCAGTTTTCATTTTTATAAAATAAAATTGTTTTTGAAACTTGGTTTATTTATGTTCTGAACCATTCAAATATGGAGAAAATTTACTAAATGTCATGAATATCTGTTTATAAGTGTATAGCGCACCATGAATCTAGCACAATCAGGGACATAGTTTTCGAGGAATAGTCAAATTCCTTGTCGACTGTGGTGTCCAGTGGTTTATTGCGTTTAGACCCGAGGGTCGCGGGTTCAAACTCGGGGAGGAATCTGCATGGGTCCTGAGTCTGAGGCATGTAAAACAACCCCAAGTTTGAAAAAAGAGGCATCTGAATAAAATTAACCGACCTTTCTAAATCAAGTAATACGTTAGTTGCCCACTAGACATCTCATTGATTCAGTATACTGACCACATGCCACTCATATCTGTAGGAAAATAACCGTCACTAAATTAACTAGGTCAAGAAACTCCTAACAGAAGAGTGGCTAAGTTTAGACTCAAAGTGTGTGAAGGAAAGAATGAAGAATAAAATCAAATTTCATTTCTAAGCCTATACATATGATAAACCGATTTTCAAAACGTCTCTCGTTCAGCTTGTACCAAAATTGAGGTTTTCGGGTCTGAATTCTGTTTAGATTTGTACAAAATGTACTATTTGGGTTCAGATCATCATGTAAAACACTACAAACTTGCGTTAAAAGTGGCTATTGTGATCAATCTGACTCTTGTTCAGGTACAGCAAAATAGTAACTTTAAATTACTTCCCACATATTTATTAAAATGGACGAGACATTTTAAAAATGAGCTTCTCATATATTATAGATCAATACTTCGAAAATTAGCTGTAAAGCACCGATGATATTATCTAATAAAATTTTAAAATACTAAAATATATACCTGATATATCAGTCGTTCTCAACTAAATTAAATTTTTGCTTGAAAAACTTAGTCAAGTATTTAAAACTTTGTAGGCCTTTCAGAATCATTTTCCATCTGAATGGTACCAAATTAAATGCTGAAGATGGATTATGATTCTGAAAGGCCTACATAGTTTTAAGTAGGGCTTAGGGCACAACGGTCCCCGGAAACCATCCGGCCATCATCATCTTCCTTATCATCATCATCCTTCACCGGTGTGGAAAGCAACGGGAAGCTATCACAACTATAATTCCCTAGTAAAGCTGCAAAGCGTAGCATGAAAGTGCTATGATTGCAGTGAAAGACCTGCCCTCGGGCAGAATTACTATGGATGGATATAAGGGTTATAATTATTTAACATTTTAAGTAAATTAACATAAAACAGCAGAACAAAAGATAATTACATAACAATATTACAACAAAGATGAACAGAGAAAAATTAAATTATAGTTGAGAATAAACACTATTTACAAAAGAAAATAAGTAATTATAACATTTTTTTGTTAAGAATATGATAAAGGGGACTGGAATACTCTTTTCCATTAAAATTCAAATGTGTTTCAAGTTTGTAACGTTAACGTTCAAACCACGACAATGGACAATTGAATAGAACATGTTTGACTGTATGACTATCTTCTCCAGATTTACAAGTTGCATTTGATATTTTAAATTTATATAGATATGCCAGACAGTAAATTATTAGAAACAGCCGTGTTAAAAGTTTACTAAATGGCGGCTGTAACAAGGGTCATAAATGTTTGGCTAATAATTCATGACTTCATGCAGATTCTCTTCCTTCGCGTTTTATTTCGGCTCATTCGCTAACAAATACCTTCCTACAGCGTCTTCACTGCAAGTTAAGAGAAATATCTTGACAAGATTCACTATCTCTCTCTCTCTGGGATTAACTTAATATACACGTAATTTGTCGCGGATAATAAATTGTTAAGTCGAGAAATGGCCAAAACAAGTGTACTGTGATGAAATCCCATGGGACAGGAGGACAGGAGGTAAATATTATTAAACTAAATAGATTTATATGGTCACACATAGAAATACCTTATACAGTATAATGGAAATGGACAGTTAATGACAAATGAGGGAAATTTTGAAGAGTGGCTGAATTCAAATACCTAGGAACAATAATTACAAACAGGAATAAGGTGCAGAAAGAAATTAAACATACACTCAATTATGTTTTGCATGCAGGGACTCTTGTAGTCTCAACTTCTCTAAGAAAATGTATAAAACTGTTATTCTTCCAGTTATATGGTTGCGAAACATGGGATCTGTTTTAAGAAGAAACGATTAAAAATATTTGAGAATAGTAATGTTACCATGTAATGGAGCATGCTGTATTAATAAAAATTAATAAAAAAGTTCTTAGGAAAAATGTTCGACTAAAGAGAGACGTACAGACAGACGAATGGAAAATACTACATATCAGTGAGATACAAGATCTTAAGAGAAACCAATATAATAAGAACAGTTAAATCTCGTAGATGGACAGGACATGTGGCACGAATTGGGAATGAAAATTGGGCATGGAAACTCCTTGTAGGAAAACCAGAGAGGACGCGGCCAGTAGGCAGGGAAAGAATGAGATGGGAGAATAATATTAAACATGATTTGAAGGTGTTTAAATTATACAGGGGTGATTGTAAATCAGTTGCTCAGGTTAGGGATGCATGGAAAGTTTATGTCCGCGCTGTCATTAATCTACGGGTTCTATAGTGCCGGTTGTTGGTTAGTTAGTAGATAGATAGATCATCGGTTGATTAATGTCTTTGACATCGTCCGATTCCTAATAGCCAATTTTGTCGGTCCATCCAGTCTCCTGGTTGTAGATGTTTCTTCTTCATGTATAAATATATTCTCTGACTCCAGGAGGTTTTAGGCCTTCCTCTGCCTCGTCTTCCCTCAGGTTTCCATTCCAAAACACATTTTGGTTGCCCATCCTCTTCCATTCGCTGGACATGTCCGTACTATCTTAAATGCAAATTAAAATAATGTATATAAACTCAAAAATTGATAATTCGTTTAGATAATGCATTAGTGTTAAAATCTAAGTCCTAGAAAACAATATGCAAATTCGTGAAACTATAGTCCGTAATGACTGTGTACTATAAAAAAAACATCATATTACTCACGGGTATTGTTAATTATATTAAAGTATCGTTTATTAATTCGGCTCTTGGATTTAGTTTTACATAATCTGTAAAATTCGGATCGGACAAATGACAACTAGAGTTCTTTACCGAGTCCTCCTTCAGTCAAATTTTTAATTGTTAATTTCTAAATTGACGATTCATTCTTAATAGCAGGATCAGCAATTAAGGTCTGAAACAATCTATATTATATCCGTAACTATCTCAATGGAATTATCGAACCCGAATGTTCATGGTTAATATTTTATCCCACCTCATTCTACTGGGCTTATTTACCGAAGTTTCCATGCCCCTCTTTCATTGCCCATTCTTGCTGCATATTCTATTAAACACAGTGTACTGGTCTTACCTATTCTTATTAAATCTGATTTCCCATAAAGGTCAGCTGCAAGCTCACTGTTAAGAAGTTTTCTCCATTTGCCCATCTGTTCGTCTCACTTTACTCCTTCAATGTTCCTAAGTATTCTCAAATACTCGTAATATTTTCTCCTCTCTTAAACTAAGAGACCATGTTTCGTACCCATATGACTGGAAGAACAACTGTTTTATATATCTTTAGCTTAACTTTTTTGAGAGAAGTTTGGGATGAGAAGATTCCTGTATTACATAATGGCATACGCTTCAAGAAATGTTTAATTCTATCTGCATCACATTCCTGTTTGTAATTATTGATAATATACCCCTATTTAATATTAAAATTCGAAACATTTTTAGCAACTGATATTTCTGATATATTTTTCCTAAGACTCCAGATTCCCCATATCAAATTGTTTGTCTGCAACTCCTCTATAAGTAAGAATATTTCCTCAAAATGATTCATGCACACTTCGTATATGTCGGAGTTTTTATAGCCGAGTGGACCAGGAACTAATTTACTTGCAGAAGAACAGAACTATAATTCAGTACAGGATGCGGTTAATAAGATTGCAATTCTCTAAAACGATACGTGTTAAACCACATTTTGAAAATAATTAACCACATTGGTTCATTACAAGTATTTCTGTTTATTACATAAATGTCTTTTGAATCTATCCTTTTACCTTTATTCCAGGATTCAGCCACAGGTGCCACTGTCTCTCGTAATAAATCTAATCATATGTTATCGTAGTCGTTTTTCTAGGTAAAGTTCATTATTAGTCTAATAACATGCTATAGGATTTAGCTAATTTGTTTTTCTTTGAAGTTAATGAAAAATACTTTCGTTCGTTAGCTAGTATTTTGTTTAATGACCTTGTTCAACAATTCAGACTTAGGAAAAATGTTTGGATCAAATGGAGATGGACAGACCGGCGAATGTAGAAGACTACATAAGAATGAACTACATGCACTTTATGGCAAACCAGAAATAATAAGAACAGTTAAGTCCCATTGAGTACTATGAGCAGGACATGTGACAAAATGGGGAATGGAAAAGGGGCTTGGAAACGTCTTGTAGGAAAACAGAAGCTAAGTCCCCAGTAGATACGCCAGGAAAGTGTTGGGAGGATAATATTAATCATTATTTAAGGAAGGTGAGTTATACAAGGGCAAACAGTAGCTCAGGATAGTGATACGTGGAAAGCTTATGTCCGCGAGGCAATTAACTTTCGGATCGATAGTGCCAACGGGCGAGTTGCTTATTCAGTTAGTTAAACAACTAAAATCATAGGTTCACTGATTGTGAAAGGACCAACAAATTTTGCTTGGATGGCTCTCATTTCCTCATTTTGCTTACTTACTCACGCCTTGGCACTACAGTTCTTGACCGTCTCGTATATTTCCTTCCATTCACGTCTATGAGACGTTTTCGTTCTCCATCTTTTAATTGCCACCTTCTTCCATATCACCATGTCCGAGGTCTTTCTCTTCGTGTGTATTGCTGTACTGTGTTTGGCTTGAAAATATTATTTATAATTCCTGTTACTCTGTTAAATTTTATAATTTTTTGACTAAAATATTTTTCTTCTTCGTATGTAACTTGGTATCCGAGATAGTTAAATGTGTTGGTTTGTTCTAATATCTTATTATTAATAACAATTTTACTGCGAACTGGGTCTTTTCCTAGGGAAGCCATCACTTTAGATTTTTCTGTTGAGATTTCCATGTTGTAGTTTATTGCAATTTGGTGAAAAGAGTGGACTGAACGTTGTAGGTCGTCTTCTGAATTCGCTATAAACACAATGTCATCTGCAAATAATAGGGTGTCTAAATTATATAATCTATTAAGTGGTATACTGCCATGTGGTTGTAGTCTCCATTCTTTAATAATTGAGTTCATGTATATTATGAAGAGCATTGGTGAAAGACCAATGTCTTCCTAATAAAAAAAAGGTAAAGCGATCCCACTACAGGCCTCAGGAGGCCCTTGGGGTAGTAGGAGGTTAAGGCTCCCACTTTTTCTGAACAATCGGCACTTGATGTCAGCCTGTTTGTCAGCCCGTCGTGACGGCCCCTTTACCCCCAGAACAAGCATCTAGTACTCATTTCCGTTAGAGGCTGAGTCGACTCCAGGGCTATAGTGCCGCCAGAAGGTTTGGGTCAGTTAAAAATCCTGACCCCACCGGGACTCGAAACCCTCGACCTTCCGGCTTGTAGCGCAGTGGCTTAACCACTACGCTACGACGTGCCCCGTCTTCCTAATAACCAAATATTAATAGTTTTGTATCTGGAAATGTATTAAATATCAGATTTATCCAGGCTTAAATATTTTGTACTTCAAAACACATGTCTTACAAGTATCATAAAAGACAATTTATATCGTGAACAAAATATAATATAGTGTGGCATTAAATAAAAATTCTTCGAAATTATCATCTTAGCACTCAATAAATAAAAATCCGGTTTTTATTGCAAATTGTCAAGTACCATAAAATATGTGTATATTATGTTTATTTTTAATAGTTACTAGTTTTTCCTAAGAACATTCCCTCCCCCATTAGTTTTAGTTGTGATGAAAATCTAATTGGAAATTCATTTAACAATAAAATTTGTAACGGGATGATCATCTAGTACATCTGTGGATATGAGAAACAGCCGGTTGTTAGGTCAAAAGCCTTCTAGGTCTGTTTTTTCTTAACTTATTTGTACTAGGATATTCTTTAAATGTACTTATTACTAAGAATATAATTGGAGTAAACATGATTCTTGACACAATGTTATCAGATCTTTCAGGAATTTGTTATACCTGTGAGTTACAGAGGTCCAGCAGGTATTGTAATTTTCCGTATTCAGTTGCAAAGTTGGTGTGCCAAGTGTAAGGCTAGACTAGACGCATGTTGTGTATCTGATATAATTTGACTCTAGTTTATGGTAAAAAGTGTGCGAAATATTTATCGGAGTTAAATGGAAATAAGTTCCGTTAAATTCTAGTGTTTTATTTACATTGGTTTCATTAAAACTCCGAGGAATCGTTTATTCAAAATGGTACGTTGTTGTGTTCCTTATTGTACATCGAACACTTCACAGAAAGACAAGGTCCCATTTCATAATTTTCCACAAAATGATGAGATGAAGGAGAGATGGAAAATAATTATTTCTGGACAGGGCGGTAATATGGCTGCATTTTGGCATATAAACGAACGTTCGAGAGTTTGTAGTTTACATTTTAAAGAATCAGATTTCGTCAATAGTGCCACCAAAAAGAGACTTCTTGCTGGCGTAGAACCGTCAGTTTTTATGGAAACACCAAGCAAGATCACTGTGGAGACAAAATCGAATAAAAAATTAAACCAAAGGTAAGCCCAGAAAAACTACATTTGAAATTGTTCTCTTCTTTTTAATCATAATTTGTGGGATTTTTGTCAAAGATTATATTCTATAATCTTCTTCTTCTTCTTCCTCTACGCATGAAAGCTGGCAGCTTGTTGCGTGTTCATTCACTACAGGTCCGGGATATGGTGACATCCTTCCATCGTAGTTGTGGTCTTCCTAATGGCCTTTTCTGCTGAGGTGTCCAGTCACGTACTGTCTTCACTAATCTACTGTTCTCCATTCTATCTATGTGATCGTTCCAATTTAATCTTCTATCATTTATCCAAAGGTTTATAGGTTCAATTTCATATTCTTCTCTAATAACAGAGCTGCGAATTTTCTCTCAGCGATTTTCCTACGATTTTCCTTAAAACTTTCATTTCGGTTGTTTCATTAATTTGTTTTGTTTTTGAACTTCTATTCGGCATTCACAACCATATGTTAGAACTGGTCTTATGACAGATTGTAAATTCTTACTTTTATATCTATTCTTAAATTTTTATTTTTCCAAACATTGTTTAAACATCCCGATATTTTGTTTGCATTATTTGCTTGATGGAGGATTTCATTTGTTATTCTGTTGCTGCTATTAATTTATACTCCTAAATATTTGAATTTCATAACTTGTTCTATACTTTTCCCTTCTATTTCTAATTTAACACGTCGTGGGTCCTTGGATATTGCCACTGATTTGGTTTTATTTCTTGAGATTTTCATGTTATATTTTACTGCAATGATTCTAAATTTGTGTAATAGCATTTGTAAATCATCTTCACTTTGTGCAATTAGAACTGTGTCGTCAGCATATTCTATAATGTGTACAGGAATATTGGCTGTGCTTTCCTTCAGGTCCGAAAAAAATTTCAATTTTATATCTTATTCCACTGATGCACTAAACACTCTTAAACACTTTCAAAATATTTTGCAACACTTTTTAACACATTTTAAACATCTTCCAATGTTGCAACGAGTTTTTTTTTCATATTTATATATTTGCGTAAAACACGGTCGTGCTACATTGCTTACTTCCTACTCTTTGTTATTTTCCCTCCACTTCCTATGTTGTTCCAGCGTTGCCACCATCAACAACCCGAACTTGCTTTTTAAATGTGATTCCACGTTCCCTGGATTTCACTTACGTTAGAGTAATTGATTTGTGTTACAGTAATTGATTTAGGTTTGGTTAGCTTTTAGGTTCCTTGCTTTTTAAAAGTGATTTGATACGTAAAATAAATTATACATTTTTAGACAAGTTCTGGGATTATTGTGTCAATGTTGGTCATACTGACTTCTCATACAGATACCGCCAACTGCTGGAGGTTGCATTTATCTACCTGGGATAATTGGAGCACTAGCGCATGCGCACTGCGATTCTATAGAACTTAGAAAAATTTTCTACCGACCTAAAGGAAAGCATATCCGGAATATTTAATTCTACACTAAAATCAGTAAAACTAAAGCAATCAAAGTATGTGGAATATATTTATTATATAGCAAAAATGTCCAACTTAACATGTGTAATTTTACAATTTATATCTTAAGGAATTCTTTAATATTCGAATTATTTATTCATTTGCATCTTCTGAACCTTTTTTATATAAGACATAAAACTTCATTTGCTGGGTTATCTTCAAACCAATATGAGAAAGCAACATTCATATAATTATGTGTTCAATATATTTCGGCATAATATTATAAAAGTTTTGTTTTAGCATTGCTCTTTTTAATTATTTATATGTGTGGATATGTTTTGATTATTGTCAAAGTGTTTGACGTCCCAACTCCTTTCAAAACTGAAAGTATATAAAACTATTATTCTACCGTTGTATTCACGTAGACTTTCACGGCCGGAGTTGCTATGATGATCTTGAAGAAGATTTTCGGGCTGTAGGCCGTGGTCGTGAGGCTTGTAGTTCCCCGACGTTTCGCCAGAGACTGCGTCTGGCATCCTCAAGGATGGCGAAACGTCGGGGAACTACAAGCCTCACTACCACGGCCTACAGCCCGAAAATCTTCTTCAAGATCATCATATTATTCTACCAGTTATATGGATGCGAAACAGGAACTCTTACTTTAAGGAAGGAAAGGAGATTACGAGTATTTGAGAATAAAGTTCTCAAAACAATTTTTGGACCAAAGAGAGGTGAATGGAGAAGACTACATAACAGTGAACTATACCCCTGCCACTGATTCTCCGACCCTGACGTTTTCACGACAGTGTTGCCGATATGGAGGGAGGAGCCATTTTATGTATGCGGTTAGCAGACATACAGCTGACAACATCTCAGCAATTTCAAACCTTACTACCACGCTACAGCTGCGTCAAGAGCAGTGATTGGTTGTGAGAGACATCTACTCCCACTCAACTATCTCCTTATTGGCAGTAGAAGGCGACTTTGTCCCTTTACCCCTCGTATAACCTAAACTTCAGAGCCGGACATACGGCGGCTGTTCTGTACATGGTATTTATGGGAAGCCAAATATAATAAGAACAGTTAAATCTCACAATTGCGATGGGGAGGACATGTGGCACGAATTGGGAATGAAAGTCTTGTGTGGAACCTTCTTGTAGGAAAACCAGAGGGAAAACGCCCAGTTGGTAGACCAATAATTAGTTGGGAGAATAACATTAATAATGATTTGAGGAAAGTAGATTATACAGAGAATGATTGGAAAACATTAGCTCAGGATAGGGATGTATGGAGATCTTATGTGTGCGCGGTCATGAACTTACGGGTTCTAAAGTGCCAGTGAGTTATTGACGAGGAAGAAGGCTTGCAACTCATCCGCATTAATAAGCTGTTACTTTATGCTGATGATGTATTATTCTAGGATAGCGAGGAGATACAAAGTGCCAACACACACACTCTATTTAGTAACACCAAGAAATTCGGGCTGGAAATAAACATCAATAAAACTAAGTAATATACATGGAAATACATTATATAATGGAAAAGGATAAAAAATTAAACACAGGCTCAATTCTGGAAATGCATGTTATTATGTATTACAGGGACTCTTGTCGTCCTAACTTCTCTCAAAACATGTTAGACTGACTATTTAACTCATGCCCCAAATGGGAGTCAGTGACCAATCACGTTTCAATGATTTCTGTTTTACAACCAATCAGAGTCGTGTTTCACCAAATATTTATCAGTGTTATAATTACCATATTAAAGAAAGCTCCTCCTTATAATATTGCGATCCTTTGGCAATAAATAGTATGATCTGGTTGCAGTGATAAACAAAAGAAGCAGTAGAAGCGTACCTATCGTTTCCTATTTGTTTTCAAACATCGCCGTTTACAATAAATATATAAATATTTTAAAATAACTATAGTTAAATAATGATTTGTGAGTAAACAGCTTAATTTTATTCGTTAAATAGTCCTAACAAATGCCACTCTTGATTTCCAAATTCTCTAGATAAATTCACTCCTCACTTCGTGAGTCGTGAATTTATCGATAATTTGGAAATCACTCGTGGCATTACTTATGAAAATATATAAAACATTTATTCCCTATTATATTA
Source organism: Diploptera punctata (assembly GCA_030220185.1). Lineage (NCBI taxonomy): Eukaryota > Metazoa > Arthropoda > Insecta > Blattodea > Blaberidae > Diploptera > Diploptera punctata. The sequence continues at coordinate 956,874 of JASPKZ010007370.1, read as the reverse complement.
TTTGGGATGCGAAACATGGACTGTCACTTTAAGGGAGGAGAAAATATTACAAGTATTTGAGAAAAACTTTCTTAGAAACATTTTTGGACCAAAGAGAGATGTACAGACAGGCGAATGGAGAAGACTACATAACAGTGAGCTTCATATTTATAGGAAAAACAGTTAAGTCTCATAGAGTGTAATGGGGAGGACATGTGGCACGAATGGTGAATGAAAGAGGTGCATGGTCGCTTCTTGTAGGAAAACCAGAGGGCGCCAGTTGGTAAGCCAGAAAAGGGGAGAATAACATTATCCATGATTTAAAGGATGTAGATTACAGATGAGTTAATTGGAATATATGTAGAGCTTATGTCCGTGCGGCCATGAACCTACGGGTTCTATAGTGCCAGTGAGTTAGTATAATATTAACAAGACACTGTAATTAAATATAAATGTACTCTGCAACCGACAGAACACAAAAGAAGCGTTTTGTGTAATAAGGTAGGCAATGGTTGTGTATTTGGAAAAATCCGCCTCTGGACTCACAAGGACATTTGAAAAAGAAGGTGTGGTGAGGTATTTATTTCTTCTCCTGTAGAATTGTTGTGAAGTCGGTAAGCTTGTTTAGCATTGAGGGAAAATACGTCTGAAGAGACAAATAACTTTTCTCATGCTGGGGGTTGTTTAAAATTGAAATATAAGGGGAGGAAATAGCTCAGGTAATCTTCAGAAAAATATCTCTTTCTTTCTAAATGGAACAGGTAGGAACTGCTATTTGCCCTCAGTGGTCACTTCAATGTCATAAGTTACAAGCTAACCGTTAAATATTTTAGTGTTAAATATTCTTTCAGTAAAGCACACTACTGATTTTAAAATTAGAAAATAATGTCTATCTTTTTTTTTATTTGTTACGTATATCATTAATATCCACATGTTTATGCAGCCATCCATTTGATTATTATTAAACCTCAGAGTCAAAGTAAAAGAACAGCAAACTTAAGAAATAACGCTCACAAAGGGCATCAGACAAGGTGACTCTTTAAGCCCATTCTTATTTAATATTATAATGGATAAAATTATTGAAAACATACCACCACGTTTTGGTTATAAAATGGGAAACACTAGATTTCACTTAATATGTTATGCAGATGATGTCGTTCTCTTTTCAGAATCTGAAGATAATTTACAAAGATCTTTACATCAATTTAATATAAATGCCAAAAAATACAATATGGAAATTAACACGAATAAGACAAAATTCTTAAGAATCAAAAGAACCAGTAAGATACAAATTAGAAGTGGAAAGAAAAATTATAGAACAAGTGTCAGAATTTAATTATTTAGGTGTATTACTAACAAACACTAAACATTTAATAAAAGAAGTAAAGAAACAAGCTGATAAAGCAGCACAAATATCAGGATCTATGAAAGATTTAATTTGGCGCAACAAACATATGTCAATAGAAAGCAAAACCCGCATATACAAAACGATAGTTCGACCAGTTGTCGTATATGGAGCTGAAACTATGGCTGATACAACAAAAACTAAACAAATAATAAGCACATGCTAAATGAAAATCTTGAGAACTATTCAGGGGAAAACATTATTTGATAAAATACACAACACAGAAATTAGGGACAAATGCCATATTCAAGACATAACCAAATTTATTATAGATAGACGAAAATATTGGAAGGGTCATATAGAAAGAATGGAAGAAAACCGGCTTGCAAAAAGAGGTAAAGAAGATAGACCAATGGACGGGAGAAGAACAAGAGGAAGACCAGCCAAGAGATGGATATAGACAGTGAATGCACATCCAGTACGTCTTCCTCCGAGGAGTGATTTTGGAAATAAACAGGATGAAAATCCTACAAATTAAGTTTAAGAAGAAGAAGAAGACTCAAGATTCATGACTATTTTTTTTTCCTGAAGATATATTAAAAACGAATGACCAAGTTACAAGTTTTATGAAACCTTATTCACCCTAAAAGAGTTTAATTTTGCCTAATAATGCCTATTTTACCCATTAATGCATATTTTGAATTTTTAAGCCTAAAAATTATTTTTTGATTAAATTCAGACTCGCTGGCACTATCGAACACGTAGGTTCATGGCCGCGCGGCCATAAGCTCTCCATACATCCCTATCCTGAGCTAATGCTTTCCAATCATTCCCTGTATAATCTACTTCCCTCAAACCATAGTTAATGTTATTCTCCCACCTCATTCTTGGTCTACCAACTGAGCGTTTTCCCTCCGGCTTTCCTATAAGAAACTTCCATGCACGTTTTTCATTCCCCATACGCGCAACATGTCCTGCCCATCGCAGTCTACGAGACTTAACTGTTCTTATTATATCTGGCTTCATGTAAAGACCAAGTAGTTCATTGTTATGCAAGTCTTCTCCATTCACCTGTCTGTTCATCTCTCTTTGGTCCAAAAATTTTCCTAAGTACCATGGCCCTGGGGTAGACTCAGCCTCTAACGGAAATGAGTACCAGACGCTTGTTCTAGGGGTAGAGGCGGCCGTCACGCAGGGCTGACAACCCGGCTGACATAAAGTGCCGATTGTCTAGAAAAAGTGGGAGCCTTAACCTCCTACTACCCGAAGGGCCTCCGGGCCTGTTGTGGGATCACTTTTCTTACTTTATTCTCAAATATTCGTAATCTCCTTTTCTCCCTTAAAGTAAGAGTCCATGTTTCGCACCCATATAATATAACTGGTACAATAATAGTTTTATATATTATCAGTTTAACGTTTTTTTGAAAGAAGTTCGGACATCAAAAGTTAATTAAATTCACACAATTAGAATTTTTGGACCAATGAGAGAATAACAGACAGGTGAATGGAGAAGACTTACATAACAGTGGTCATAACATGGTCTTTATAGGAAGCCAGATATTATAATAAGAATATTTAAGTCTCGTAGTTAGCGAAGGCAGGACATGTGGCACGAACGGGGAATGAAAGACGTGAATGGAAGCTTCATGTAGGAAAACTAGATGGAAAACGCCCAGTTGGTAGACCAAGTACGAGGTGGGAGAATAAGATTAACTATTGTTTGAGGATAGTAGATTATACAGGGAATGATTGAAAAACATTAGCTCAGGATAGGGATATATGGAGAACTTATGTCCGCGCGGCCATAGACCTACGGGTCCGGTAGTGCCAGTGAGTTAGTTCAATTCGTTTCAAGCCAGCGTTTCCAGATCTCTAGAAATTTCCGAACACTTTCGGAATTTAATCAGAGCATTGAAACATTATAACAAGTAACAGTTTTACACTACTAATATATTTTTATTTTTGTAAAATGGATTTTAAGTGTCCGCCGCTATGGTCTCGGGGTAGCATCACTGTATCTAACGTAATGGGCCCGGTTTCGATCCTCTTCGTGATAAGTTTCTTGGTTGATTTTTTTTTGGTTTTTTTTTTTCTCCTAATTTTTAGGACAAACGTCAGGAAACTTTAAGGTCCAAACTTTTCTCGAACATAATCTGTCATTACAATTATCATCATCGCCATGTTTATTACGAATGCGTGAATGAATGATGTTTTTCGTCTTAAATGTTCTTGTTGTTTCGGAGGAGGCACTTGATTCAGTTGATCACTCATGCCCTTGTGTTATCAAATAAGTATGTGTGTGACTTTAAATTCCTCTCTCGACAGGCTGTGCAACTGTGAAACCAAGCTGACGTGGGACACGCAAAAATATCTATAAGGTGAGAGGTTAGATTATGTTCGAGAAGAGAGAACAACATGTTAAGCTATTTACGCTAGTGTCTTAACTAACTAACTCAGCAGAACTATCAAATCTGGAGGTTAGTGGCCGCGCGGACATGAACACTCCCTATTCTGAGCTAACGTTTGCCAAAAATCTACGACACATATTTACTTCCTTCTTCTTTTGTTCTTTTCAATTGCCTTCATTATTTGTTTCGTCTGCTCAATTCTGGAAGTGCATGCTATTATGCATTCCAGGGAATCTTGTCATCCCAACTCCTTTCAAAAAACGTTAAATCGAAAATATATAAAACAGTTATTCTCCCAGTTATATTATATGGATGCGAAACATGGACTCTTACTTTAAGGGAGGAAAAGAAGGTGACGAGTAATTTGAGAATAAAGTTGTTAGGGAAATGTTTGGGCCAAAAAGAGATGAACAGACAGGTGGTTGGAAAAAATTACATAATAGCAAGCTACATGATATGTATAAGAAGCCAGATATAATAGGAACAGTTAAGTCTCGTAGATTGCGGTGGTCAGGACATGTGGCACGTATGGGGGATGAAAGATGTGCATGGAAGCTTCTTGTAGGAAATCCAGAAGGAAAACTCCCAGTTGATAGACCAAGAATGAGGTGGGAGAATAACATAACTATGATTTTAGGGAAGTAGGTTGGAAGATATTACTTCAGTATAGGGATGTATGGAGTGTTTATATCTGTGCGGCTGTGAACCTATGCGTTCAATAGAGCCAGCGAGTTAGTTAATTAGTTGGTTATTTGTTTCGTCTATCAATTTGATTAAATATCAAATTTTGGAAAATATGAAAGACTTCTATAGTTCTCTCGACGGTGACTTAATATAATTGGGTAAAGAGTGTGACGATATTTTGTCTATAAAAACACGACCTTTAAGAAAATCGGTACGGGTTTCACTGAAGTTAAAATTCCCGGACAGATTTTACTTGGAAATCATTAGCTGGATAGAGACGTGTTGAGAGCTTTTGTCAGCGTAGGCATAAACCTCTTGGTTCGAATGTGCCAGTGAGTTTTAAATTATTAATTAGTTAGGCTATAATATAAGTAGGCACATAGTCCTATATTACTATAAACCTCCTCTCTTTTTCTCTGTGTTTACAAGTCTGCAGTAATCCCATATCCAATAAATTTTAATGTCTCTGAGTGTACAATGTATGGAGATAGCGGCCTTTATTTATTTATATTGCATGCGTAGTTTATTTTTCAGTTAGGTCCATTGTAATGTCATACCCTGATCAGTAGTTGAAGAGCCTTACAGTTGAAAGACGATATGTTGAATATCGTTTCTTTCTTTCATACAACGGAAAGCCAGACGAGACGTATAAGTATTCTGGGTAGTCTATACTGTAAGGCGCACCCAGTCTCCTTGCCCACTGCACATTCAGTGGCGTTCTTTTCATCCATGTTAAACTTCGAAGTGTTGAATTATATGAAATTTCACGTTTTAAACTATTAGAGAAAATTATTTTTCTACATGTTGTGTTACGAATGAGACTAAAAAATTTATATTTCATATTAATTTGGCAAAATGCACATATTCCAATGAACAGTCTTTTACATTTTTTCAATATTTCGAATACTAGTATTTTTCAGTAAATGTCCTACACCTTATCCGCTCTTACAGTGATCCTAAAATAAACAAACGTCAATTGTATCCTTCCACCACTCGCGCCACAATTACAGAGAGCACGTGTGAAGTATGTAAGACATGTGATCGTTGAATGGGGTATATTACAAGAAAGCTGGTAAGATTTTTCACTGAACTTGTGAAATAATTAAAATAACTGTTTTTGACCACTAATCAGAGGTTTGCCAGACTTGTGTTTTCTAAATTTATTTGGCAGCACAGCAATACAAGACTCGACACTGTCAGCCATTTTGTTGCATCAGAATCGACTGAAGCATGACTTAAATGCATCATTCATTTGTAGTGAACTGTTTTAAGCTGTTATAATTGATTAGGTATATTTTAGAATATTTTTCATGTTCTGAATATTATTTTCATTCACAAAGAATAACAAGTATATTCAGAGGACATATTTTCAATTTAATGAAGGGAACTATTTTTTTCGCGTACTTCGTACGTCGGTGTTCATAACCAATGAAAAGCGAGCAGGTCATATGGTTTTGTTTTAATGAGGATAACTTTAAGAGCGGACAGCCTTTTGCCACTACTTCATACTTTGTGAAATTAACGAAGTTCTTAAAGGTAAGACTATTATTGCTCCCACAGACTTTGGCAACGAAATATAATACGATAAAATACTTCGTATGTTGTGAAGAGGGATCCGAAATTCCAACCACACGTCACCCCTGTAACTAACCAACACACTGGCACTATCGAACCCATAGGTTCATGGCCGCTCTGACATAAGATCTCCTTAAATCTTTATCCTGAACTAAAGTTTTCCAATCATTCTCTGTATAATCTACCTCCCTCAAATCATGGTTAATGTTACTCTCCCCCCTCATTCTTAGTCCACCAACTGAACGTTTTACCTCTGATTTCAGTGCACGTCTTTCATTCCCCATTCGTGCCACATGCCCTGCCCATCGCAGTCTAAGGGACTTAACTGTTCTTATTATATCTGGCATCCTATAAAGACCATGTAATTCATTGTTATGTAGTCATCTCAATTCACCTATCTGCTCAACTCTCTTTGTTACAAAAATTTTCCTAATACTCCACAAAGTAGTCTGCGCAGGCGGAAAATGTGTTAACTAACATGCTGTCTTTCTCTTCCTTACTATGTTGCCACTTCCTGTCCTCTGTATATGTTCTTTGTTTGGCAGGTAGAGAGCTGACAAATACTATGGATTTTAATAGTCCGTCCTTCTAGGCGGTCATTGGCAAAATTATTAATTTGACAACCCTGTTACTATTGGGATTACATGTAGGAATGGGCTGTCCCTTCTCATTACATGTTGCCACTTGTGATTTATTGTGAGGCTGGTAACGGAGAGACGACAAATACTGTGATTTTTAATGATCCGGCCGCTTGAATGTTCCGTGATTAAATGACTAATTTGACAACCATGTTAAGATCTTTCACACGTGTTTAGGGATTCTCCGTCCACACTTAAAATTGAACCATTTCAGTACGTGGTCGGATGTACAGTCTTCTTCTACTTCCCAATCATAGATTCAGTAGTTCGGCGACACTAGCGCTAAACTCTTCCCTCCGACCGTGCGAAGTTAACCTGGTGTTATAATAAGAAATTTATTCTCAAATACTCGTAATCTCCTTTCCTCCATTAAAGCAAGAGTCCATGTTTCGCATCCATATAATATAACTGGTAGAACAACAGTTTTATATATATTCAGTTTAACGTTTTTTGAAAGGAGTTGGGACGACAAACGTCATCCCTATTCTTTATGAATATTCGTCCACCTCTGCGATTACACATCTGGATGGTGATGCCAGCGGCTGGTAGGCCAAATGACTTCTAGGTCTGTCGCGGCATGGAGTAGGTGTAGTAGTATCTGCATGTATGTGTGTGTATATATATGTATTTAATCTCTCTCTCTCTCTCTCTCTCTCTCTCTCTCTCTCTGCCCCCCTCTCTCTCTTTCATATAAACATTTTTTTATATATAACATTGTTTCGTTGACTAGAAACATTATTTTAAGGGAAATCTATATTTATGAATAAGACAATCACTTTTTTCATCACCATCATCTTCAAGGGCCTGTTGGCCCTTTCCGCTCCCCGGTGCACTATATGCTGAAGGTGCAGGTCGTCTTTACAACGTTTTGGTCTTCCTACATTTCTTCGGCCTAGAAGTTTATAATGAAGCAGCTATTTTGATAAACGATTATTTGACATTCTTTGTATATGTTCAAACCAATTACATTTATTGAGCTACAAGCCGGAGGGTCGAGGGTTCAAGTCCCGTTGGGGTCAGGATTTTTAAACTGACCCAAACCCTCTGGCGGCACTATGGCCCTGGGGTCGACTCAGCCTCTAACGGAAATGAGTACCACACGCTTGTTCTGGGGTAAAGGCGGCCGTCACGCAGGGCTGACAACCCGGCTGACATCAAAGTGTCGATTGCCTAGAAAAAGTGGGAGCCTTAACCTCCTACTACCCCAAGGGCCTCCTGAGGCCTGTTGTGGGATCACTTCTTACATTTATTTGTGTGTATTCTCTCATTTTTATTATATATTTGTAATTCATCTCTGATATCTTGACTTCTCTTTTGATCTCTTGAAGATACTCCTGCAACTGATCTGAGAAATCTCATTTCTATTGTCTCAATTTTATGTTTATCAGATATCGTTAAAGGACAAGTCTCTGACCCGTACGTTAACGTTGGAACGGCTACTGTTTTGTAAAATTTTAATTGAGTTTCCCTTGTGGCTTATTTCTCAAATGTATCCTTATTGAACCACATATCTGTTGAAATTTCCCTAATTTCTTCTCCATGTCCAAATTTTGCAGGTTCACGTTTATCTTATTTTTTGTTAAACAACAGATAATGAATGACAGCTGATTAAATAAGGTTCACTCGTCAGAGAATCTGCATGAAATGAATGAAAGGTAAAAGTAAAGCGATCCTATTATAAGCCTTGGGAGACCCGTGGCTTATTGGGAGGTTAAGGTTCCACCTTTCTAGACAATCGATACGCAATGTCAGCCGAGTTGTAAGCCCTGCGTGATGGCTGCCTTTACCAGCACAATACGCGTCCGGCATTCATTTCTGTTAGATGCTGATTAAATTACACGCTCATAGTGCCAGCAGAATGTTTTAGAACAGTTTAAAAATCTTAACCCACGAGAACACATATCTTTCCTTCTGGATAAAACGTATTGCCTAAACAGCCACGACAATCCGTGCCCCGTAAATGAATTAAATAAATCCATTATAATTTCAATGAATCGCTTAAATTGAATGCATTCTTTAAAATGCATTAGACGTCCCATCTATATTGTTTACGGTCTCCCGTAAACTTATCTTAGGGAGGTGATGGGTGAAATTTTCTACATTTTCGGTCAAATTTAGCATTTTTTGTTTTGTTTGTATTAAAAAATACTATGTACCTTAAACTATAAGTTGGTAAAGTTTCAGTGTCCTATGGCGCTTTTAAGTCTCCCTAATGACCGTAGGAGAGCATGCATGCTACATTTTCAATTTAACTGCATGCAAACTTTCAAATTGGCTTTTCCACACTTTTATTTTCATTGTATTTCAATGTATTTACATCAAAATAGCATTGACAGATTTAATGATAGAAGCATGTAATTTTCACTGCATGTCCCACGCACTATGGCTAACAATTCTAAGCATTGTTGAAATAAAAAATAAAATATGTGTAGTAATTTTAAAAAAAAATATTCATATGCAGAGGATGTATATATTTTTCTTCCTTTATTATAATGATATAGAAAAGTTAATCATAGTGTTCTAAATAAGTCAGTGGTTGTGCAGAAAACAATTTCAAAAATGTTACTAAAAATTATGGGACTAATTAAAAATTTTAATATGCAAATTTTTAAATGGATTTTCTTCAATAACTCGAAAACGTTTAAGCCTAGAAGGATGAAACTTCAGTATAACATTACATATTATGGCATGAATGTGTGTTCAAAAAATCAAGTATGTAGCTTAAAACATGTAGAAAATAGAAATTTCACCCATCACCCCCCTTAAGATATGAATACATCTTCGAAATATTATCCATTTATTGATCTCATACAGTTAAATACACCATTTCCTCTCACAAACACTAAGAAATTGGGACTGGAAGTAAACATCAATAAAACCAAATTTACGTTCGCACTTACATATACTTTAAATATAATGGAAGTGGACAGCTAATGACAAATGAGGGAAATTTTGAAGAAGTGGATGAATTCAAATACCTTGGAACAATCATTACAAATAGGAAGGAGATGCACGAATAAATTAAACATACGCTTAAATCTGGGAATGCGTGCTATTATGCATTACAGGGACTCTTGTCGTCTCAACTCCTTAAAAAAAACGTTAAACTGAAAAAATATAAAACTGTTATTCTCCCAGTTATATTATATCGATGCAAAACACGGACTCTTATTTTAAGGGAGGAAAGGAGATTACGAGTAGTTGAGAATAAAGCTCTTAGGAACATTTTTGGACCAAAGAGAGATGAACAGTTAGACGAATGAAGAAAACTGTGAGCCACATGATATTTAAAGGAAACCTGATATGCTGTAATAAAAAGAGTTAAGTCTCGTAGACTGCGATGGATAAGACATGTGGCAAGAATGGGAAATGAAAGAGAGGCATCAAAGCTTCTTGTAGGAAAACTAGAGGAAAAACGGCCAGTTGATAAATCAAGAATGAGGTGGGAGTAACATTAACCATGATTTGAAAGAGATATATGGAGAGCTTATTTCCACACAGCCATGAACCTATGGGTTAGTTAGTTGATTACTTCCTCTCACAATACCAGTTAATATAAACCAATATAATTTTCTTTGATGTAATAAATCATGTAATATTTTGAAAGAAAGTTGTATCCAGTTTCCTTTATCATTCTTCTGAACTGTTGAGAAGATTGTTGATTTCAGTGATTGGGTCTTAAGGATATCTGACAAAAATAGTGGAATTAACTGATCTTTGGACTTTTGATACCTACAACTGGTGTTTATTGAAGAAATACATTGTTATTAGTCATTCAAAATTTCTCTGCAGGCGGAAGAATTACGAAGCTTTGTTTGTTGCTACACGTGACGTCATATAAGGCAGTGTTCTCTTTCAGCGTCTCACGTCCTATTCCCCTCTGCACTCAAGATAGCAGTGTCACGTGTTCTATTCCTGCATAAATACGACTGCAGTGCCCTCCGTCAACAACTGCGCTTATTCCTTAAACGGGTAATACCGCTCATACATGGAGAGATGCGCATGGAGCACAAACTTGGAAAAATTTGTAATTCGGACGGGGTAACATTTCGTCACAATTGTAAAATAGACAAAATCATTAACAATATTATAACAGAGACACTCCTAATTAACTGAATGCTATATATACCTTCTCCGCTCTTAGAATGATCCTAACATATATGCCAATTGTATCCTTTCGCCATTCGTGCCACAATTACTGTTACATTGACGGAGAGCACGTATGAAGTATATAAGACATGTGATCGTTGAATGGGGCAGATTACAAGAAAGCAGGTGAGATTTTTTTACTGAACTTGTGAAATACATTTAAAAATATCTGTTTTTTGACCACTATAGTCAAAGATTTGCCAGACTTCATCATGGTCATCAACAACAAGGATTAAGCCCAATGGCCTGTTCCGATCTCATTATAGGTCGAATTGGTCTTGCCATCTCTTCAATGGTCTTCCCATTTATAATTATACATTCTTCTTGGTATGCGCTGTTCATTCATTCGTAATACGTGCTGAAGATAAGCATTTTGATAATATTTTATTCTTTCCCAGAGATTAAATATACTAAGTTCTGTTCTTATATCTTCGTTTTTCTTTTTATCGGTCCTTTGGTATCCTGCTATTGCTCTCAACATCTTCATTTCAGCAGCCTCAATCTGCCTTTTTTAACGTTCAGGTTTCACATCCATAGATAAGAGATGGAACTGCCAATACTTTGTAAAACTTCAAAATAGTTTCTTTTCTAGTCTTATTCAATAAAGTGCGTTTAATTGTGACACATAGATAATTGAATCGTTGTATTTTAGTGTGTTTATCTAAATTTCTGTCATTGCCTAAATGACATCCCAAATAATTAAAATTCTGAACTTGGTCTACAATTGCCAGACTTGTTTTAAAAATGTAGATGGCGACACAGCTACAGAAGACTCGACACCTTCAGCCATTTTGTTGCATTAAAATCGATTGAAGCACTACTTAAATGCATCGTCCGTATGTAATAAACCATTTTAAGTTGTAATTATTGATTAGGTATATTTTAGAATATTTTATATCTTTTGAATACGGTATTATTATTTTCAATCATGAAGAATAGCAAGTATATTTACAGGACATTCTTAATGTGATGAAGGGAACTACTTTTTCGCGTACTTACTAGCTTATACATCGTACGTCGGTGTACATAACCAATGAAAAGCGAGCAGGTCACGTGGTTTTGTTTTGATGAGTATCACTTTAAGAGCGAATAGCCTTTAGGCCAAACTACGGCCCGCGGTTTGGATACGGCCACCATCACTTTGTATCCGGCTTTTGTATGCCTGTAGCATTCTAATAAATTAAGATATGCTAAGCGTAGGGCTATAATATTAGTCTATCAGTAATGAACAAGAACTTGTCAAATATGTTATAACAACATAACAAGAAAAGTAGAAAATCAATACACGCTTATAATAATAATAATAATAATAAACAATATAATTGTTCTTTTTTTTTGCAAATGCTCCAGGTTGTCTTTTGACATTCCTGGTGTTATCTCGTGGCATTGCATATTTGTAACCCACTTCTGAGGTTGGGGCGCCTGGAAGGCGGGGTTACGTTGCCCCGATTATATGACGGATGATGATGATGTTGTGCGCCAGGAGAGTCCCTAATCCTAAGGTTAATCTAAAGTGAATATGAATGATGATGATTGCGATGGCCATATGATTTTGGGGACAGTTTGGGCCTAAAAGTTTTCCTGTCATGTGTCTTGCAGGTGAGGAAAAACCCCGATAAAAACCTCACCCAGAAAAACTGTCCCAACCAGGGATCGAACCGGGCCCGCTGCGTGACAAGGCAGCACGCTACCTCGAGACCACAGCGGTGGACTAACAATATAATTGTATGGTAATGTAGAAAGAATAACAGAAGACAGATCACCAAGATGAATGCAATGATGGGTGCCATTTGCCAGAAGAAAAAGAGGACGGCAAAAAATAACGTGGATCGATGGTATTTTGAGCAGCACGAGAAAAAAAAAAGGATTGGATGATGGAGATTGGAATGACTAAAAGATGTGATGGAGAATTACAGTAGATTAATTGGGTGCAGAGAGATGTTGTGAAACATTGTCTGCTAAATAAATACATAATAATAATAATAAACAGCTATATAGAATATATTGCCGGCGCCACGTATATGTTTCTTCCATTTGGCCCGCGACTCAAATAAGTTAGGGCGCCTCTGCTTTAGCAAATATTTACAGTAAAAATGAAAACAAAATACAGTGAATAGAATCTGAATTAAAACCTATTTTGAAGAACTTGCAAACTTTTCAAAATACTTTGCGGGAATGTTTGAATTTGTGGGCAGGTGTATAAAAGAGGTGATCACGCAGTGATGACTGTTGTCAAGTTTTAATGCGTTGCTATGGCAACACAGACACGCAATTCTCAATAGTAAACTGTCAGAAGTCCATAGGTCGGTAAAATTGTATCTTGAAAAGTGTGTGTTTGCTACTGTTCTTTTTGTTAGTTACTATTTGAATTTAACTACGTTATTCAACAGCTGAGGATATTAGACTACAATTAAAATCTGGGCCTCAAATACCAAACAAATTTTGCTCATACGTACTATACTCCATGCCGCTGTGGTCTCGAGGTAGCGTGCTGCATTGTCACGTAGCGGGCCCGGGTTTGATTCCCGGTCGGGACAGACTCCTGGGTAAGGTTTTTTCTGTGGTTTTTCATCATCTGTAAGACAAATGTAAAGAAGCTTAGGATCCAACGGTCCCCGAAAATCATCCGTCCATCATCGTCATCCTTATCATTATCTTCTTTCACCGGTGTGGTAAGCAACGGGATGCTGCCATACCTGTAATTCCCTACACTCTAATTCAACCCAGGAAGTTACTACAGACCTTATGGGCTACGCTAGTGTCCCACTACATCCAGGGAGTAGATGTTGCCAAACATATAATAACGGTATTTGTTTGTTTAGGGAGAAGAGGAGGGGGAAGAATAACAGTATTTTTCCAAATCTATGTCATCATCACTCCAGGGATTAGGCAATTACCCGTTCCGACTTCATAATGCATCAGCCCAACGTCTTCTAGGTCTTCCAACATCATGTCTTCCTCGTGCTTGATAATTTCTTGCTAACAATGGATATCTCTCCTTACTCATTCCATCCATATGATCAATCCATTTCTGTCTGTATTTCGTGACCTTATCCAATAAAGGCTGTACTTTCAATTCTTCTCTTATATCCTCATTTCTTATTCTATCAAGTCTTGTACATCCTTTTACTTGTCTTAGGAACCTCATCTCCGCCGTCTGTATTCTATCCTTCTGTTTTTTCACTGGAGCCCAAGTTTCACATCTATACAATATTGTGGGAACCGCCATAACATTATACATTTTTATCTTGGTTTCTTTTCTAATTTTATTTTTGAATGTTCTCTGTATTGTTCCACACACCGTCTGAAATTTATTTATTTTGGAGTCAATATCTCTTTCCACATTGTAGCCAACATCAGAGCCCAAATATTTGAAACTAGACACCAAATCTATGTATTATACATTTAAAAAACATAGTTTTTCTTTTACGGTATGCAAACTGATATAGAAATACCAGACTCGACACTTTCACATAGGATTATACAGGTCCGCACGAGCTCAGTGACAAGTGGTAACTGTTTTCTTTCTTTTCTTTAAAAGGGGATGGCTTGGACGGCTACAACTTACGACTCTGTACCTGCTGTGTTGCATACTTCAGTTTTATTTAAGGATTTCTCTCAAGAAAATACTGTTAAAATGGCAACCCAGTTCCAGATTCCAAACACACAGTAACTTCCTGGGTTGAATTAGAGTGTAGTAAAGCTGCAAAGCATAGTATCAAAATGCTATGATTGCAGTGAAAGAGCTGCCATCGGGCAGAATTACTATGGATGGATACTCCATGGTGAGGCAGACCTAAAAGGCCCTTGACCTACCAGCCGATTTCTGGCCTCACATCCATGAATGTTAACCATGGAAGTGGATGATCATCTATCCAGTGTTGGGGAGACATGTGGTCAGCATGTCGGGTCCCCCAGCCGTTATAGCTGGTTTTCTCAACCTGGAACCGCTGTTTACTGCATCAACTCAAATTACTTACGATACTGGGTGGGCATCGGCATTGTCTGTCCAACGGATCTGTGCCCCCGTAAGATATGCGAACTAAAGCCTACTTCCTTTTCTGCCTCGGCAAACCATTTCCCACCTTGCATTCCAATATTTCTTTTATTTATCTCTCTCTTGCAATTGCACTACAGTGTTGTCAACTCAACTCTAACCTTGCATTATTCAATATACTATAACCAAGACACTGGGGAAAGTTTGGCAATATTCCTACTGGATAAGTTACCGTGGCTGGTATTTGACGTAGTGGGAGGGGAGTGCGGTGAAATGGTGTGAGTATAGACGTGCACTTTTCTATTAACTATGCCAGCGCTATAGGGGCACAGATCCGTTGGTCCGAGTATACTATACTGGTCGCAATTCTATGAGAAAATGTTTTCCTCTACTGGGACTAGAACCAGCGCAAGTCCCATAAAGTGTAGGCCATGCTTTAATGACCTTCTCTCATCTTCCCCCTAAGAAACCTAAGCTAATACGAGTACTTACAACTACCACGCGCCAATGGTTCCATCTTTCCAATGTTGTCACATCCACATTATTCTTAAAAATAGGATTTTAAAATTAAACCTTTTCATACTATATTAACATGCACATACCTGTAAAAAGATCGGTTAGTTAATTTGACAACTTTGGATTATTTCCGTCTCTTTCTGTCTAATGAGGGTTGAAGGCGGTCGGCTTTTGTTAAGTGACACTCAGGGGGTTGGTTGAAACCGGAGATTTTTTGATAATTCCAGGAAATGAGGCCGTTATAACATGGCACGAACTATAACTCTACACTAAAGCATGATGTCTTAAATCGTTCGCCTTCGGAGAGGGTTCTCTTTTTATTTGCTATACTTATTACAAACAATCTTCAACATCTAAAGTTATTGGCGTAGAAATTAAAATCTGGCCGTCAAATGGCCAACAATATATTTTTCTGAGTCCTCTCATATCAGACTTCAGATACTTTTACATACGAAAAAATCCACAATTTTACTTCCCTTCCGAAGGAAGCCATTCTCAGAATTCTTAAGCCTTGAGAAATCCATCGACTCCGCTCAGTTTTGAATCAGGGAATCTCGGTATCAGATGCGAGTGTGGTAACTATTGTCCAGTTCTGAATCCTAAGGCATGTGGCAGGAAGGAACATTGCCGAGTGGGGGAGGGAAGTAGTAGCCATGAAAAAAACATTTTCTTAATAATAATAATAATAATAATAATAATAATAATAATAATAATAATAATAGTGCCAATAAAAGTAGATACCAAAAAAATGGAAACAGCATTTCGGCTTACATAGAACACTTATAATAAAAAATGCATATCTTTACATACAAAATTACGTCACTATAACACTGTAATTAAACCAGAATGTCTCTATGGAGCAGAAACATTAATTTTGAACAGAAAAAAATATATTGAAAATATAGTGAAAAAAGAATGCAAAATTATAAGAAAAGTTTTAGGTCCACAAGTCATAGATGAAGCATTTAGACTCAGAAGTAAAAAGGAAATAAAAATATATACAGATATTCATAGCGATATTAGAAAACGAAGGTTACAATTTTATGGCCATATTAAACGAATGGACTCAAATAGACTTACAAAACAGATAATGGAATTCTACGAAAACAGAAGTAAAGCTCCAGTGGATACTATGAAGTGGATTGATGAAATCAAAAAGGACTTAAAATTGTCAGGAATTACGAAAGAAGATATCCCAAACAGATATATATTTACAATTAAGGTGAATAAGTGGCAAGTTGACCAAGAGGACAAACCGAAGAAAAAAACTGGAACAACTTGGACAGATGAGAGAAAACAAGCTCATAGCAAAAGAATGAAAGAAATTTGGGCCCAAAGGAAACGCTTCTAAGTACTTTGCGTAGTCCTACATGGGCTCATCCGCAATTAAAAAAAATAATAGTAAAATAAATTGTTATAAAAATAACATTCTATAATGGACGCCCAAAACATATGAGAAAACATAAGTATTCACTAACACAGAGCTAGAAGATATAACAATTCAACGTGTATTAGTCATTCAAAATATCTCAGCAGACGGAGGAATTATGAAGCTCTGTTTGTTGCTACACATGACGTCATATAAGGCAGTGTATACTATTAGCGTCCCACGTCACATTCCTCTCTGCACTTATAGATAGCAGTGCCACGTGTTCTATTCCTGCATAAACACGACTGCAGTGTCCTCCGTCACCAAGTGCGCTTACTCTTTAAACGGGTAATAATTGCTGGCAGTACCTGCAACTCGCCCTCCCCCTACCCTCTTATCCCACTATACAACACTGACCCCTCAAATGGGGCCAGAACTGAACTATACGTGATAACCATAACCCATTAATCTTTTCCTGCTTTGGGTTCCGTAATAATCAGATAGATGACAGTGAGTACGTGCAGAGGTTGATGTTCTCTGATGAAGCGACTTTCTTTGTGTCTGGACATGTTAATCGCCATAATGTTCAGATTTGTGGGTACTGGTGATTTACCAGACTCAGTATACCACCATACACATTGGGCCTTTTCCTGTGGTGTCGTCATTGTCGTTTGAATCACAATCAGCAACAAATGTAAACAAAACTTTGAGAGATGTAGAATACGTTGCAAAAAACCGCATGTCTCTTTCTCAAATCAAAGTTACATTGTTCAGGACTTTGTGGACATCCTGTACTATGTGTCATACTGTATTAGTTCTTTACATCACGTCTACAATATGTAGCTTTTTATTACTCATATCTTATTCATTTGCCAGGGAAAAGTCCCAATAGGTGATACAAAAAATTTGCTTAATATTTTTCGAACATTGTTAGCTTGAAGACCACCTCGTGCTGTGGACTCTTTTGGCTAATCTTCCAGTCCAGTGATTGTTGTAGTATCCTCTGGAAAATACCCGTCCCGGTCACGAACAACACACGCTTTTATAATATCAACTACAAAATCAGGATCTGCGTTTATAGGTCTGTGGAAGATACGCCATTTGTTGCTCAATATTCCAATAGCACACTCGACATGACGCCGAGCTCTAGACAAACGGTAATTGAATATCCTCTTTTCTAGCGTTAAATGTTTTCCACCGTATGGCCGCATCGAATGTTTGTGAAGCCCCAATGCTTCATCTCCAACAAAGTCGTAGGTAACTTTCGGAGATTCTCTTCCCGGTAAGCATTTTTCTTCAAGTAATTGTAATGAGTTGGCCAATACCGATTGCCAAAGAGTAGATTGCTTGAAAATGGAGGGATCGCAATCTTTGCCAAAGCTTCCAACGTTAACATACACAAAACGGTATTTTGAATCTGCTACTGTCATTAATACTACAGAGTAATAGTCTTTGTAGTTAAAATACATGGAACCACTTCTTGGTGGGCAAATTATGCTAACGTGCTTGCCATCGACAGCACCTATGCGATGCGGGAAATTTGCATTTTTTTCGAAATCAGAAGCAATGGATTCAAATTTATTTTTGGAAAATTCAGGAATACATTCTCTCTTCATTACTGACCAAATAGCTTGGCATACTTCTTTCACTATCTTCCTTCCAGTATAAATGCCAATTCTGTGGTAGTAACGTAGATCGGTGAAGGTGCACCCATTTGCAAGATACCTGGGGGAAAAAATACCTGTTTAAATTTAGCACCAATATCCCATGGTAAATATGAAATATACGGTTCTTTATACGACGGTATAGCAACCACAACCACATTGCAACAACTCGTTTGGGATCCATACCGTATTTATACCGGCCGATATTTTATCGGTGGAGCGCTGCTTGCACACACGCCGGAATTTTACCGGTAAACGTCTTGGTAAAGTGAAGTTGATTTGAAAGATAATTAATGAATCCCAAACGAGTTGTTGAAATGTGGTGGTTATACCGTCGTATAAAGCACCGTAGGTAGCGAAAGTGTTGAATTCATCCAATTAACCAAAGTAGAAACATTCCACACTCTTTTTGAAGATGTGAGTAAGTTTTTTAACTTCTTCAGAACGACTGCATCCTTCGAACTTCGCGAGAAGCTGAAAAATAAGATCCAGAATAATAAAATGAGAAATTCCATTCCATCACAAGAAAGGCTCGCTATTACGTCAAGGTAAGTAAAAAAAATACTGATAGTCTAAAATGAAAGTGGCAAATGTACTAAATTTAAATGAATAAACACATTTACACTGTATCCTAATCATAAACTTTACTTTTTTATATTACTACATCCATTCATAGTAATTTTGCCCGAGGGCGGGGTCTTTCTCTGCAATCATAGCATTTTCATGCTATGCTTTGCAACTTTACTAGAGAATTGTAGGTGTGTAGCTTCCCGTTGCTTTCCACACCGGTGAAGGATGATGATGATGATTATGATGAGATGATAATGATAAGGATGATGATGATCATCACCATATGATTTCGGGGACCGTTTGGGATATTACTACAAAGCAAATGAAGTCACTTTAAATCGTAGGTGTTCCCTGTAGACACAGAAGCAGATGGGGAAATGCTCTCCGCGGGGTAATCATCTGGAGATGTGGCTGCTGAAGATTGGCCATATTGTTGGTAGAACTGCGCAGTGGTTTGTTCTCTCTGGGACTCAGGTGGCTTTCCTTTCGACGAACGTGTTTGCTGGTTGTTTGTATTGGAGTAATTGTGAAGTTGTGGATTGTGGAGCTCAAGAGTTTGGGGAAATGGTAATTGGAAGTTATTTGAGTTGAGTTGGTTTAAATATGACGGTTGAGGTTGGGGAAACGATGGAGACTGATGGAAGGGATAGTTCTGGTGGCAATGGGGATGTGTTTGCGTTCGTATAGGTGGTTCATTTTTTTAGCATTGATTTTGGAAATTAATTCAAGAATACTCAACTGAAATTCGAGAACCTGACCGTCGTCAAATTTGTTTAGGTGGCGTAGAATTCCTTCGAAGAACAACATGTGGTCACTATGTGTTATTTGTTCCAAGGCTTTTAGCATTTTTAGTTCAACTTCATCTGGGTGGCAGCGTTTTCTATGGCATGTATTATCTTCGTTTCTGTTGCTTTCTTTTCTGTGTAGTTTCCTTTAGATTTCCCGCACAAATAACTGTTGAGGCTGCTCATCACCAGCATCTTCCTCATCATTAATAGCACTTGCTACCTTCTAGACTTTCTGCAACTTCCCTGGACCGATTACAGTTTATTCAAAAACTGTATTTGGTCAGCATAGACATACTTTTTAATGTTGGTTGCGCAGGCTCCACTTTTCTTGCATTCTTTCAGCTTTCTCTTGCTTTTGCAAATGCGCAGATTGCCGCACTTCTTCGTTACTGCTTTTCCTGAAACAATGAAAAACAAACTACAGTCTCTCAATGATCCGTGTGCGGACCAGATTGTAGAGTAAATCCAAATTGCGGGAGACATACCAAATAATATTTGCATAAGATAATTGTAAATTCGATCTCTTTACGTTAGGATATTTATCAGCATGTCGTCGAAGTGTAAAAATGTAGATGGGCTAGAAAACAAAAGCAACGTAATACATTCTTACAATACTATTTCATATTTATTCTTCTTCTTCCTTCCAAGTATTAGGCCAAGGCCTGTTACGATCCTATAGAAAATTTTCCCTCCAGCGTTTGAGGGAAATTCTCGTAAAAGACTTGAAAGCATAATAATAGTCCCTTCGATTGGTTGCTGGCCAAAGGAAGGCAAGACCAGTGATGGGGCTGCCATCTTATAGCCTCTGGTCAGGCTTTTCTGGAGAAGAAAAGAAAATAAAGGAAAGAAGAAATGGAAGAAAGGAAAGACTCCCTAGCCCTCGGATGCCCTAATAGCATCGGGGTCGAAAAAACAAGAGTTAACCAAGAGAGGTTAGATAGTAAAGTTAAAAGAGTGCAAAACACAAGTAACCTGGGGTATATGTACTAAATTGAAACAGGTATTTTTTCCCAGGTATCTTGCAAGTGGACGCACCTTCATCGATCTACATTACTACTGAATAATAGTGAGCCATCATCATCATCCGTATCATTATCATCATCATCATCCTTCACCGGTGTGGAAAACAACGGGAAGCTACCACACCTATAATTCCCTAGTAAAGCTGCAAGTATAGCATGAAAATGCTATGATTGCAGTGAAAGACCTGCCTTCGGACAGAATTACTCTGAATGGATGGAATAGTGAGCTACATGGCATGTATAGGAAGTCTGATATAATAAGAACAGTTAAGTCTCGTAGAATGCAATGGACAGGACATGTGGCACGAATGGGAATGAAAGAGGTGCATTGAGGCTTCTTGTAGGAAAACCAGAAGGAAAACGCCTAGTTGATAGACAAGAATGAGGTGGGAGAATAACATCCATGATTTGAGGGAAGTAGATTATACAGGTTATGATTGGAAAACATTAGCTCAGGATAGGGATGTCCGCGCGGCCATGGATCTACGGGTTGGATAGAGCCAGTTAGTAAGACAAATGTAAAAAAAAATATGGTCCAAATAATCCCCGAACACCATCTGGCCATTATATTCGTCACTCATCAGTATCATATTCACCTTGTTTAGTATGAATTTTCGAGTGATTGGTGTATCTTAAACGTTCCTGTTGTCTCAGAGGCGGTCATGGCATAGAGGTAATTTTTCATCCAGGTAGGCCCTACGTATCTTTATGTGGTAAAAAAAAGTATGTGTGTGATTCAGAGTTTAAAATCTTCTCCTGACAGGTCGTGACACATGCAAAGAGTTGTTTTAAAATGTACATCCAATGGTACGATCTGTTGGATGGGTAGGGGTGGTCCCACTGTCTGGCTGGAACGCTCGCCTGACCTGATCTACTGCCTAGATTTTTTTTGTGGGTCTCAATGAAGGCAATAATTTATGAAACCGATATTGACTCTGAAGAAGATCTTGTAGCACGCATTGTCAGCGCAGCAACTGAGATAAGGGAATCCCCTGGCATCCTTGGAAGGATACGAAAAAGTATGGCACATTGATGCACTGTTTGCCTGGATGTCAATGGACGTGTGTTCCAGCACTTGTTGCGATGAGGCAATAAATTGCATCCATTGTGACAATGCAACATTGGAGCGAATGTTTTTTTTTTTTAATTAAGTACGTTTTGTTTGTGCTTGTCTGTAAAGTATTTGGATTAACACACACAAATACGTGACACAGGATGACCTACTTCCTTCTATCACTTCCTTAAGACCCTTTTTGCACTGAAACGAAGCGTCACAGCCTATGGTTTCCTTAACAAAATATGCTTCAATGAAGGTGAACTATCTGCTCCCAAAGTTTGTCGGTCTAATTTAGAAACGCCCTGTGTATATATAAATATATTTTTGACATTTGGCAATGAAGGCAAATATGATATGAAAAGAAAAAAGAATGCTTGAGTCGGGTTTAGACTCGAGTTCAAATCCCGACTCAAGCATTCTTTTTTCTTTTCATATCATATATATGGAAAACAAGGGGAAGCTACCACACCTATAATTCCCTAGTAAAGCTGCAAAGCATAGCATGGAAATGCAGTGAAGGACCTCGGGCAGAATTACTATGGGTGGATGGATATACAGTATATATATATTCCGAAGGAGTGAAGAAGTTAAGGTTTTACTCATAAAAGTATTGTTGAACATTTTTCTACTGCATATATTATATGCTTACATATTTTGGTTATGACCATTTTCGGTGTCTAATATTCATAGGTAGGATCGGCGAAGCTCTGTAAAAAATGTTCAACAATCATTTTATGAGTACAACCTTAACATCTTCACTCCTTCGGAATTAGCTTCTTCCATATTATTTAAGAGAAATAATTTATCTTCGAGGTGTTGGAGAGCGTTTTGAAAAAATATAATTAATAGCAGAAAGGCGATTGTAGGACCTATATTTATGTTTAATTCGAAGCACAATGTCAGCAGATATATATTTCTGAATGTTTGGCAATAGCTTTACTTGGATTACAGGTTGAGAATATTATTATGTCCCTGTATTTTTCCTAGTTAACATTTTAAAAATTTCTTCACGATCACGCCATTTTGTGCCCATTATTTTGCACTTGATTGATTGAGAGAATGGACATTAGTGATAAATATCTCGGAATAAGTTTGAATTTTAAAAGTACATCCTCTGCTTATTCGAGACAACTTTCTTGTCGTGTAGAATCTAGAAAAAAAAATGTATTCTGTATTCCTGTTGCGATTTTCTCGTGATCCGTATTTTTAAAAATACAAAACCTTCACTAGTTGACTCACCTCAACATCTATTTGAATTTCATAGCATCCTGTTGTCTACAGTGGCGTATTCCTATATAGCCCATGGTTTTAAAACTTTTGGAGAAATAAATAATCAAAGTATTTACGAAATTCATTAATTCTATACCTCAATTGAATAATTCGATAAGAAAACAAAAATTAGTATTTGTAGATGCCTTCTGTTATACGAGATATACATCATATTACTCAATTCCCGGTGATGTATCAGTTGAACATAAGAACAACTTCTCTATCTATATAATAATAATAATAATAATAATAATAATAATAATAATAATAATAATAATAATATTGTAAGATTTTATTATACAGGGTGTCTCTAAAGCCAGTACCCAATTGAATGAAGGAAGGCAATTATTGAAAAATCAATGTTATTGTGAAGTTCTACACATATTCTACCGAGTTTCTACCTGACCGCCGTCTGGATGAAAACACATACTCCAATTTTAAGCAGTGAAACGAAATGTTGACCTCAACACTTAAACCGAAAAAAAAAAAAATACTGTTGCTTCTGGAATACGATTCCGCAAATCAAACAGACGGGATAAGGACGTTTTCTTAGAGTGAAACGTAGTGTAGAATATTCCACACTGTGTTGCGAGGTGCATTCATCTACTTCTTGAGGCGTCGAGTTGATTCGTTCATGCTGTCACTGGCAATTTGAACCTGCTGCACTGTTTCTGCTGATACGCGTAGTCGTCCATGACGTGCCTCATCACACACACTGCCGGTACACTTAAATTTGTTTACAAGCAGACGAATGTGTGCCTTTGTTGGGCCTGGTTTAAGGAATTTATGGGTAAATAATTAAACTCTGGCGTCTTCATGTGACAATCCGCGTACCCATGCACAAACAATTGCAACCTGTTCTGCCGTGCTAACTATGCTGCACTAAGCCAACAGAGTGTGCAAAGGAAAGGGGAAAAAAAAACAGTGTTTACATGGGAAATTGATAGTGACTTTAGAAATACTCTAAATTTTCAAGAGAGTTCATTTAAGTTTTGGATACAACCCAATAATAGCAGTGCTTTGAGGAAACGGGTTTAACGTTTTCTGGTCACAATATGTACAATTTTAGTGTGAAACTGATACACAAGAGGAGTTAGAACATAATGGATACAGAATAAGCGTTTCTTTAAAAGTAGCGTTAAAACAATCTGGATCTCAGCACGCGAAATATATGCCAATAATAATATTAGAATTCTATTTCACATATACAGAGTATCCCATTCAAACCTCCCACATTTTAATTAATCATAACTAACAAAGTATTCGGAATTATGAAATGAAGTCGGTATTAAACGAAACAGAAACCCCAAGAATTTTCATTGCCACACACTTAAACACCTCTGTATCTGCACCATTAGTAGCACGAACAATATCAAGTCTGTATTCGATTTCGTGTCACGTTGTGTCCAACATGTCCATTGGTACTGTTGCAATTATGTCAAGGATGCGGGTTCGTAAATCATGAAGATCTTGTACTGGAGTCGCAAACACACGGTCTTTTACATACCCCTAGAGGAAGAAGTCCAGTGGAGTGACGTCTGGCGAACGTGGTCGCCATTTTGTTTTGTCATTATTGTCCAACATGCGACAGATGAATTAATTGCAACAATGAAAACAAATATTCTTCGAGTTTCTCTTTCTTTTACTACCAACCTCATTTCATAATTCCGCATACTTTGAGAGTTATGATTAATTATAAAACGTGGGAGGTTTGAATGGGACACGGTATACAATCTACACTCATCAGTCTTAAATTTAAAAGCTAAAAAAAGCTCATTCTAACTTTAAATGTTATTTTTGTCTAGCCAAGGTTATTAGTATGTCCACATACTTTTTGTTTCAACAGTAACACCAATTTAGTGATAATTTGTGGTCCAAGATAACTAAAACGGTGAACATATCTCAAATTTAAATGTATTGTACCTTCTTCCAATGGCGCTACAGCCCATCTCTATCCAATTCTCTGTGTTGCTAGTTCCTGCAGTTCAGGATTTGATGACAATCTTCCTTAAACTGAGTCTATCCATCTTCTCCCACTGGCCGCTTCCCAAACATTTCCTCTGTCATCACTTTCTTAGGTATAGGCAGGCCTACATTCTTTGTCCAATCTTTGAACTTGTCCGGCCCACTGCATTTTTTAAATTTCACAAGAGTTGATAAATCAGATTCCTTAGAAAGGTCATAAATTTCCTTATTATTCCTCATTTTCCATCTTCCATTCTCTTTTACTGGTCTATACATCCTTCTCAAAACCTTTTTTTTTTTTTTTTTCAAAAGTGTTAATTCAATTCTCAGAGCGTTTTATCATAGTCCAGGTTTCACTTCCATGTACTAATATTGGACGTATGCAGTTTTTATATAGTTTTATTTTAAATTTCCTAAATATAATTTTGGATTTTAGGATTTGAAGTAGTCCAATATATATCTTATTCTATTTCGTATTTCTTGTAATTCATCATTGTTACTAGTAATCATTTTGCCTAAATATGAAAAACTCTTTACTACTTCGAAAGTGTTTGTGTCTATTAGTAACTGTTGATCTCTATTTGCCCGTTATTGTGTCATGAAGTTTTGTTTTTGACTCATTACCTACATATACAATAATTGAATCATCAGTACTTAAGTCCTTTACACATTTTAGAAATTTTTATTGCGTATACTAATTCCATCCATCTAATGGCTGATTGGCTCAAATTCGAGCTTTGGCCTCCCTTAACTTCTGCCTTAATACCATCCTCCCATCGTTCTTTTCGGCCTTCCTCATAAAACTTGCTCTAAACACCAATTTTGGTGCTCGGTCTGTTAAGAGCCTTTGTACATGGCCAGACCATTCCAATTTCTTTAATAAATACTGATTACATAATAAAAAATAATTATTTAATCACTTTCTTCAGGAAACCTAGCGCTCAATTCGGTTAATTTAATTCCATTAGTATAAGATTTATTTTGGAAGTTGCTATAATAGCTGGCAAGGTTCTAAGGTATTAATAGTATATTACGATGCAAGGTTGGGAAGTAGTATTTACAGAATCGAGGAAAATATTTAAAAACCGAGTGACAGCGAGGTTTTTATTTTCCGAGATACTGTAAAACACTTCACAAACGTGCGTTGTACATTTTTTTTTTTTTGCGCTACGCTCTTTTCAATATAATAAATAGTAGTAAAATAACATATTTGTTAGAAATATGTGCGTTCATTATAAACAATTGAACAACGTTAACAATGTGGGCAATATATTGACTTAGGCTTTCACGGCCGGAGTTATTATGATGATCGTGTAGAAAATTTCCGGGTTCTTGGCCGTGGTCTTGAGGCTTGTAGTTCCCCGACGTTTCGCCAGAGACTGCGTCCGGCATCCTTGAGGACCCAGTCTCTGGCGAAACATCGTGGAACTACAAGCCTCAAGACCATGGCCAACAGCCTGGAAATCTACAAGATCGTCATAGTGTGGGCAATGTTTATTAGTTGAAAGTACAGGAGGCCGTGAGACCATTATTATTGATAAAATGACCGCAAGTACATATTTCTTGTTTTATATTGTTTCAAATAACGTTCAGTTAATTTAAAATGCAGTGATTTGTTTCGTATAATGTATATTAATACTACATTTCGGACATTCTTGTATATATATTGTTCGTAGTATACATGGAGGGCGGTGATTTTACTTCCTGCACGTGGGTGTAAATGTAATATTACAGTAACTTATAATTATTTAGGTTGGCAATCTCGAAATTTGGAAGTTGAACTTTGATTCATGGTCGCCATTGCTGTAAGTACGACAAACGCACTATCGCGCAAAAAATATTATAACTATCGTTGTATGTGTCTGTGATACCAGGGGTTGCAGAACCTTGTATATTCAGTATAGGATGAACAAGGTCATCTATTGTGAAATGACACCAAAATCTTAACAAAAAATCCCTTTTCTTCTGTAAGTTAATAGTGTGGAACTTTAGAATTTCGGTGCCCGCATATGGTCATCTATTTCCCCCCCCCCAAATATTGAATGAATGTAGTAAGTTAATGGGAACCTGAATGTAAGTGAATTAAGATGGAGGAACGGGAGATCGTTGACATTTTTGACCTTGATAAATACATTTCTTCTTCAGCTGCATGATATTAATTGCTGTTAGCGGTAATGTTCGGGAAAAGAATTTTTACACACTGAAAGTTAAGAAAGTAGAAATATTTTAATTAACGAGACTAATAACACTGAGCAATAAAAAAGAAACTTTTTTTTGTCTCAGAAAGAAAAATATGTGATTATGATATTATTTTTTCTCCTTAATTCAAATATGATACCGGTTTTTCTCTATCACGCAAGGTTTTCGAGAGAAGAGGCATTTATAATTTCAAACGCTTTAATAATTTCTACATTCGTAACTACATAATATTCGAACATTCGTACTCACCTAGAAAGTAAGAAGTGACGATTTTCTGCTATATTACGCCTGTGGAGCATCCCTCTTGATGGTCCAACAATAATCGGCCAGCATATTAGGATTCCATTTGCCTTGATATCTCTTTTCCATAGTTGAAATCTCCTGATGAAAGTTTTCCCGTGCTCATCGCTCACTGCACCAAGATTTTCCGGGAAGAAATCTAGGTTTATGAAAAAAGGAATTATTTAAATCCATTAATTGAAATTGAATAAAAGAAAAACTGTGGGTGATGGAGAAATTCCGAATACATATTTGAAAACACGATAAAGAACTGCATTAAGTGCAACTATTGGTACTCATGAGACAAAAATCATGTTGGCCAGTGTTATTAACAGGTAATTAGGGTCGATGGGAGTGCGAGGGCCGGCTAATTTTACTCACTGGCCTCTATATCAGACATGAGTTTCTTTTACATGCAGTAAATCCACTACACGGACCACAGTTTTACTTCCCATCCGAAGGAAGCTACATTCAGGATTTTTACATGAAAAAAATCCATTGATTTTTGACCGGGTTCTAACTAACGAATCTCACAACCAGAGGGGATTATGCTAACCGCTAGTCAATAACTAACTAACTAACTGGTACAATCGAACCCGTAGGTTTATGGCCGCGTGGACATAAGCTCTCCATATATCCCTATCCTGAGCCAATATTTTCCAATCATCCCCTGTGTAATCTACTTCCCTCAAATCATAGTTAATGTTATTCTCCCACCTCATTCTTGGTCTACCAACTGGGCGTTTTCCCTCTGGTTTTCCTACAAGAAGCTTCCATGCACGTCTTTCATTCCCCATTCGTGCCACATGTTCTGCCCATCGCAGTCTACGAGACTTAACTGTTCTCATTATATCTGACTTCCTACAAAGACCATGTAATTCACTGTTATGCAGTCTTCTCCATTCACTTGTCTGTTCATCTCTCTTTGGTCCAAAAATTTTCCTAAGTACTTTATTCTCAAATGCTCGTAATCTCTGTTCCACCCTTAAAGTAAGAGTCCTTGTTTCGCACCCATATAATATAACTGGTAGAATAATAGTTTTATATATTTTCAGTTTGTTTTTTTAAAGGAGTTGGGACATCAAGAGTATCTGTAATGCATAATAGCACGCATTTCCAGAACTGAGCCTATGTTTAATTTCCTTGTGCATCTCATTCCTGTTTGTGATTATTGTTCCTAGGTATTTGAATTCAGCCACTTCCTCAAAATTTCCCTCACTTGTCATTAGCTGCCCATTTCCATTATGTAATGTATTTTTATGTGACCATATATTTAATTTTATTTTTATTTACTTCCAGTCCCAATTTCTTGGTGTTACTCAGTAGTGTGTGCGTGTTGGCCTTTAGTATCTCCTCGCTATCGGCAGTAGTACATCATTATCAGCATAAACTAACAGATCATTAATACCATTGAAAAACAATTAAGTGTTAATCCTTATATCGTCGGAAGATGAACTTTGGTGCCAGTTATTTAAATGTGCCCGGCCGCAGTGAAAACAAAACCTTGTGTAACTGTACATTAGTAATGTAACTGATTGTGTAATTTTAGTAATTTTTACTTATTCGTCTCTCTACTGTGTTATTAAAAATATTAAATAAATTAAACCAATGCGTATTATTGAATACATTTCCTATTCAAGAGTTATTGTAAATGGAATTATATTTGCTTCGTAATTAAAAAGTATTGTGTCATATCAGAGTAATATAACTAGATCCAAAAATGAGCATGAGGTGCTTTTTAATTTATATTCATAAAACTACAAACATGTTATTTTGGATAGATTGCAGGAAAAAAAAATCAACTCATTATACTATGTTACCATCTTAACGTAAAATCCGCTCCTCTAGTCTTATATTTGTAACTTAGGCGTGTAAAATTGGAAAAACATGTATCTACATTTCCTAAATTAGAGTTTAAAATTCTGTAAATGTGGCGTGAATGCTTGAACTTTGACTAAATGATAAGTTCAATTATTTTCAAGTTAATGCCAGATTAGAAATCAAATTATTTATTCTTGAAAAATAACTGTTCATAACAATTTCCTTACATTTGTATATTCAGTAAGTACATTTTATCAGTTGTTATCGTAGTGTTTATCATGAATATGCATATATTCAGATATCGCCTTACGAATCGTTATCAAACATTATTACTCCTGCAAAATATAGTCCAGCTGCAGATAAAATAACTTTCCAATGTGAAATTATAATATATAAAACTTTGATTAGACTTGTGCTAATATTGCTTGAGGAACCTGGCCCATAAATAAACAAGTTATAAATATATTTAATATTTTTAGAGAAAAATTCTCAAAGCTATATATATATTTTCATATTATTTAATATCCAAGTAATGCGAATCCTATTTCACCTTCCGGTATGCTAGGGTTTTAGTTACAATACAATTAATTATTTACATTAATTTACAGTATGCTTAATTTCTAGCGTTACATGTAAATAATAATGTTATAATGGAATATGAACAAAGCTCTCTCTCTCTCTCTCTCTCTCTCTCTCTCTCTCTCTCTCTCTATATATATATATATATATATATATATATATATATATGTACCAAATAAAAAGCATATAATTATTAAAGAGTCCAGCACAATATTGAAAATGAACTGTTCGAGGAGCAAATATTGTTGGCTCATAAATATCTGTTGTTACAATGTACTGTAATTTAATAATAATTGAATATCTAAGACCACCTAGAGGAGCTCTTCTGTTAAACCCAAGGGGAGTGGATCTAGAGAGGCTAGGAACCACGTAAGAAGATAATGTTGAAAGAAGGTTAAAAATA
Source organism: Diploptera punctata (assembly GCA_030220185.1). Taxonomy (NCBI): domain Eukaryota; kingdom Metazoa; phylum Arthropoda; class Insecta; order Blattodea; family Blaberidae; genus Diploptera; species Diploptera punctata. The sequence goes on along the minus strand of JASPKZ010007370.1, from coordinate 926,598 downwards.
GAAAGGAAAAGCGTAGACGTCTGGGGAAGACCGGGTCCCTTAAAGGGCTATTGAGCCAATAATGATCATAATGGCAGACCAATAATAAAGTTTTGAAATGTTGTGCTGTACATTTACGTACAGTAGGCCCTATAGCCTATCTTCCTTTAAAATATAAAAAAGTGATACCACTACAGACCTCAGGAGGCCCTTGGGCTAGAAGGAGGTTTAGGCTCCCACTTGTTTCTGGACAATCGGCACTTGATGTCAGTCCTGCGTGACGGCCGCCTTTACCCCCAGAACAAGCGTCTGGTACTCATTTCCGTTAGAGACCGAGTCGACCCCAGGGCTATAGTGCCGTCAGAAGTTTTGGTCAATTTAAAAATCCTGACTCAATCGGGACTCAGACCCTCGACCTTCCAGCTTGTAGCGCAGTGCTTTAACCATTACGCTACGGCTTGCCCCTAACTTCCTTTAAAAGTAATGTATAATAGAAAAGAAGCATCAGCCCAATATTCCAACAGCTCAGGAACTGATCTCTGGAAACAGCCTGCAGATGTTATTACCCGTTTAAGGAGTAAGCGCAGTTGTTGACGGAGGGCACTGCAGTCGTGTTTATGCAGGAATAGAACACGTGACACTGCTATCATAGAGTGCAGAGGGGAATTGGACGTGGGACGCTGACAGTGTACACTGTCTTATATGACGTCACGTGTAGCAACAAACAGCTTCGTAATTCTTCCGCCTGCAGAGATATTTTGAATGACTAATATAATACTACTTCAAAACATTTACCTCAGAGACATCTGGGATAAGCAAACACAACAGTCTAAGATCCTTCAAATGGTAAAGTAAGGCATTCAGGGTTTAGCAGATATAGTAGGCAAAACCAAAGATATGTAAATATACATATGTAGGAGAAGAGAAAAAGGTTAGGTACTCGTACTTAGGCCTACAAGGCTTTCACGGCCAGCTTTTGTATAATAGTTGAATGAAGTCTTATGGGTTTATTGGAAACTTCTAGACTCGTGGCAATAGCTAATTAGCGCGGAATACGTCATCGAACTAAGATAAAAAATTGTTATACCAACATGGGTTCGAGAATACTTGGTTCTCAGATTAAAAAAATGCTCATGTAGGGCTACATATGCTAGTCGTATGTTGGAGTCAATTTATTGAACCACGTAAGTAGTTTTTCAGCTTGTGTAAATTTGTTTACAAGAATTGTTCAAAATGTCCACCTCATGCCTGATTACAGGTTGCATTTAATCATCTCACTGACATTCACATTTGTAATTTCAAAGAATGTTCACCAACTTAAGTAACTGAAACAAAAACATAGTAATAGGCCTATGTTATGATTATCCATTCACCCTACACACATGAGATATTATAAAAACCTGCAATACGTGTCTCACATTTGATTCCATGAAAAACAAATTAATTCACAATTTAACACCCTATAACACATCAAGCATTTCCTGATTCATGCTGCTTCTTCAGTTTCCTGGAATTAGGCTGTTGACCTGTTTATATGTTAAGATATTAAATCTCTTCGTATTGATATGGAGACGACCAATATTCATTTATGTATTTATTTTGAGTTTATGGTTGAATACATTTTATGACATTCTATTTTGCGATATTCTTTCCTGATTCTGTTAGCCGAGATGAATAAAAGGCCTATTTAAAAATATACATAGAAAAACAATATTAGATAAACTACCAAACGTACAGGGGCACGCCGTAGCGTAGTGGTTAAGGCACTGAGCTACAAGCCGGAGGGTCGAGGGTTCAAGTCCCGTTGGGGTCAGGATTTTTAAACTGACCCAAACCCTCTGGCGGCACTATGGCCCTGGGGTCGACTCAGCCTCTAACGGAAATGAGTACCAGACGCCTGTTCTGGGGGTAAAGGCGGCCGTCACGCAGGGCTGACAACCCGGCTGACATCAAGTGCCGATTGTCTAGAAAAAGTGGGAGCCTTAACCTCCTACTACCCCAAGGGTCTCCTGAGGCCTGTTGTGGGATCACTTTACTTGGGGGCACGCCGTAGCGTAGTGGTTAAGGCACTGAGCTACAAGCCGGAGGGTCGAGGGTTCAAGTCCCGTTGGGGTCAGGATTTTTAAACTGACCCAAACCCTCTGGCGGCACTATGGCCCTGGGGTCGACTCAGCCTCTAACGGAAATGAGTACCAGACGCCTGTTCTGGGGGTAAAGGCGGCCGTCACGCAGGGCTGACAACCCGGCTGACATCAAGTGCCGATTGTCTAGAAAAAGTGGGAGCCTTAACCTCCTACTACCCCAAGGGTCTCCTGAGGCCTGTTGTGGGATCACTTTACTTGGGGGCACGCCGTAGCGTAGTGGTTAAGGCACTGAGCTACAAGCCGGAGGGTCGAGGGTTCAAGTCCCGTTGGAGTCAGGACTTTTAAACTGACCCAAACCCTCTGGCGGCACTATGGCCCTGGGGTCGACTCAGCCTCTAACGGAAATGAGTACCAGACGCTTGTTCTGGGGGTAAAGACGGCCGTCACGCAGGGATGACAACCCGGCTGACATATAGTGCCGATTGTCTAGAAAAAGTGGGAGCCCTAACCTCCTACCCCAAGGGCCTCCGGGTCTGTTGTGGGATCACTTTACTTTACCAAACATACAAATAAGAGAAGCTATGGGAGGGTAGAGACATATAATTTAAAGTTAAATTGGTATGGGAACACAGTTAGGATGGACAACACAAGATAACCAAAGACCTTAGAAATGGATACCACCAGGGAGAAAAATATGGGACGACCTAGACACATTTGGTAGAATAGTATCCAAGAACTCATGATAGGAAGGGAAATGGGAGAAAATGAAAGCTTAGACAGAAGAAAATGGAAATCGGAAACCAGAAAACAACGTCAGTAGTAACAATCTGTAGAACAATGTTTCAACTTTGTCTACAATATTGAATATTCCTAATTCGTTTATCTTCGTTGTACTTTTAGCCATTATTGTTTAACCTCCTAACTGTCGTATGAACTTAATTTCTGCTGTTTCTATTTACTTTTCGCCTAATTTACTAATTGCGCAATTTTATTTTCCATCACCGAGGGAATATTAAGGGCCAATGTTGTATTGAATAACACAAAGAAATTTGGATTGGAAGTAAACATCAATGAAACTAAATATATGTTCACACATAAAAATGCGTTTTAGAATGGAAATGGACAACTAATGACAAAAGAAGGAAATTTTGAAGAAGTGGCTGATTTCAAGTGTCTATGAACAATAACTACAAATAGGAATGAGATGCACAAAGAAATTAAACACAGGCTCAATTCTGGAAATGCGTGCTATTATGCATTACAGGGACTCTTGTCCCAATTCCTTTCAAAAATGTTATACTGAAAATATACAAAACAATTATTCTCCCAGTTTTATTATATGGATGCGAAAGATGGACTCTTACTTTAAGGGAGGAGAGAAGATTGCGTGTATTTGAGAATAAATTCTTAGGAAGTTTTTTTGGGCCAAAGTGAGATAAAAAGACAGGTGAATGGAGAAAACTATTAAATAATAATAGTGAGCTACATTATATGTATAGGAAGTCACATATAATAACAGTTAGGTCTCTTAGGCTGCGATGGGCAGGACATGTGACACGCATGGGAGATGAAAGAGTCGCATGGAAGCTTCTGGTAGGAAAACTAGAGGGAAAACGCCCAGTTGGTAGACCAAGAATGAGGTGGGAGAATTACATTAACCATGATTTGAGGGAACTAGTTTATACAGGGAATGATTGTAAAACATTTGCTCAGGATAGGGGTGTTCGGAGGGCTTACGTCCGCGCGATCATAAACCTATGGGTTCGATTGTGCCAGTGAGTTAGTCTATCCTTGCCTTGCGTGGCGCTTGTAACGATGTTAAGAGACAATTTCTTGCTGGCAACCGTGAAGAGATAAGTTATCGGCTCATATTGATGTAACCTGTTTTCCTTCTCTGAATTAAGTAACAAATTCAGTGGGACTATCGAACCCGTAGGTTCATGGCCACACAGACATAACCTCTCCTTACATTCCTCTCCTGAGCTAATGCTTTTCACTCATCCCCTGTATATTCTACTTCCCTCAAATCATGGTTAATGTTATTTTCCCACCTCATTTTTGGTCTACCAATTGAGCATTTTCCCTCTGGTTTTCTTACAAGAAGCTTCCATTCAACTATTTTATTCCCTATTCGGCCACATGTCTTACCCATCGCAGTCTACGAGTATTAACTGTTCTTATTATATCTGGCTTCCTATAAAGTCCATACGTAGCTCACTGCTGGCTTCCTATGTCATACGTAGCTCACTGTTATGTAGTCTCCTCCATTCGCGTATCTGTTCATCTCTCTTGGGTCAAAATTTTTTTCCTAAGAAGTTTTTCTTTTTTACATACGAGAAATCTATATCTGATGTTTGACCCAAAATATTCACTACATCCTTTATAGTAAAGTGTTCTACCCAAGAGCAAGTCTTTTACTGCAAACTCAGCTTAATCCACTCTTTCCTTAAGATTAGTAGAAGATTAATAGAATTTAAAACGGGTTAAGTTATTTAGGAAAATTATTTATTCGTAACTTATAACAATACTAGACTTAAATTGTGGAATAAGAAGTAACGCCACTGGCTCATGTGTTTATATACTTGACGTTAATTCAGACGCTTAACAAGGCTTTCAATCTCTAAGCTACGAGGTAGCCACCACCTCCGTCAAGGAACTCGTGGGCTTAACAATCTTCAACTTACCTGTTGCTTAGGTTGGAATAGAACGTGAACCTGTCATGAGATGAAGCTGCTGTGTGCTTTAATATCTCCTATATTTATTCTGTACTGCTGGACTAGTAGTTACCATGCTCGCTTTCCATTCCATGGTTCGCGAGTTCATAACTTCCCGGGAATATGCGTTTTTACACGTAAAAATATTGGCGATACTAATTTATTTTACGTATTTTATTTTATGGCCAACTTACATGATACTCGTATTCCGTAGTTATATCCCGATACGCCACGGTTAAGGGGAGAATAGCCTATTGTTTTTTGCACCTAGTTAGAAATTTTCTTATAGGTCTGTTGGTTTTAGAGAATATTTAATTCATGTCCCAAATGGGAGTCAACGACCAATCACGTTTCAATGAATTTTGTTTCACAACCAATCACAGCCATGTTTCACCTCGATAATTATCGAATTTTGATTGCCAAAATAAAGAAAACTCGTCCTTCTTAATATTCTGAACAGGTCGTTTTGCAGTCTGACTCTCTAACAAATACTTTGAATATAGCAAATAATGAACAGATTCCTTCGGCCTGCACATTTAATAATTGTGTGTTCAATAATTGTGTTTTTAAATACTGATTTTACTGAGTTGTTTCCCAAAAAAATAATTAATAACCTATAATGTTGCTTATAATATACATTTGATGTTTCATTTTTCTCCACTAGGGTGCATTCATACAATATTGCGATCCTATTTGGCAATAAATAGTATGATCAAGTTGCAGTGATGAATAAATGAAACATATCCAAACATTTCTCACTTGTTTTCAGACATCGCCGGTTACATAATATATATATATATATATATATATATATTTAAAAATAACTATATTTAAAAAATGATTTGTGAGTAAACAGCTTAATTTTATTCGTTAAATACTTCCAACAAATGCCACTCTTGATTTCCAAATCCTCTAAATAAATTCACTCCTCACTTCGTGACTCGTCAATTTATCGATAATTTGGAAATCACTCGTGGCATTAGGCTACTTATACTGTATCCATTCTATACGTACATATAAATAGGAGTTTAAAAAAATTATCTTCCCATTTTTTATAACGAAATTCTTATATTTTATTTAATTATACATTTATTTTTAAAATCACTTTTAAAATAATAGGATCATTATCTCAAAATCTGTTAGTATTATGAACTTAACTTTTACAGTGTTTATATATGTTTCAATGAAATAAAATAATTTATATAGCTAATTGATCAATTTATAGTTTGGGCTTATATTGCTGATACTTTTCATTCTGAAAAAAGTTAATTAATCGAACAGCTAGAATACCTGTGCGAAATTCCATTACTATACCTCTGTTAGTTCAGAATTTGTCCATCGTTCTGGATTCGAAAGTAACGTCGCTGTCTCATAAGCAGCGAGCCCGGGTTCGGTCCCTGGTCGGGACAGTTTCCTGGGTGATGATTATTTCGTTGTTTTTCCTCACCAGTAAGACAAATGTCAGGAAACTTTAAGGCCAAAACAGTCCGTGAAAGTCATCTCTCCATCATAAGCATCATTATCATATTCGCCATGTTTAGTATGAATGTGTGTATGAATGTTGTGTTGTTTCGGACAAAGACCTGGATTGAGTTGGTCAGTCATGCCTAGAGCGAGGATTTATATGAAGAAAATTTTACCAAAATATGAAATCAAAATAAGAAAATATGAAAAATATGAAAATTGTAACACGAAAATATTATGAAGCTATTATTTATTAACGTTATTACATATATTTTCATATATATACATTCGGTATAATATATAGGATCTAACAGCATGTAAATGAGACAAGTAGACCTTATTTGTGGTTCAAAAATTCATGATATTCACTATATTTCTTATTTTAATTAGCTTTTCATTAATTCCATGCCCGTAGAAAGATCATGCTTACGATTTGAAACATTGTTAATAAATAGATAATGTCTACTGGAATATATATATAAAACACAATCCAACAATCCATTAATTTATTAATTGATATTTAATTACGAATTTCAAAATCCAAGGAACAAAACATAGCAACCAAAACAAACAAACAGACGTATGAAATATAGCACTAAAAATTTAGATTAGGTACAATTTGGCATGATTACTATTCTCATTGCATAAAGATATCAAACTCCAGTAATTGTTTTTATTATTAATTTAACATTTCAAATATAATTTATCTTCCAGTAATTGTATATGTAGCAATAACCATAAATTAGTTGTTGGTATTGATATACGTATATAAAAAAGAATTAATTATTTATTCAATTATATTTAATTATGAAATCCAAGAAAAATACATAACCAAAACAGAAAGCTTTCCATGAAATATAGGACTGACAAAATTGAGACTATATACAGTTTGGTATGGTAGCTATTTACATTGCATAATTATACTGAGCTTCAATATATGTAAAAGTGATCCCACTACAGGCCTCAGGAGGCCCTTGGGGTAGTAGGAGGTTAAGGCTCCCACTTTTTCTTGACAATCGGCACTTGATGTCAGCCGGGTTGTCAGCCCTGCGTGACGGCCGCCTTTACCCCAGAACAAGCGTCTGGTACTCGTTTCCGTTAGAGGCAGAGTCGACCCCAGGGCCATAGTGCCGCCAGAAGGTTTTGGTCAGTTTAAAAATCCTGACCCCACCGGGACTTGAACCCTCGACCTTCCGACTTGTAGCGCAGTGCCTTAACCACTACGCTACGGCGTATGTACATGTAACAATAACATTAAATTTAATTATAATTGAGTTGTGGTTTTTTATATTTGGTATTTGCTGATACCTATAAAAATCGAGTTATAGGAACAATTTAATTTTGACACAAGAGATTGCAATTTATAAAATGTAGGCTAAGAAAGAATATTATTTAGTTATTTTAAATATATTTCAAATATAAAATGAACATACCTCTTTACTACAGTAAGTGCAAAACACTATTTTACCATCCGTGGTGTAGCATTTAAATGCTGAAATCCAATCACGAACTCCAGTTTTTGGCATCTTGTTTTTCACTAGTACAACAAGAAGTATGTCTGTACACAAGTGAAGTGAAGAAATTGCCTAGGTAAGAGTGGGTGGTCACTAATCTACTATTGTCCTTAAACTTATCAATCTGTCATCAGTTCATCATGTTCTCGTTCCAGCGGGCCAAGTTACGGATAAACCCCATCCATCTCTTGACTCATCTTGCTGTTATTGCCGGTTAACGGTATTTGTTTTGTTCAGAAAGGAATTCTGGAGAATTTCCACTTGTCTACGATTTACAATGTCAAAAACTTACAGAGGTACAGTCACTTCAAAAACTATTTTAACAAATTCCTAGAAGTGTTATTGGAAAAAAAAAAAATATTTTTTTTAAATGTTGAAAATATGAAGCAATATGAAATATTTGCAAAAATATGAACTTTTTGTCAAAATATTATGAAATATGAAATTTTTTTTTGGTCCCATTCAATTCTACACTTCATAAAACGTGAAGATACTTTGTCGCAATGCTCTCCGACTTATAGTTTAAAACATGAAATTTCATAAAATTCCGCGCTCTAGTCATGCCCTTGTGTGATAAAAAAGTGTGTGTGATCTAAAGTTTAAAATCCCTCTCCTGACAGGTCATGCCACTATCAGGCCCGGGCTACGTGGGACATGTAAAAGTACCTATAAAGCGAGAGGTTAAACTACGATGGGAAAGAAGAAATTTCGTACAAAATGTACCTTATAGGCTAAAAAATATAAGTTATGGGAAACGGAAAAAGAAAATTTAAACTATACTATGCCAGTGTGTACAATAGAAAATAAAATAGAATTTAGATACACTTTACAGATCAAATTCGGACGTGAAATTTAGGGAACGTATTGTCAACGCAATGTGGACTCATACTTTAAGGGAGGAAACGAGATTACGAGTATTTGAGAATAAAGTTCTTAGAAAAAAAATTGGATCAAAGAGAGATGAACAGATAGGTGAATATAGAAGACTTACATAACAGTGAACTACATGGTTTTTATAGGAAGCCAGATATAATGAGAACAGTCAAGTCTCGTAGATTGCGATGGGCAGGACATGTGGAACGAATGGGGAATGAAAGACGTGCATGGAAGTTTCTTGTAAGAAAACTAGAGGGAAAATGCCCAGTTGGTAGACCAATAATGAGGTGGGAGAATAACATGAACTATGATTTAAGGGAAGTAGATTATACAGGGGATGATTGGAAAACATTGGCTTAGGATAGGGGTGTATGGAGAGCTTATGTTCGCGCGGCCATGAACCTATGGGTTCGATAGTGCCAGTGATTTAGTTATTGTCAACACAACAAACAAAACTACAAATAGTTTTAGAAAAAATAAACAGCTTTTAGCACATTCACGTCTACATTCCAACCTAAACTATAAAGCGTGGGTGGTCAAGCATACTCCTCGAACATCGCGTTATATCGAATTTCTACTGCATTAGTAAAAGTTCCGTCCAGAATTAGTTGTATTGTATTAGGTGGTCATTAAACTTGTGTTACCTGGAAAGTGTCACTTGATGTAACTTCAATTAACATTAGTGTTCATTAACTAATTAGTGTAACGCAGTGCACGATCATAAGAAAGTGCTGTGTTTACAGCGTAACCTGTATTGAAAGCTTGGAGCTATGCACAAAGTATAGGAGAGAAGAAGATACTGCTATTATAATAGGATCGACAAGGTTATTTTCTTCTTGTTTAGAGATGTGTGACTCGATTACATACGTTACTCGACTATTAATCAACTTTTTCTTTGTCCACTCTTTACACAGGGGTGTAGAATCACCACGGGGCCTCTAATCGAACAATTTGAATAGAAACACATTTTCATCCCACGTGATTATAATCTTATAATAACCATGATTCCACTAAATTTGACAGCATAATTACGCAAAAACGTTTAATGCAGAGATTGAAAATTCATTTAGACCTAATAATCTTATAAGATGTTAATTAAGAAATTTTTACCTGGTAAGTCAGTTGTCCTCAACTAAATAATTAAACTTCAATGGATGGGAAACGTCCCGCGCCGTAGCCGAGTGGTTAAGGCAGGAAGCCTTGGCTCAGAGCTACGGGGCTTGCGCTGGTTCGAGTCTCGGTGGGGGAGGAAATTTTCTCATGGAATTTCGGCCAGTATGGGACCGGTGCCCACCCAGCATCGTGAGGTATTTGGGTAGCTACAATAAGTAGCGGCTCCAGGTTGAGAAAACCAGTTATAACGGCTGGGGGACTCGACATGCTGACCACATGTCACCCCTACACTGGCTGATTATCATCTACCTCTGTGATTAACACATGTAGATGTGAGGCTAGCAGCCGGCTGGTAGGCTAAGGGCCTTGTAGGCCTGTTGCGCCAGGAGAGAGAGAGAGAGAGAGAGAGAGAGAGAGAGAGAGGATGGGAAACACTAGATTTCACTTAATATGTTACGCAGATGATGTCGTTCTCCTTTCAGAATCTGAAGATAATTTACAAAGATCTTTACATCAATTTAATATAAATGCCAAAAAATACAATTTTGAAATTAACACGAATAAGACAAAATGCTTAACAATATCAACAGAACCAGTAAGATGCAAATTAGAAGTGGAAAGAAAAATTATAGAACAAGTGTCAGAATTTAATTATTTAGGTGTATTAATAAGAAACACTAACACATTTAATAAAATAAGTAAAGAAACAAGCTGATAAAGCAGCACAAATATCAGGATCTATGAAAGATTTAATTTGGCGCAACAAACATATGTCAATAGAAAGCAAAACCCGCATATACAAAACGATAGTTCGACCCGTTATCGTATATGGAGCAGAAACTAGGGCTGATACAACAAAAACTAAACAAATAATAAGCACATGCGAAATGAAAATCTTAAGAACTATTCAGGGGAAAACATTATTTGATAAAATACACAACACAGAAATTAGGGACAAATGCCATATTCAAGACATAACCAAATGTATTATAGATAGACGAAAATATTGGAAGGGTCATATAGAAAGAATGGAAGAAAACCGGCTTTCAAAAAGAGCTAAAGTAGATAGACCAATGGACGGGAGAAGAACAAGAGGAAGACCTGCCAAGAGATGGATAGACACTGAATGCACATCCAGTACGTCTTCCTCCGAGGAGTGATTTTGGAAATAAACAGGATGAAAATCCTACAAATTAAGTTTAAGAAGAAGAAGAAATTCCAATATGGAGGCCTTTCGAAAACAATGCTTCATCTCCTGCGTTTTAACTGGAACTGATGGTGTTATACAGGTTTTATAACGGATTTATGTCTGCGGGTATGCTCTCGTTCAGTAGGTCTTTATTCCTTGCTTCTTTTAAAATCTCTATGTCTTCAAATATGCTGATCCTGTTATTATACCATAACAACAGAATCAGCATCCTTGAAGATGTAGAGATTTTAAAAGAAGCAAGGAATAAAGACCTACTCAACGAAAACATACCCGCAGACATAAATCCGTTGTACAACCTATATAACACCATCAGTTCCAGTTAAAACGCAGAAGATGAAACATTGTTTTCGAGAGGCCTCCATATTGGAATAACTTGAAGAAGTTTAATAATTTAGTTGAGGACGACTGACTTATCAGGTAAAAATGTTATAATTAACATCTTATTACATAACCTCAACGGTGCTTTAATATAAATTTCAAAAGTGTTGACTAATATCCTAAGTAAATTTATAAGAATAATTTCTGATCACCGTTGAGGTAACTATTCAAGTACAATTGTACATACATAATCCTGCCTGAATGACTCAGACGTTTTTATCTATTATTTTAAACGGCGGAGATCTGAAATTTTTATCTTATTTTAATAGAGGAGAAAATATGACCGAGTATTTGGAAATAAAGTGCTGAGAAAAAAATGTATACCAACGACAGATGAATAGATAGATACAGAGAGAGAAGTATAAGAGAGGGATAAAAATAAGGAAACAGAGATACAGAGATAGAAGTATAAGAGAGGGATAAAAATAAGGAAACAGAGAGAATAAAAAGGCGAAAAGGGAAGGACGAGAAGAAAAAAGAGGTGAATGGAGAAAGTATGTAAACAGTGAGCTAGTACATGATATTTATGGGAAACCACATGTAGTAAGAACAATTAACTGTCGCAGTCTGCGATAAGCAAGACATATGATACGAATGGGGAAGGAGAGAGGGTCAAGGGAACTTGACTTTAAGAAAGTTATAGATAAAGCACGCAGTAGTAGGCCAATAAGATGGGTGAATAACAATTTTTTAAGTGGCAAATTAAACAGGAAATGATAGGAAAACGTTAGCTCAAGGTAGAGATGTATGGAGAGCTTACGTCAGCACGGCCGTGAAACTCCGGGTTCGATAGTGCCAGTGAGTTAGACCTTTCCGATATTCTCCCCCCCCCCCCAGTTTAAATTTCTAGTTGATGAGGACTGAAACATTCAGGGACCTTAGTACAATTTAACTAGCAATATCCTATATTCTATTCTATAGTGTTCTGCTCTAGGACAGGTCTTTTACTGTAATCATAGCATTTTCATGCTATGTTTTGCAGTTTTATTAGGGAATTATAGGTGTGGTAGCTTCCCATTGCTTTCCATACTTGTGAAATAAGGATGATAATGATAATAGCCGATGATTTTCGGTGACAGTTTGATCCTAAGCTTCCTGACATTTGTCTTACAGGTGAGGAAAAACTCCGAAAAAAACCTTAGCCTGTCCCGATCGGGAATCGAACCCGGGCCCGCTGCGAGACAAAGCAGCACGCTACGTCGAGACCATAGCGGTGGACAGTATCCTGTATAGCTAATGATTAATAGTGCATGTTTTCTCAGGATCTATTCATAGCAGGAGAATGTATATATACACACACCATTTTTTCTTTCCTGTTAAAAGTTTATTTATTTAAGAGTTGTCATGTTAATTTGGCGCAAGAAACATAGGCCTATGTCAATAGAAAGCAAAATCTGCATATACAAAACGATAGTTCGACCAGTTATCGTATATGGAGCAGAAACTAGGGCTGATACAACAAAAACTAAAATAATAAGCACACGTGAAATGAAGATCTTAAGAACTCTACAGGGGAAAACATTATTTGATAAGATACACAACACAGAAATTAGGGACAAATGTCATATTCAAGACATAACCAAATTTATTATACATAGACAAAAATATTGGAAGGGTCATTATTTTTTTTTATTTAGAGCCCCACCACCACCCCCCCGGGTTACCTCGGGCATAATGCCCTTATCCCCGGGTCTACTCTATGTCCCTAACAGGGTCATATAGAAAGAATGGAAGACAACCGACTTGCAAGAAGAGCTAAAGAAGATAGACGAATGGACGGGAGAAGAACAAGAGGAAAAGCAGCCAAGAGATGGATAGACAGTGAATTCACATCCAATACGTCTTCCTCGGAGGAGTGATTTTGGAAATAAGCAGGATGAAAATCCTACAAATTATGTTTAAGAAGAGTTGTCATGTCCTGGACCGTGGGTATGTCCTGGCTATGATCTCCGATGCAGGGTAATTTTACAAATACAGACGTTCGTCACGCAGGAGCTGTTAAAATTCCTCAGCAAGATGAATTTTGCTGGTTTACTAGCCCGTTGAAAAAATCCTGATGCGTTTGGGAGATGAACTCTGGGCCTTTCGTCATTCAATAAACCTTACATTTACACATTTTCATGGTCTTTTTTTGATCTCTAATAAGTTAAGTCTATGAATTTTTGTAAAAATATTTTATTACGTTTATGAGTACAAGCTCAATATCTCCTTTTTTTTTAGAAATTAGCTAAAATACAGAATACTTTAATATTTTCAGTCTCCGATGTGAGTAGTAACGAGACTGCTGCAGTATGAATGTAGACTTAAAACTTCTTCAGCACGCATTGAAGATATGATAGGGGTTTGCTTATTACAATATTATGCGACAATGCTTCCCTTTGTTTTCTACGCCAACATCATCAACTCAATGAGGTTTTTCTCGTATGTTTCCGCCACCATCTCTTCTACTTCTTTGTTTGTCCGTCCAGCTGTAACTACACTATCCCAGTATAAAGCTTTTTTTTTTTTGTATTAAAAGTATGCTGTTATAAGAATTAAAGTGAAATATCACGCTTCTGTTTTTGCTAAAGAGACCCTAACTTTTAATATAAAGGAAATGTCTTTTCATTGCTGGAAGTTTATATAAACTACGTATGTTCTGGGGTAAAGGCAACCATCACAAATGACTGACCACTTGAGTGACATCTTATGTCAATTGTCTGGAAGGATGGGAAATATACTCCAAGGGTCTCTTAAGGTCTGTAGTGCGATCTCTTCACTTCTTCTTCTTCTTCTTCACTTCACGGGCTAGGCAAATTGCCTGTTCCGCCTCACAGTTGTTCTGTCCATCTTTTCACTGGCCTTCCTACATTCCTTGAACCTCTTGGCTTGTAGTTGAATGCTGCTCTTGGCAATGTTGATACATTCATGCTTTCCACGTGTGTAAACCATTTGTCTCTATATTCTCTGATTTTCTCATCGAATGGATATATATTTAACTCTGTTCTTATATCTTCATTCCTTATCCGATCCAATCTTGTGCAGCATTTCGTTTTTCTAAGGAAGTTCATTTATGCGCTTTGTATTCTACTTCGCAGTTTTTTGGTCATTACCCAAGTTTCGCTCCCATAAAGTAATGCAGGAACTGCCAATGTTTTATAAAACTTCAATCTAGTATCTCTTCTTGTTTTATTCTTTAATGTTTTATGTATAGTTACGCATATCATTTGAAATTTCGACAGTTTCATATGTATGTCTCTTTGAGTTTTTGTGTTTATAGTAAAATTACAATCCAAATAATTAAAATTTGTTACTTGTTCCAGAGGTTTGTTGTCTATTACGATTTTTGATCTTATATGATCGTTTCTCCAAAATGCCATTGTTTTTGTTTTTTCTTTCGATATTTTGAAATTATATTCTTGGCATAACTGATTTAATTGATGTACTCGTACTCTTTACTTTGCTTTAATAGTTATTTTCGGACGATGTAATTAATATATAAAACTGAACTTGTTGTCATGAATCGAAAGTTGACATTCCCAGACCTAACCTTGTTGATACATAAACAAAAGAAAACGCAATACAAATAAACTAACTCACTGGCACTATCGAACTCGTAAATTCATGGCCGTCGCGCGCCGTAGCCGAGTGTTTAAGGCCTTGGCGCAGAGCTATGGGACTTGCGCTGGTTCGAGTCTCCATGGGGGAAGAAATTTTCTCATGGTATTTCGGCCAGTATGGGACCGGTGCCCACCCAGCATCGTGAGGCATTTGGTTAGCTATAATATGTAGCGGCTCCAGGTTGAGAAAATCAGCTCTAACGGCTGGGGGACCCGACATGCTGACCACATGTCACCCCTACACTGGCTGGATGATCATCTACCTCTGTGATTGCACATGTGGGTGTGAGGCCAGCAGCCGTATGGTAGGCTAAGAGCCTTCAAGGCCTATCGCGCCATGAGTTTGAAATTCATGGTCGCGAAGACATAAGCTCTCCACACATCCCTATTCTATGCTTACACATATGGATTAATAATTAATATATTTATTAAAATTTATATAAATACATGAATATTAATAGTAAATTATTATTTAATAACATTATTGAAGTTTTTATCTGATTTTTCAATCATCCCCTGTATATTCTACTTCCCTAAAACATGGTTAATGTTATTCCCCCACTTCATTCTTGGTCTATCAACTGTGCGTTTTCCTACTGGTTTTCCTATACGAAGCTTCCATACTACATTCGTATCACATGTCCTGCACATCGCAGTCTACGAGACTTAACTGTTCCTAGTATATCTGGTTTCCTATAAGATCGTGTATCTCACTGTTATGTAGTTTTCTTCATTCATCTGACTGTTCATTTCTTTTCGCTCAAGAATTTTCCTAACAACTTCATTCTCAAATATTTTCTCCTAAAAATAAACTAATAAACTACCATGTGCGGTAATTGGAACTGTCTTAACAGAATATTTATTTTGAAAGAATATAACTTGAAAACAATTGCTACAATTAATAAAATTTATTGGACATCCAGTATACATTTTCTTGAAATTCAATATAATGTTCTTATTATTTATTTCTGCAGAACGAGAAGCATACAATAGAAGATTCTTCGTACGAACGACTTTCAAGTCCACCTTTCGCATAGCAGGTGACTTTCAACTGTTCCTCTCTCATAGTAATCATTTATATTAAATATTTTAATTTTTTATTAGTACGTTTTGATTCGTGTTATATTAGTCGCCAAAAGTGCAATACATGTGCGTGAAATGTCTTGGAATCTCGGAAGTTGGAAAACTCGGCATCGTTTCGTTTTTTCTAACTTCTTCTCGAGCCTGTTATGACACACTTCATACAGTATGGTATTGCGGAATGAGAGATGGAAATAGAGTTTTGCTTACAAGTTGAGAATTCGTAAACCATTTTCAATCCTTCAATTGTCGGTCTGTCTGTCTATGTTTCTGAGGAATGGGTATTTGTTCCCTCGCGGAGTTACTTAATTTAGTTACACTTATTTCCCTACAGATGTCTGGTTAGTCCATCGCCTTAAACTATAGTTAGCAGGCAACTAAAATACTTAAACATGTACATAATGTATTTAATAGTATGCTGGAAAAATTAATATAATATTTAACATGTACTGTACTTGATGTAGACCTATATGACAACAGATAGGTTACTTTACGAAGACCTTAGTATGCTCTTAGGGTGGAATTCATGAAACCATCTTTACGCAAAGAGCGACTCTTTCCCCCTCTCTATGACGTAGAGAGTATTCATAAAACCGGTTTCATGAATTCCGCCCTTAATGAACAACCTCGTATGGAATATTAGGATTATTCCAAGATAAAATACAAATAAAAGTAATGTATGCAATAGGGCCTATTCATGCAAACAAAAATTAATGATTGCTTGAAAAATTAAATTAAATTAATTTAATTGAACCTTTTCAATCTCGGCGCCAGATTGTGCACCAGATTCCAGCATTAAATTGCTGATCACTTCGTACATATGTTCAGAAGACATGCGGTACTGTTGATAGTGATTCGTCCGTCGGATGTGGATGTTTAGCCTGACGACCCCTTGGTACTTTTCGACAGGAGTAGGCTACTTACCAGGACCAGTTTAATGTTTCACTTTCTCTGCCTCATACAACACAATTGACGCTACACAAACACATAAATCAACACTCATCCTATACTCGCTTCTGTACACAATACAAGAATACATCATCAACGTAAAGTGCTCTATCGAAGAGGTGTCTAAATTAAAAATAGATTAACGCCTTCTATCCGCTTAGCGCTGAACCCAAAACACGAGAAGTACAATGGGTGTAATTTGAACACACTATCTCAGTCGCTGGCACTAATTCGTTGGTTCATGACCGCGCAGATATAAGCTCTCCATACATCCCTATCCTGAGCCAATTTTCCCTGTATAATTTACTTACTTTAAATCATGGTTAATGTTATTCTTCCATCTCGTTCCTTCCTAGCGCCGTATATGAGACTGTAGACATACACCTTCAATAACACTGAGCAACAAAAAAGGAACTTTTTTTTTGTCTCAGATAGAAACATATGTGATTCCGATAGTATTTTTTTCTCCTGAATTCAAATATGATATCGGTTTTTCTCCATCATGCAAGGTTTCCTAGAGAACGGGCATTTATACGTAATTTCAAATACTTTAATATTTTCTACACTCGTAACTACACAATATTCGAACATTCGGACTCACCTAGAAAGTAGGAAATGATTTTCTGCTATATTTCGCCTGTGGAGCATCCCTCTTGATGGTCCAACAATAATCGGCCAGCATATTAGGATTCCATTTGCCTTGATATATTTTTTCCATAGCTGAAATCTTCTGATGAAAGTGTTCCCCGTTTTATTTTACAAAGAACAAATGGACGAAAAAACGTTTATTAAAACATAATTATTTAAATCCATTAATTTAAATTGAAATAAAACTGTGGGTGATGGAGAAATTCCGAATACATATTTGAAAACGCAATAAAAGCATTTTCTAATTTATGAATCATTCCATTTTTATGGTCTGATTTTGTTTCATTTTTTGAAATAAATGAAGATTTATTTTAAAAAATATTCAGAATCCTGCACATTTTGCAAAACTCCCCTTTTTTCAAAACAAAAATGTAACTCTACGCGATAAAAAACTGCATTAAGTACAACTAATGGTACTCACAAGACAAAAATCATGTTGACCAGTGTAATTTATTATGAATATGTAGTCAGCTATTTGCATTATTACTTGTAACAATGGAACAAACGAAAGTTGTTTGAATCAGTAGGGGAGCAGCAAATCGTTGTTACACTTTTTGTTCAAATTAAGATAAATGTCTTTATTTTAAGATAGGTCGAGAACCACTGCCTTGATGACGGCTTGTCTGGAAACATTATCTCATAGCTATTCCAAATATTTTTATATTTATTTTCTTCACATCTTGTAAAAATCACCCTCCACACAAATTTTAAGTTAGTCTTGGATTCTAGTTGTTAAAGGCTTATACTGGAGAATGATTTTTGTAATTGAATAGCCGCCCACAACAAGATTGTAACCTACATTTTTCGAAGTTTGAATTTTATATAGAAAAGAGGTCCTTTGTGTCATTAGTAACTATTTCCCATCTAAAACACAAATTTGGGGAGAAACTAGAGTTACATTGTCCATACATGATCTACCAAGTCTAAATCCACTCTGTTCCTCACTGATTTTGCTCGCTAAAGTACAACCACTTCTTCAACAAATATAAAAACACAGGAACAATTGCATAGAGCATTTGCAAAGAATGACAGAGGATATGATACCAAAGATGGCATTGATGTATAATCCTGGAGGACGAAGATCGGTAGGAAGACCAAGAAAGCGCTGGGCTGAACAGATGTGAGATCGGAACAGGCAAAGACCTAATCCGCGAAAGAAAATGATGAAGTAGGATTACAATACAACCTTGTTCTGGTTACTATCCATTTCTCGCAAACATGTTACCTGAGGTGATGTCGGTTATAATACAGGGATTTTTTGGACAATCTTGCAATGTTTGGTGTGAAGTGCAGTGCTTGATTATGTTAATGTTGGTTACACTGCTCCTCCTACTTGACATATGGCGGGGAACACGTGATGTACACATATGGAAAGTAGTTGTCCCCCCATCACGTTCATCCTCAACGCCATACTTGGTCGTGAACTCCCGCCTTCACCGTCACACACACAGTCGTGTCTAGACGTGGACATTAGCTTCTTTACATCGACAATAGTCCCGTTTCACAAGTAAAAAATCTTAAAACTTGTTGGTGTAGAATACTCAAGTATGTATTGCGGGCCAGCGCTATACTGTAACATGCTACAATATAGGTAACATTCGTTATTATCTTTAGAGTGTCCCTTATTTATCTTGACTTCTTGTAGCTGTCGTGCAATGGATATGTGTTTGTTAACAAATTCCGAAGGATTGTAGCTGTTGGAGATTGCACTCTTGAAAATATCTCTGCAAAATTTGCCTGGGCAACCTAAAATGTCCATGACAATATATTATATTAAATATTCAATAGCGCACTAACGTATAAAGTTAGAGGTCTCGGGTTCAAATTCCGGTTCAGGCGTTAATTTCTCTTTTCATAATGTCCGTCGCCGTGGCGTAGTCGGTAGAGTCCCTACCTTCCACTCCAGCGACCCGGGTTCTATTCCCGGCGGGGTAGGGGATTTTTAAATCTCCACCTTGGGTCTGGGTGTGTGTCCTGTCTTGTGTTTGTATGTGTGAATAAGATAAAAAGGTTAATAAAGTTAAACAAAAAGGAAGAACAGTGTAAACGAAAGAAAACGTCAAAAAAATAAATAAAAAAATATATATGTATGTACATTACATAAAACATGTTTAGATTCTTTTTCTGAACCTTTTCGTAAGTCTCAAGATGCCTTTGACAGGGCGACCGTTGTTTTGGTCTTCCTCTATTTTTGAATTTTTTAGGTTGGTACAATAAGGCTTACAAGGGAACTATCAATCATTGCATGCCGAAACCTACCTTGAAATTTCTCCCAGAGAAGTGTTGTGTTGTACCAATTCCGTGTCAAATCTGTCGTTTTTAACTGCAAGGCACAGAAATCGAAACTAGAATCCAACAGTCACAACTCAACGTACAGACCATATGGACTCCCGACACGTGTAAGAGTGAAGTGAATTGAGGCGTGATGTGGCGCTGATGGCAGGTAGTAAGGGTTATCCATTCTACCAATTCACGAATTGTATTACTTCCCTATAGTTTAAATGAGAGATTTGGCGCTATATGTTATTTAGTGTCTTGAACTTCAAAACGGTAGATATTTTTCGAACACGGCCTTGGTACGTCACAATGCTTCGCTGGGAGAAATTTCAGGTAGATTTCGGCATGCAATGGTTGACAGTTTCCTTGATAGTAACTATGTGTGTGTGTAAATAAACTGGAAACGCATGGTATTTTACATTACAAGAATTCTTGTCATCCGAAATCCTCTCAATAAATATTAAAATAACTATATAAAACTATTGCTCTTCCAGTTTATTATATGAATGTGAAATAAGGTATCTTAATTTAACAGAGAAAAAAAAAATATTACAAGTATTTGAGAATAAAGTGCCTACGAAAATTTTTGGACCAAAAGAGAAACGAACTGACAGGTGCATGAAGAAAACTGAATAACAGTGAACTACATATATTTGAAGAAAACTGGATGTAGGCCTAATAATAACACTTAAGTCTCGTAGACTTCAATGAGCAGGACATGTGGTACATATGATATGAATAGAGAATGAAAGAAGTACATGGAAATTCATGCAGCAAAGCCAGAAAAAAAAAGTGCCAGTAGTTTGGCCAGGATTGAAGTGGAAGAATAATATTAGCCATGATTTGGGGAAAGTAAATTAAACAGATATTGATTGAAAACATTGCCTCATGGTAGGGATGTATGGAGAGCTTATGTCCTGACGGATATGAACCTCCGGATTCGAAAGTGTTAGTGATACATATGAATGGATTTACGAGATTATCTCTTTCCATATACATTATATAAGTGTGTGCGTGCGCGCGCGCGTCTGTTAAAGGTCTAGCAGCAGTCAGCATTTTTTCTGGAATAATCTCGGCATACAGCAATCAATTTATAAAAGTTAGATTAAGTTCGTTAACCAGCAAAATCGGAAAAAATTAGGGTTGGTATTTACCTGAAAGCGAAAATTTAAAAATCGTCTAGCGGCCGACAAGTGCATTTTCTCGCAACAAACTGAATAGGTATGATTTATTTTGAAAAAAATAAATATACATTTTATAATAATAGGAAGAAGCGCGAACAAATATGCATTTGATTTGGTATCTGCTGTACAGTATGCCAGCAACGATTTTGTTCTCTTTAAACAGATATTCTTGCACACGGTCTATCACAGAGCTTACACATGCAGTCCGTTGATAATTTGAAATTTTGCAGAGTTTGTGGTGATATCCATGCACTGCCAGTCTTGTTACTGCATTGGATATGTTGTTGTTTGGTCCAGTCCAGTCTCGATTGATCATTGCATCTGTTGCGTAAAAATCGTCCGGTATTTCTGTTTCTCTTCTCTTGTCTTATCTGCTTCAATGTAGTTTCCTGTTTAGTAGCTGGCAGCAGGAACTTTGTGTGTAGATCTTCCACGAGGAACGTTTCCCGTGCTAACTCGTATGCAATTTAGATGGAGAAAATTTGGAGATCCCCATTGCTGCTTTTTCTAAGGTGTTTAAGGGTCGAATCTTTGAACGCATTAGTCCGTAAAAGGCGTTCTCTGCTGAGAAAGTTTTATCCTAATACGATTTTGCTTACTCAGAAATCTATTCATGCGATAATAATTGTTGAAATTCTTAAGCTACCTGACGAGTTAACTTAAGATCATAGCATAAGATAGAAACTTATCGTGAGAATCCCGAAGGGAACCGATGGTAACCGATGTAGTTTGAAACCTTGCCGCTTTATCCAAGATGGCGGACCTTGAAGACTTCGATCATGTTTTCGGTATACGCGGAGAAGTGGAATTTGATAGTCTACCAAAGAATTCAACTGGAAGAACAGGAGAATCGGCGTAATATTGCGCGACGCAGACGTCGTTGTATACGGTATTATTTGCGGGACGCAAGCATAAATGCGTTCCTCTATAGCAGACGAAAATAACGGAAGTGGTTTTATCGCTGAGAATTCTGGGTAATTTCTTGCCAACATTACGAAAACGACGACTTTCATGCATGACCAGTTTGTGGGTAGCTAATTCGATCATTGCACTTGCTCACGGCGAGTCAGATCACCAGTGATTGGAAGTAATTTGAGTAGAGACTAATGTATTTGCATGCGGCCCTAAGTCTCCGCAGTTGAGCTCAGTACATGTGATTTCTATTCCGTATGTTATCATGGGAAGAATTTTGGCCTCAAAAAGTTTCATGGCTGTTGTAAGTGACAGCTGTGTGATGTTTTCTATGTCGTATATGACAACTATAGCAGTTTGTAAACCAGAAAAGTACGACAAATGTTGATCTCAGCCTATTTATCTTTCTATAAATCAGTTCAAATTCTCATATATGCTGATGATATAGGCCTAAATATTATAGCAAGTACTCAGGTGGCTATGAAAGTAGATTTTATTAATTTGCAAGAAGAAAAAAAATCTACTTGTTAACGAGAAGTAAACCAAATAAATGCAAACTACCAGGCAAGTTTGTGCCTAGAATCCTTCCCGTTTACAAATTGGACAACGTAGGTAAATTTGAAACAGTGAATAGTTTTACATTTTTTGGATTTGTGGTAAATTACAAGATAATTATTACTGCTGGGGTTTAGAAGAGCATTATGACTAGAAATAAATGTTTTGCTGATCTTAAGAAGTTTTTCAAATTTCAATGAATATCTAGAAACACAAAAGTCATCATGTATAAGGTTATTTTTGAGATCAATAACAATATATGCCTTTGAAACCTGGACCATGTTGAAGTCTGATGAGCGATCCTTGGGATTGTTCGAAAGGAGAATAGCCTACATTCGACCCATCTATAGAGCTGTGCAAGAAAACGGTATCTGGAGCGGAAGATACATTTCTGAATTATATAATTTATGTTATGAATTCCGCCTTTGATCCGAGGCTTGATCCTTGGAACTGCGAGCAATGTATAATATTACACCTTGAAGTGGGTTGCTAGCCCGTTTTCATGGCGGGTTTATTATTCGGGGTTTCCTCCCTAGGCAGATTGCCTTCACCCAACTCCAGAGCTCAGCCTGCCCCGTTTTATTTTGGAGTTGTCTCTCCTAGATGGGTTCTCTTGCAGAACTAACGAACCCCCACATGGCCGTTTGTCAATCTACAAGGCAGTAGACGTAGAGTTGCCTCTTCCGCCAGACACACCGTACCGAAGAACTCCTTCTCCGCTGTTATCTACCGGTGAGGTCTTCACCGTAACTCTGGTAAGGGGCCCTCACAAGGTACTATCAGCTGGGCAAGCTGAACCAAGGTTTTTTTACGAGGTGTTACTCCTCCCCCTCACCCTTTTTTCAACCTGGCTTGGGACATGCTATATTCTATACAAGATAGACCAATAGATGGGTGAAGTACAAGAGGAAGACCAGCCAAGAGATGGATAGACAGTGAATGCACATCCAATACGTCTTCCTCCGAGGAGTGATTTTGGAAATAAACAAGATGATAATCCTACAAATTATGATTAAGAAGTAGAAGAAGATGTTATTAATCTGATGTAGTGAAATATACTAAAATTAATAAATTGGGCTGAATCGGATATGTTGTATGCATGAATAATAACAGAATTACCAAAATAAAAGTCGATAATGCACAACCTTTGATAATTACGAAAGTGGGAAAGCTTAAGTCAAGATGGGAGGATGACGTAATTGAGAATATCCGGACTCTGAGAATAAAGAACTGGAAAGAACAAGCGAAAGACATCGGCGAGAGTTTCTTAAAAACCCCAAGGCCCATAAAGAGTTGTGCCATTTATTATGATGATGAAACCGGAAAAATAGGACAATAAATTCGCTTTACTGAGGATTTCGCATAGTTCACGCAATTCCTCCGTGTCGGACTTTTTAAATTTATTTGCAGATGCATTATTTCCCTATTGTACGGAGGTTTTTTCGTGTTCGGTGATTCAATTGAATCACATTTACATAACCACATACTATATTTGCTTCAAATTTAGTTTAAGGATGTTTTAATACACACATATGTTTAGAGTTATTACTTTCATGTTTAGAGTTATTGTACCGTTTGAACTATTTTTCTTGCCAAGATTCTAAATATTTTATATTGAAAACTAGCTTGAATGTCATCATAATTTTATAGGATGTTAACTTCTAATTGTTTTTTACAAAATGGAATATCTAATACAGAATGAATGTGTAGATATCGGGTTCTGGAAAATAAAAAAGCACCTCAAGTTCATTACCTGTAGAGTATACTTTTCATCATAATCAACATTTCACAATATCATAAAATCCCGTCATGTAAGAATTGGGTACACTAGGTGAAATCATCAGCAAGTCGAATGTATGATCAAATTTTGCTGGTTTAAGGAATTTTTTTTTTAAATTAAATCGTAAGTACCCAGTTATATTCCGAGAAAACAAACGTGTCGGTCTTTAGAAAGATTTTAAATTACGGCTTTCAGCTGAACCACCACTATTATTGGTCAAAAAATAAAAAAATCCTAATTTTTGGGGAATACATTCCACGTTTTTTTTAATGGAAAAGTTCTATACTTACTTACTTACTTACTTACTTACTCACTCACTCACTAGCACTATCGAACCCATAGGTTCATGGCCCCGCGGACATAAGCTCTCCATATACCCTTATCCTGAGTTAATGCTTTCCTATCATTCCCTGTATAATATACTTCCCTCAAATCATAATTAATGTTATTCTCCCACCTCATTCTTGGTCTACCAACTGGGCATTTCCCTTTTGGTTTTCTTGCAAGAAGCTTCCATGCACGTCTTTCATTCCCCATTCGTGCCACATACAGAGTTTATTTGAGAAATACTGAAAATTGCAACCGCTAGGGCGATTTTTAAATTTTCGCTTCAGGTGAATATCCACTCCAAATGGTCAGATTTTGATGGTTAACGACTCGATGTTACTTTTATGAAATAAGCTCAGGCTATTTGATATATTGCACTGCCTGATTTTTAAAAAATGCGGCAATTGGAGCCTTAATACACACATGTCATGTCACTTTCGTTGTGTACTAAGTTGGATCGATGAAGATCCATAAAAATATTTCAAAAGTCTTATCATGAGAAGAACCTGAATTGCTATATTCCATCGGAATTCGATAAAAAACAAATCAGTCAACTCCTTGAGGAAATATATGACAAACACAACAATATAACCAATAGCTAAAAATCCTTTACGAGATATGACCTTAGATGTTAAAGTGTCTGTAATTAAGAATGCACTAAAAGTTGCTAAAGTTTTCTATAGACTTTACCATTTTTATTCTTCCTTGTGTACAGTATTTAATTGTTTCTCATTGAAAATAAATTGATGAGTTATCGAATTATTAACATGTGATTATTATGTACACAGAAACAAGCCATCAATTATATTATGAATCGCCATTATAGCATTGTGTTGGATTCAAGAGGAATTGACTCATAAATTTAGTTGTTTCTCAAATATAAATATTATAAATCATACACCTTGTTTAGGAAGTCGCCTTTCTGAATATAAAGTTGAATACGTGTGAGATAAGTACTTTTTCTACTCGGCTACGATAGAGTAGAGGGAGGGGGTAATGAATTTAACAGTCAATGTATGTGGGGAAAAAAATGCTACGTATTATGCATTTCAGGACTCATGTCATCTTAACTTTTGTGTAAAAGTGTTAAACTAAAAATATATAACACGTTTGTTCTTCCAATTATACTGTACTATTTCTATATATGAATGCCAAACATAATCACTTTAAGAGAGGAGGAACGATTAAGAGTAAGAATTAGGAAAATGTTACTGTATGTTCAAAGAGAGACGAATATTAAGCGAATGGAGAAAAACTACATAACAATGAGCTACATGATATTTATGGGAAACCAGATGTAATAAGAACAATTAAATTTCGTAGTCTGAGATGGGAATGACATATAGCACGATTGGGGAACAAAAGGGGGGCATGAAAGCTGCTTATAGGAAAATCAGAGCAGAAGTGCCCAATAGGTTGACCAAGAAATAGGATTGGGAAATAAAAAAAAAGAACTGGCGCGACAGGCCTAGAAGACCCTTAGCCTACCAGCCGGCTGCTGGCCTCACATCCACATATGTCACTCACAGATATAGATCATCCAACCAGTGTAGGGGTTACATGTGGCCGGTATGTCGAGTCCCGCAGCCGTTATAGCTGGTTTTATCAACCTGGAGCCGCTACTTATTGTAGCTACCCAAATGCCTCACAATGCTGGGCACCGATTCTATACTGGCCGAAATACCATGAGAAAATTTCTTCCCCCATGGAGACTCGAACTAGCGCAAATCCCGTAGCTCTGCGCTAAGGCTTCCTGCCTTAACCATTCGGCTACGACGCGGGATATTGGAAAAAATAATATTAGCCATAATTTGGAAGAGGGGCACGCCGTAGCTTAGTGGTTAAGGCACTGCGCTGCAAGCCGCAAGCTCCAGATTTCGAGTCTCGGTGGGGGTCAGGATTTTTAAACTGACCCAAACATTCTGGCGGCACTATGGCCGTGGGGTCGACTCAGCCTCTAACGGAAATGAGTACGCTTGTTCTGGGGGTAAATGCGGCCGTCACGCAGGGCTGACAACCTTGCTGACATCAAGAGTCGCTGTCCAGAAAAAGTGGGAGCCTTAACCTCCTACTACCCCAAGGGCGTCCTGAGGCCTGTAGTGGGATTACTTTACTTTTTTTAATTTGGAAGAGATAAATTGTACAGGGGATGATTGTAAATCATTGGAGAATATAGTGATTTATGAAACGATTATGTCAGCACAGCCATGAACCTCCGGGTCTCCAATGTCAGTAAGGTATATTAGTTGTTTGCATATGTGTATGTATCATGTATGGGTGCAGCATGCATATGTAAGCTCGATTGCAGCTAGAAAATTACTGAACCAATTTTGACAAAAGTCAATCGATTCGTCCGTACAGTATGAGTAGGCTAATGTTTAAAAAATAAACAATATGGCGTCCGTTACTTTAAAAAATCGGAAACAAAAAACCGCGGGCCTTAAAGAGTGACTGTCATTCAACAGGTCTTTTAAAACTAATAGTTCTTTAATAATTTTGTAGATCTAACCCCGTTTCAGAAATACACAACCTTAAATTTAGAATCAACAGAAGAAAAGAAGACTAAGGATTGGAGCCTGGAATGTGAGAACTCTTCTGCAATCCGGGAAACTGGAAAATTTGAAGGAAGAAATGAGAAGAAACAAAGTGAATGTGATGGGAATATGAGAAGTGAGGTGGGAACAAAGTGATAGTGAGTGATGAATCCTAAAATTAAAAATAAAGTAGGAATTAAACTTCTCAAAAAATAGGTAAAAAGTAAAAAGTCTTATTCCAGTGGATTCTAAAGTAAATCATGGTGTCGGTGTAGTATTAGGACCACGTGTGAAAGAAAAAGTGATATCAGTGCGTTATGTGGACTATTTAACTCATGCCCCAAATGGGAGTCAATGACCAATCACGTTTCAATGATTTCTGTTTTACAACCAATCAGAGTCGTGTTTCACGAAATATTTATCAGTGTTAGGATTATCATATATTAAACAAAGCTCCTCCTTTTTAATATTCTGAACAGGTCTGACCGTTATTTTGCAGTGACTGAGCCTATAACAAATACGGCTACCAGATTGTATATAATAGTGCTTACATGTCAACATTTGTAGCAATTGATTATACCACCAAAAAAAGAAACCACTGTTTGCACTTTCTTAAATGTATTTTTTCCCAGGTAATAATCGAGAAAAATATAATTGTCATATTTACATCATACGACATCAAAAATGAATTAATATACAGATTGATGTGTTTCATTTTTTCTCCACTAGAGAGCATTCTTACAATATTGCGTTCCTTTGGCAATAAATAGTATGATCTGGTTGCAGTGATAAACAAAAGAAGCAGTAGAAGCGTACCTATCGTTTCTCATTTGTTTTCAAACATCGCCGTTTACATTAAATATAAATATTTTAAAATAACTATAGTTAAATAATGATTTGTGAGTAAACAGCTTAATTTTATTCGTTAAATAGTCCTAACAAATGCCACTCTTGATTTCCAAATTCTCTAGATAAATTCACTCCTCACTTCATGAGTCGTGAATTTATCGATAATTTGGAAATCACTCGTGGCATTACTTATGATAATCGGTTGATAATGGTGAGGCTACAAGGGAAATAAGTGGACTTGATGATAGTGCAAATTTACATGTCACATAGAGGGTTAGCAGATGAGGAAGTGGAGGAAAGATATGACAAGCCTGAAGAGATTGTTGAGAGAGAGAGAGAGAAGAGGAGAGAGAGAGAGAGAGAGAGAGAGAGAGAGAGAGAGAGAGAGAAGGGGGCATGTGTTATCCTAATGGGTGACTGGAATGCTGTAGTTGGAGGAGAACAGGATGGAAGTACAGTTGGGAGATATGGATTAGGAAAAAGGAATGAGAGAGGCGAATCACTGGTGAGTTTCTGTAAAAGGAATTCAATGATAATTGGAAATACAATGTTTCAACAGCATAAACGAAGAAGATACACATGGATAAGCCCTATGATACAGGAAAGATTCCGAAATTGCTTGAAAAATGCGAAGACCCTACCAGGAGCAGTATCAATTCAGACCATGTCTTACTAATAGGCGAAGTAGATATTTGCCTGAAGAAGATAAGAGGAAAACAGGCAACAAAGAAGTTTGACTTGGAGAAACTCAAAACTGAAGAGGAAAGGAGAAAATTCCAACAAAATTTTCAGGAGAAAGCCTCTACCATGGACATCTCATATGGCAATACCAAGGAACACTGGAGTCCTTTGAAAACCTCTATACAGATAGCTGCAGAGGAAACAATAGGATACAAAGAGAGCAAGAATATTAAGAAACCTTGGGTCACAGAAAAAAATGTTAGAGAAGATGGAAGAAAGAAGAAAATGGAAAAAAAAACAATACAGAAGAAGCCAAAAAGAAACTACAGGAAACTAAACAATTAATTTAGAAGAGAAACTGACAATGCAAGGGAAGAATGGATGAGGCAGAAATGTGAAGAACTAGAGAATCTTGAGAGGAAAGGAAAATATGATTTAATGTACCAGGAAGTTAAAAGCTTGAACTATGTAAAGAAGAGCAGGAAAGCTATGTGCTGATTGAGGACGAAAATAATGAAAAAATAACAAATAGGGAATTATGAATACATGGGGAAAATATGTAGAAGAGCTATATGAGACAAGAAATCATCCGGCTAACTTGAATATAGAAAATGAAGACGTATCAGAAGATCAAAAAGGATTTTCAATTCTGAAGGAAGAAGTTGAACTAGCAATTAAGGAAATGAAAAATGGGAAAGCAACAGGAGTAAATGGAATCCCCATTGAATTGGTTAAATGATTGGGCGAAGGAAAGGAGGAAATTGTGCGTTTATGCAACAACATATATAAAGAAGGTAATTCATGCAGTAAAGCCAGAAATAAAAGTTCCAGTAGTTTGGCCAGGATTGAAGTGGAAGAATAATATTAGCCATGATTTGGGGAAAGTAAATTAAACAGATATTGATTGAAAACATTACCTCATGGTAGGGATGTATGGAGAGCTTATGTCCTCACGGATATGAACCTCCGGATTCGAAAGTGTTAGTGATACATATGAATTGATTTACGAGATTCTCTCTTCCCATATACATTATATAAGTGTGTGCGTGCGCGCGCGCGTCTGTTAAAGGTCTAGCAGCAGTCAGCATTTTTTCTGGAATAATCTCGGCACGCAGCAATCAATTTAGAAAAGTAAGATTAATGGCCCGAAGAATTGACTGAGACAGTGTTAATACCAATATCGAGAAAAACAATGCAAATAAATGTAAGGAGTTCAGGACTGTCAGCTTGATATCACACTCTACAAAGATTCTCCTGCGAAAACTGAATCGACGTTTATGTTCTACGATGGAAAGCGAAATGGAAGAAGAACACTTTGGCTTGAGGAAGGGAAAGGATACAAGAGATGCAATTGGATTGATACGAACAAAAGAATTAAGATATATGGAAAAAGATAAAGACGTTTATGCAGTATTTGTTGACCTAGAAAAGGCCTTTGACAGAGTAAATTGGAATAAACTCCTGAAGATCTTGACGAAAATTGGCGTGAACTGGAAGGAGAGGAGGCTCATAAGTAGTCTTTATATGAAACAGCGAATAAAAGTGAAGATAGGAGAAGAATTTTCAGAGGGAAGAGAAATTGGAAGGGGTGTAAGGCAAGGATGTCCTCTATCACCTATTCTTTTCAATATCTACCTGGAAGACCTAATGAAGAACTGCTTCAGCAATACGGGAGGCGTAAACATGGGAGGAAGAAGAATAAAGTGCATAAGATTTGCTGATGATATGGCTTTGCTAGCAGAAGATGCATTGACACTGAGGATCATGCTAATGGAGCTAAATAAGTGCGAGGATTATGGGATGAAGATAAATTTAAATAAGACGAAGGCCACGATTATAGGAAAGAAACAAAGGAAGATAAACATGAGGATTAAAGATGAGGCCATTGAGCAAGTGGAGAGCTTCAAATACTTGGGTTGTACTATCGGTAGTAACATGAACTGCGGTCAAGAAGTAAAGCAGAGGATAGCAATGGCAAAAGAAGCTTTTAACAATAAGAGAAGCATTTTCTGCGGACATTTGGCAAAATAATTACTGAAGAGGCTAGTGTAGCATTGTATGGTGCAGAGACTTGGACACTACGACGGAATGAGGAGAAGCGACTGGACGCTTTTGAGGCGTGGATATGGAGAAAAATGGAACGTATAAAATGGACAGACAAAATAAGAAATCCAGATGTGCTAGACAGAGTGGTGAAAGTACAATGCTTGGAACTCATAAAGAAGAGGAAAAGAAATTGGATTGGCCACTGGCTAAGAAGAAATTGCCTGCTGAAGGATGTCCTAGAAGGAATGGTCAACGGAAAGAAAGAGGCAGAAAAAGACATCAGATGATAGACAATATTAAAATAAATGGTTTGTATGCAGTTACAAAAAGGAAAGCTGAGTTAAGGAAAGAGTGGGGAATGCCGAGTTTGCAGTGAAAGACATGCTCTTGAGCAGAACACTATGAATGAATGGAATTTAGAATCAGTATGTGTATGAGCTACCTTCGCATTGTTTCATCACATTGTTCATTTAATTTGTTTCGCACGCTTTACATCTCATGGTGACTCTTGTGCTTCCTGATGATCTTTATCCATTCTGTTAAGTCTTCAATATTTTGTCTCGAGCCACTTACTTACAAAATTTTAATATCTTCTTCTTTGTTGTCGATCCATTTCTAACGTGTTCTTCCTCTTAATCTCTCTACTATTGTCACCATAGCATTATTATCTTTGTTATTCTATTATCCTCCATTCTCATCGGTTATCTGAAGGGCAGTACTTCTCTTCACAAATCTTAATATGTCAACACTTTCATTATATAGATCAAGTTAATTATTTATCAATTATCGAAGTTGTTTTACACCGGTCAACATACTTTTCTCAGTATCTTGCGTTCAAATATTCTAAACAGTTGTTTATCTTGGTTTGTTAGAATCCACGTTTCGTAATCATGTCACTACTGAACTTTTAATTTTTTCGTATATTAAAAAAAAACTCCAAGCGCGACAAGCCTAGAAGGCCCTTGGCTGACCAGCCGCCTGCTGGCCTCAAATCCGATTCCGATTGAGGGTCTTTCCACTTTTCAGCGGTTGCCCTTTTACCAGCCGGCTGCTGGCCCTTCACATCCACATGGGTCAATCACAGAGGTAGATGATCAACAGCCAGTGTAGGGGTGACATGTGGTTAGCATGTCGAGTCCCTCAGCCGTTATAGCTGGTTCCTCAACCTGGAGCCGCTACTTATTGTAGCTACCCAATTGCCTCACGATGCTGGGTGGCTACCGGTCCCAAACTGACCGAAATTCCATGAGAAAAATTTCTTCCCCCATGGAGACTCGAACCAGAGCAAATCCCGTAGCTCTGCGGGAAGGCTTCCTGTCTTTACCACTCGGCTACGGCGCATTTTAAGTTTTAAAAATTTGGCTAAAAATTTAGACTTCATTAGATTTTTACATGCGTAATAACACGGATTACAGCTGGTGTTCTCAACCTGGACCCGCTACCCAAATCTCTCATGATGCTGGGTGGGCGCCGTTCCCAATCTGGCTGAAATTTCATTAAAAATGTTGTTCCCTATTGAGACTCGAACCAGCGCATGTCCCGTATCTCTGCTAACTGGACAATATTAGGGCAACGATATAATTTGTGGGGTTCACCATGGTGAAGCTTTCTCCATTCTCATCCCTTTAATACTAAAATATAATGCATAATGTCCTTCAAGGGTGCTCATCCAGTTCGGACAAAGATAATATTAGAAAATAAACCAATAGAACAAGTAGTAACATATAACTTTCTAGGTTGCGAAATATCATACACAACAGAAACAGATATAAATAACAAAATAAATAAGTTTAATTATATAACAGGTACACTAAAAAGAACTTTCAAAAACAAAGCCAGGAAAGACTCTATAATGAAACTATACAAGACAATGTCAGTGCCTATTATTACTTATGGATCCGAAACATGGACAGTGACAACACAACAATCTGCCAGAATACAAGCTGCTGAAATGAGATTCCTCAGACCAATAGCAGGATATCAGAGAACAGACAAAAACATAACACAGAAATAAGACAACAACTAAAAATATAGGAATTAAACACAACAATAGAGAAATACAGAACAAACTGGAAAGAACACTTGGCAAGGATGACTGAGAATAGAATACCAAAAGCAGGATACAACTATTCACCACGAGGAAGAAGAAGTTTGGGAAGACCAAGGAAAAGATGGAAAGAGCAGCAATTTAGAGCCGGAACAGGCTAGTAAATAAGCCTAAACCGTGAAGAAGAAGAAGACAATGCAGATAATAATCAATACATTACTCTGCATATTTAGCTACAGTCACAACCTAAGACATTCGTAATGATTATCATTTATCCAGTTGTGCTAGAGTAATATTTCGTCATATCTTGCATTATCACCGGTCACGTGACATGTTTTGTCCTTCATACAAAGCACGAACTTGAAGCATTTTTTAATGTTTCCCCCTCTCATTGCATGGCGGAGAAGACGAAGGTGACAACAAGCAGATACGTGTTAATAAGAACGTAGATATAACGTTTTACGTCAATCCTCAAAATTTATATTTCCATTATATACGGAAAACTAGTATATGACAAGATTGCTATTTGGTTGTGTCATTCAAGGTGACTAAACTTACGTCAAATAGTTTATGCAAAACAGGGGGTTTTCTTGGGTTTTCCACCTTGATTTTTGTAAAATTGAAGGTCGACTGTTGATAACATTATCTAATATATCTCTTGAAAATTTAGAAAGGTACTGACAATTAATCCATAACTTACATACAAAATTATGCAATTATTTTACCTATCAAAATGACATTCGTTATGTAATTTCAGAAATTGTAGATGATAAAAGTATGTCACGCAGGAGCTGCGTAAATTAAGATAATTCCTCATAAGTCATCTATGATCCGATTTTGATGGTTTACAGAAAGAAATATGTTTCTATTGTTAATTAAATCATATTATTCAGTTCCGTCACGAGAAAATGCCGGCCGCTAGAGTGATTATTAAATTTTGTCCTTCAGGTAGAATCGTATTTCTAATAGCCGAATTTCACTGATTTTTTGTGAATCCCTTCCTGGGTTTATTTGATTGGAATTTACCGAGTTTCGTTACAAAACATCGATATTTCCTATAGCGAGAGCGATTTTTAAACTTCCGCTTAAGATTAGCCCCCACTCCTAATGGTCCGATTTTGTTTGTTAACGAACTTACCCTCCCCCTTTTTTTGTTAGCTATATGTCGAGTTTGATTTGTAAATGAATTGAGTCCCTAGAATGTTAATAGGCATACACATACACACACACACACACACACACACACACACACACACATATATATATATATATATATATATATATATATATATATATATATATATATATATATATAACGTCGAAACGTCGGAATCAGTGGCCAGAGGCCAATCTTGAATCCATGACACGAAAAACCCAAGAAACTTTTCTTAATATATATATCAAGAAAACCATTCGAGATGTAGAGAAAAAAATGGAATTTAACGTGGAAAAATCTAATTACATGGCTCTAGTCTAAAGATTGAAGTTCAAGATTTAATATTTGGAGACGAATGAGAGTTTTTAAACACTGAGAAAATGTAGTATTAATTTCAGTTAATATTCTCAAGCTTCCCATCCACATGTAATAGTTAATAGAATAGTTATGCCTGAACCGGGATTTGAACACAGGATCTCGAGCCTCCGACTAGGAAACAACATCTAGACATACTCGCCACTGAATATGTCCTCCGCAGTTGAAGGAGAAACGTCTAGTACATGCTCTGGAATCACTCAATATTATAACTATTCAGATTACAATAAGGACTTCTTTATCAAGAAGACATTATGATGGAACATCCCCCCCCCCGTTCCATATCAGCTAATTATGTATATAATATTGAAATAAATGTATTGAAGCTTGCCATTAGCATACATAGATATATAGCTATGCATATATATATATATATATATATATATATATATATATATATCATGAATAGGGTTAGAAATCAATCCACTCTCATTTATCCCCCTAATAACAAACTACAATAATATTTTTACAACAGAGGCCTCCCTAAAATATTTCTTAATCCAAGCATTGGCCTCATCAATCCTTTTATTTGATATATATGACCAGCCTCATGGGCTAGTTTTAAGCGTTCCTGACTACTATTCACGAAGTCCCGGGTTCGATTCCCGGTCAAACCATAGGAATTTTTCTTTAAAGAGAATTATTCCTGTGGTTGTCTATGGTCTGGAAATTGGGTTAATTTTAGGTTAAGAACTCTCCTGACGCTTCGTTATCATTTATCACCCATCTTACCATCGGGGTAACGTAACTCTGCGTTCCAGGTGCCCCAACCTAAGAAATTGAGTACAATTCTGCCAATGCTAGAGGAGAAAAGCCAAAAAATGTCATAAAAGACAACCTGGTCGCATTAGAAAAAAATGTATATATATACACACACACATTGTCATGGACCGGTACTTGGTAAGAACAGTAGGGTCGACGAAGAATTGTAAAAGAAATCAAAAACCTTTTTATAAGATAACCTCAATAACTACATTCCTTCAGAATTCGCTAATAATAATAATCGACTATTAGTACTCTGTAAGGGCCCCTAGCCAGGGTTACGGTGAAAACCTCAACGGCAGAGTCGACGCAGAAGGAGTCCTTCATCACGGCGGATCTGGCGGAAGAGGCAACCCTATCTCTAAGGGAAATAGAGAAACGCTGCCTTGCGGTGAAGAGGGATCTTCAAAGGCTATGGGAGGAAAACCGACAGAAATTTTCCTGGTCCTCCAGGTTGGGGGTTTATGCTGTGGGCCAGCTCCTCACACATTAGGAAAAAAAACAAAATGCTAAAAGACCAAATCAATCAAAGCTGGACAGAAAAAAGTACGAAACATTAATGCAAGCTAGAGGGCTAAGCATCGAAGATGGCCAAGACCGTAGGCTTTGGAGGTTTGGCACGGGAAGACGGCAGCAGCTGTAAAAACCCGAAGATAGATATAGAGATAATAATAATAATAATAATAATTATTATTATTATTATTATTATTATTAAATTATTAAAGAAATTTATAAAGATAACTCGGTTTATGTTAAAATTGGAAATATATCTAATCCTATAAAAACCACAAACGGATTGAAAGAAGGGTGCAGTCTATCACCAATTTTATTTAATATTTATGTAGAATTTATATTAATGAAACGGAAACAAAGCTGGAAAGGCATGGTTATCCCAATAGGCAACAAATTTTTGCTCACATTACAATTTGCTGATGATCAACTGGTTTTAGCGCAAGACAAATTTGATATGGAATTCGTGATAAAAGGTTGAAAAACACATATGAATCATGGGGTCTCACAGTAAATTTACAAAAAACAGAATATCTGGCAGTAAATAGCAATGAAAGAGAAAATTTAGTATTGCAGGAAGGAACCCAAGCAAGTGAAACAAACTAAATATTTGGGAATAATTATGGATAACATTGAAGGTATAGGCAAAGAGAATATAAAACATAGAATTGAATTGAGTAGCAAAATAATATCATCGTTAAATTCCATAAGGTGGGATAAGCATATTTGGAAAGACACAAAAAAATATATTGGTAAAACATTGGTGGAATCTGTTGCAATGTATGGAAGTGAGGTATGGACAATCAATAAGTACTACAGTGCAGAAGTGCCAGAAAGTCAAAATTAGAACATGTCACAAATAAGGAAATTATAAATATAATGGAAGCAGAAGAAAGCATAATTGAAAGAATTGAGGAGAAGGAATTAAAGTGGTTAGGACATGTTTTAAGAATGGAAGATGAGCGATTGCCAAAGCAACTATATCAATGTCATCCGACCAGGAGGAGGAGGAGAGGGAGACCGAAATTAACATGGAAGGAAAACATGAAGACACTAATGCAAGCAAGAGGGCTAAGCATTGAAGATGCCCAAGAACGTACGTAGGCTTTGGAGGTTGGCGAGGGAAGACGGCAGCAGCTGTAAAAACCCGAAGATAGATAGATAAATATTATTGTTATTATTATTATTATTATTATTATAATAGATGAAAAATGGAAGAACAAATTGAATAGCTATGAGTTTATAAATGAAAGAATCCTGATAGCCAGATTTAAAATTGAAAGAGGATATATGATGATAATTGCTGTGTATGCCCCAGAGGAAGGCAAGAAAGAAGAAACAAAAACATTTTATAAAACATTACAAACATTAGTTGATAAATATACAAAAGATCATCATTTAATAATAAGTGGAGACTTAAATGCCAGAGTAGGCAATGTCCCTATACCTAATGTAATAGGAAATAATGGAGAAATAACAATAAATGAAAATGGACAGGATTTGAGACAGTTTTCAGCCTATAATCAATTAAAAATAATGAATACCTATTTCCGAAAAAAGGACATACATAAATATACAAGAAGTGGATATAACTCAAGATCAATAATTGACTATTTAATCGTAAACAACAAGCTAGGAGCCTTGGTAAAAAGATGTGAGAGTACATAGAGGCAGCGATATATACTCTGATCACTATCTCGTGATAAGCAAAATAAACATAATAGCTAAATGGCGGAAAAATAACATAAAAAGAACAAAAGAAACCAAGAAGAAGTATATAAAATATATTTATTACAAGATCAAAGTATTAGACAACATTATGAAAGCAGAATGAATAAATATATATCAGAGATAGCGACGTCAGAAGATATAAATATTGAATGGGAAAATATATCAAATGTAATACATAAAACAGCAAATGAGATATTAGGAAAGAAAAATAGAATAAGGAATAGGAAGGGCTTGAGAACTTGGAATGGCGAATATACAAAAATGCAGTGAATGAAAAACAAAAAGCATATCATACATACTTACGACTGAAAACAGAAGAATCTTATGAAGAATATAAAATGAAAAGGAGAATTGCTAAAAGCATTATAAGAAAATCCCATCAGGAGTCATGGGATAAATTTATAAGCTCAGTAGAACATGATATGTATGGAAGACAAGAAATAGGTTATAAATTAGTGAAACATCTAAATCAGACTGAGAAAGATTCTGCCAGATTGAATATAATCCCAGAACAAGAATGGATCCAGCATTATGAAAAACTTTGGAAAAAGGAGGAAATTGAAGGAAAAGAGAACAATGAGGAAGAAATAAAAGTGGAAAATATTGATGTAATAGACATAAATGAATTAGAAATGGCTTTGAAAACCACTAAGAATAGGAAAGCAACAGGATTAGATAATATAAATATGGAATTAATCAAATATAGTGGAATATTGTGTAAACTACGAATACTTCATCTAATTAATATATGTTGGCAGACCTATGGGATTCCAACCACTTGGAAAACAGCAATTGTCAAGAATATATTCAAAAGAGGAGACCGGAGAAATTGCGAGAATTACAGAGGGATTAGCTTAATGAATACTGGCTACAAAATATATACGAAAATAATAAATAATAGATTGAGAAACATAACAGAAGTAATAATAAGTGAAAATCAAAGTGGATTCAGAAAGGGAAGGTCATGTATAGACAATGTCTTTACACTGAAACAACTCATAGAAAAGAGAAGAGAACATAACTTAGAAACTCACATAGGATTTATAGATTTGGATAAGGCCTTCGATCGAGTAAACAGACAAAAATTAATGGGAAATATTACGAATGAAAGGATACCCGCTGTGCCTTGTAGAAACAATAAAGACATTATATGAAGACACAAATATAATTATAGATACCGGATTCAAAAGAACAGATGCAATCAAAACAAATACTGGATTACGACAAGGATGTAGTTTTATCACCCACTTTGTTTAATATATATATAGACGATATTTTTAATAAATGGAAAGTTTTAGTAAATCCAGGAATAAGAATGGAT
Source organism: Diploptera punctata (assembly GCA_030220185.1). Classification (NCBI taxonomy): domain Eukaryota; kingdom Metazoa; phylum Arthropoda; class Insecta; order Blattodea; family Blaberidae; genus Diploptera; species Diploptera punctata. The sequence goes on along the minus strand of JASPKZ010007370.1, from coordinate 887,944 downwards.
AATAAAATGTGCATAAATAATCTTTTATTTGCTGACGATGTAATCATAATACAGAAAAATGAAGACGACTTACAGAAATCAATGCATGCATTAAATGAAATATGTAAATTATACGATCTAAAAATTTCTGTAAGGAAAACGAAGACCATGGCTTTTAGAGGAAGAGATCCAGTGAGAACCAAAATTATTTTAGAAAATCAAAGTATAGAACAGGTGTCTAGTTTCAAATATTTGGGCTGTGATGTTGGCTACAATGTGGAAAGAGATATTGACTCCAAAATAAATAAATTTCAGACGGGTGTGTGGAACAATACAAGAGAACATTCAAAAATAAAATTAGAAAAGAAACCAAGATAAAAATGTATAATGTTATGGCGGTTCCCACAATATTGTATGGATGTGAAACTTGGGCTCCAGTGAAAAGACAGAGGGATAGAATACAGACGGCAGAGATTGCGGTTCCTAAGAACAAGTAAAAGGATGTACAAGACTTGATAGAATAAAGAAAATGAGGATATAAGAGAAGAATTGAAAGTACAGCCTTTGTTGGATAAAGTCACGAATTACAGACAGAAATGGATTGATCACATGGATGGAATGAGCAAGGAGAGATATCCATTGTTAGCCAGAAATTATCAAGCAAGAGGAAGGCGTGATGTTGGAAGACCTAGAAGACGTTGGGCTGATGCAATATGAAGTCGGAACGGGCAATTGCCTAATCCTTGGAGTGATGATGATGATGATTATTATTATTATTATTATTATTATTATTATTATTATTATTTGTCTTGTAATCCTGTAATTATGGGGAATAATGGAATACGTTCTCTCATGCAATTTCGGCCAGTGTTTGTAACCGCTATCTTCATTACTTCGTGAGGAAAACGTGTAGCAACGATTAGAAAGAGCGTCAGGTTAAAGTAGAATGTGTGTATATATATATATATATATATATATATATATATATATATAGAGTGGCCCACTTAAAACTTTCATCTTTGATAGTTTGTTAAATTTTCTGAAAAATAAACAACAATCACAACTTAACTGACATCGAGGGGGACATCAGATACGCATAATACTATTTTTCGAAAGTAAATAATTTTCATGATATTAAGGTCAACTTTTATTTTTTAAATGGGTACCAACTAGGTTTTGTGTTGCAAAAATAAAATGTACATTTTAAGACTGTGGAAATCCTGTATGTACATGCATACGTACCGTACTGTACATACAATGTACTGTACAAATGGTCACAAAAGTAGTGGACTGTACAATAAAAAATAAACACGATTAATCTAAAAAATAAAGATCAGTGTCAAAAATAAAAACACAACATGCTACACAACAATACGTATCTCGTATTTGCAATCAGATTTCTCAAAACAGAAACTTTACAATTTATGTTCGAAAGATGGCCATTAGCTTCACAAAACCTTTGTGCACGCACGATCACTGATCGACCAACTTCTGTCAGTGTTTCTTGTGTTAGTGCAGCACATGCTGCAGTAATAATCTCTTTCATGTTTTCCACTGTTGTTGGAACCTGCTGGTACACCACACTTTTCACATGTCCCCAGAGAAAAAAATCTAAAAGGGTGAGGTCAGGCGATCGCGGTGGAAATCTCTGAACAGGACTACCACGTCCTATCCATCGATTTGGAAATTGTTGGTTTAGTGCATTTCTTGTCACTATAGCATCATGAGCAGGGCATCCGTCATGCTGATACCACATTACTTGACGCAAATTCAGCGGTAATCTTCCATCAGTACAGGTAAGGTATGTCTCTCAAGAATCGCCTGTACTTTCGCCCATTAAGTCTCGCATCAATAAAATACGGACCAACGATGTGATGTCCTGAATACCACATCATATATTAATACTGCACTGACGTTGATGTACCTGGCGAAGCCAATGCTGGTTTTCTACTGCCCAGAAGTGCATGTTGTGTACATTTACATTCCCATGATTTGTAAGAGTGGCTTCATCGGTAAACAATATCATACTCATGAAGTCATGTCATTGATGCGGGACCCATTATTCCAGACGAATTTGAAAGTCAATGTCAAGTGCTTGATGTAGAGAGATGTGGAAGGGATGGAACTCGTGCCGATGAAGAATGAGCAGCACGCTTGTGCGACTGATTCCAATCTCTCATTCCAATTCGCGAGAACTGGTATGAGGGTTTATTGCAACAGTTGCTTCATTTGCCACAGTTTTGTTTCGAATCCGCTTTCGTGGGCTCAAGTTTCCAGTCTCTCGAAATCACTAACAATATTAGTGAATGTAGGACGGGTTGGATGGACGTTTCTCCGGGAAACGTTCAGCATACCGCTGTTCTGCTTGTTTGGCATTTTGGAAACTTTCCCCGTAAATTAATAGCATATAAACCATTTGTTCATTTGTGAAAACCATTTCAAATACCTAGAAATTATGTTCAGAATAAATTAAAATTGCGTTAAAAATATTAATATAAATTACTATACTACTACACTAATGAAAGTTAGCATAACGTACCAACACACAAGTAAAACTGAGAGCCGTTCTGAAACTCTTCACCAATGTCGTCTTCGGTTGTACACAACAGAACTGAAGAAATAAGGGTTGTATCACAACTACTGGGTAGTGTGGTATGGGTTGTTCGATCTTCAGTGTCAACATTATGAACTAGATTAAAGGAAGGGTGCGTCAGACATTGTTTATGTTTACGCGTTTCAGTGACACAGAAAATTTAGTAACATAGTCAGTTGTTATTAAGCATAGCTAACTCAAAATTTGCGACACAAAACCTGGTTGGTTCCCATTTAAAAAATAAAGTTGACCTTCATATCTTGAAAACTATTTACTTTCGAAAAATAGCATTATGCGTATTTGATGTCCCCCTCGATGTCATTTTATTACACATCCAAGTTAACTGTTCATGGGCGGAGGGGAAGAGTTTTA